>OX579635.1:23499554-23867567 GCA_951230915.1 Antitrichia curtipendula
TATTGAACTACTTTTAATTTCATATTTTTATACTGTACAGGGCAAACTACCGTGGTATTCACAAAAGCTAATGTGTTTTCTCTCTCTTTCATAAAAAGTTTCAGAAGATTACAGAAGGCCATTCATTATATTTAGGTCTGTTCTTGTCCACGTTAACATTAAAAGCAAGTGCCCAACGATACTAGTTCCCCGTATACAGGCCTGGATACTGGGGAACGTTTTCACTCATCATGTCCGGATGCAGATATGCCGACAAAAGTAGCGCAGCACTTGTAAGTTCAGTTGTTAAACTTTTTGTAGGAGCTTTTACCTTAGCGCAGGGGTGCGGGTGGGCCAGGGAGGATTGACCCATGTATTGCTCCGTGTTTTACCACTGCAGAAAACACTGAAATCTTTTACTTACCGCATATGATAAAATTTTCAAGTTTTGAATTCATATTTGAAATCGGGGGCCCCAAATTAGCTAGGAAGCATGATGAAATAAAAAATGTAAGCGGCACAAATTAGGGGACAATTTTTACATTTATCCTTTGACGGGGTAATATAGGGGGTCAATCCTTCTTGGCCGTGCGGGTGTGGGCGGCTAGGGTGAATTGAACCCCTCATTGCCCCATATTTTATCCCTAGAGAAAACAATGGGATTTTTATTTTCCACTTATGATAAAATTTGTAAAATTCTAAATTCATATTTGTTATCAAAGTCTCCAAATTCACTAGGAGAGGCGTCCAATGGTTGGAAGGAGTCAGGTCCAGAGTTTGAGCTAGTTTGCCTGGTTTGCTGGCCAGTTGGTAGGTTAGTAACTTTGCGAGCAGGCAAGTGCACAAGCACTCCTCATTGGCCGCTTGCTAGCTGACACTCCCCTGATCACCCTAAACCTGGGAGCAGGCAAGGGCACAAGCGCTCTTCATTGGCCGCTTGCTAAAGTGGGTACACCCAAAACCGCCACTTTTTGCTACTGAGACTAGTTACTACTATTAGATTGGTCAAATTTTCATATATTCTTGTTGGCAAGTGAAAGGAGCTTCCAATGCACCAGAGAACGTGGCATTTGGACATTGTATGCAAAAGTTATAAAGGGTCAAAGTTTATTTCTGAAAGCGCTCCATCCAAATAGGTACATAACTGATTTTGGAAATGTACACAACCTGTAGGTGGCGCTTTTAGGTTAGGTGCCATTGTGGGGCCATTGTCAACCTGGCCTTAGCTGACGCCTTAGATGGCCTTAGCTAACGCTCAATGAACTGGGAGTACCGCCGTTTAGTTACGACCTAGTTGGTAGAATTTGAGAATTTCCGAATGAAATAGAGAAGTCTAGGCCAAGGTTCCGAATGAAAAATTGAAGTTTAGGGAATGGGCCGATTAGAAAATTTATGTTTAGGCATTTAGCCGTCCACCTTCAGAGTATGTAGGAAAATTACCTATTAAAAAAACATTTTGAAGGCGGGCAACCGACCAATCTTATACTTTTTAGGAATTTTTTAATACTATAGTAATTTTTTTTTTGGGTCAAAGAATACAATCAATACATATTGTTAGTGTGTTAGTGTGTACTGTGAGTTACTAATTTACTTTGTACAAGGAATAACTGAGTTATGAGGCCCTCGCTGTCTGCTTTAGGGTTAATTAAAAATGGACCGTTTGAAATTGGACTGGGCCATTGGGGTTTAGTGGCTCACCTAGAATTCTGGACACTTGGAATTTTTCGCGCCGACTCGCCGAGGCATTGGAGCCGTTGATCGCTCCCTCGGTCCCTCCAATTGATCGCCACCGTAGGGTTCAAGACTTCAGCGGTCGTGACTCGTGAGTCTGTCACAGAGACAGTCAGAAATCAGCATCTCAGCCGCCTCACAACCGTGTTCATGAATCATGATTGAATTGTTGTTTCTTGAATTGTGACTTGCGAGTTTGTGTGATTGTATTGCTCTGGAAAACTGGTAATGTGGGGCTGTGGTTGAGAGTTGAGAGGCTCCTTGCAATCTTGCAAATGTATTTTTGGCGGAATTGTGGCTTCTTGCAATCCTGCACGAGGTCAGTTGCAAATGTGCAAAACTGCAAATGTGCGAAGCGCGAGGTCTTCACTCGTGAGTTGTGACGTCGAGTGCAATTGGATGCGCAAGCCGCGAGGTCAACTGGAAGCACGAGGGCTTATGCTGGGCAGCCTGGACTGCGATTTGAAGCGCAACGTCGGGCGCGAGGTCCAGCGCGAGGTCGGGTACTCGGGTCACTTGGGTGCGGGGTTGGGTGTAATTAGGTCGGGACATCGGGTCACTCGAGTGCGATTTCCCCCTCCAATTTTTGTGTGACACTATGTCAATGCGACTAGTCGGGTGTTGCAAAGCGTCACTGCGAGCATTCTCTGTTGGCTACATGTCTAAACGGCAAAGGTCCTTAAGGGACCATTACTTTGCTAAACTGAGTGCTAGTGTTTTTGAAGTCTTGTCGTCAGTGTCCGAGACCTCTTCTCAAGAAACAATTGATTCAAGGGTCGACCACACTCCTCCTTTAGAGGCAGAGATTGCTCAAGGGCAATGGAAGGAGCAATGGGGCATTCACACTAGTAGAAAAAAACAGTGCCCAAATCAACAAAAATCAACAGAAAAGACAATTGATTTTTTTGTTAATTTTTTGTTAATTTGGGCACTAAATTTCCTTTTTGAAAATCAATATTTTTTAAAAAAGACCAATGAAAATCTGTCACATGGCAATGCCACGCAGGCAATTGCGCCAGGAGGGTAGTCTGCTACGCGGGCAAACTGCCACATGGCACCCCACATGCCACGTCGGCAAGGTTTGAACCTTGCACCTCACCTTTGGGGTGCAAGGTTCAAACCAATGCACCAACATACACATGCATGTGTGTGTGTGGGTTCTTTTTTGTTTTATCTAGTTAAAGAATTTTTTTTTTCCTTTTTTTGTTAAAGACAGAAAATTTCAAACGCCATTTAAGCATAGAAAAACAACTTTTTTCTTGAATCTTTGAACTAAGAAAAGTTGCTATATACAAGTATCTTTCCTCTCAAAAAATCTGTTTGCAATTTTAAGTCTCCAGTTAAAAGTCATGACTAAATTTCAGAGAGGGTCTTTCAAAATGTCAAAATTTTTTTAATGGAACCCCTCTCTGAAATTGTCATAACTTTTGATTGGAGACTTAAATTTGCAAACGGATTTTTGGAGATGAAAGGTACTTGTATTTAGCAACTTTTCTTGGTTCAAAGTTTAAGAAAAAAAATTTGTTTTGCTATGCCTAAATGGTCTTTGAAGCCTGCTGACTTTGAAAATTACCAAATTGGGAATGATTTATTTATTTTTTTCAAAAACAAACTATTTATAGAATACTAACTATGATAATTTACACATTTTTTCAAATAAAAAAATTTACTTGAGAGTTTTTTAATCAAAATTAACAAAAAAGTGTTGATTTTTTGTTAATTTAAAAATGCAATACCCAAATTAACAATTTTTTTTGTTAATTTGGGCAGTTTTTACGAAAATCAACAAAAAATTGTGAAAATGGACGATGCAGTATCCAAATCAACAAAAATTTGTTAATGTTTTGTTAATTTTGGCACTGTTTTTCTAGTAGTGTCAATTTGAGCGGTTGCATTTTTGTCCAAATGTAGCGAGGGTTTTCTGTAAAGTGTGCAAGGACAAAGGTGGGCGATCGTCGTATGCCAAAGACGGTGCCAGGAACTTGAAGGTGAGTTCTTTTCATGATCACGCTTGATCTGGAGAGCACAGGCGGCTAGCTTGGGCGTCGCAAAGTGGTCAGAAGGTCATAGAAAAAGCAATCTTGCAAGGATAGAGGGCGTGCGACGAGGCTGTGGCTTCACTCTTTCAGGTTGCTTATTTTTTAGGGAAGCATTCTTTACCCTACTCCAAATTCCCTGCCTTGTACAAGCTGTTAGTTCCCGTGAAAGCTCCGATGACCATGTCTATGTACTAGGACGAGAAATCTTGTGTTGACCTTATGATGTGCATTTCAGTTGTGATTCAGAAGCAAGTCATTACTCGTGTGCGGAATTCAGCATTCTATGGCATCATGATTGATGAATCAACCGATGTTAGCGTCACAAGACACCTCGTCGTGTTTGCCAGCATCATGGAGGAAGGTCTACCGGTCACTTTGTTTCTTGGTTTGGTGCAGATTGAAGGGGGAAAAAAGGATTCAGTTGTGGTTTACAAAACTGTGATTTCAAGCATTCGCAGCTGGGGGCTTGACCTGCACAAATTCGTGGCGTTTGGAAGCGACAGTGCTAGCACCATGGTGGGTAGTTTGAGTGGAGTGGCGTCCCGAATCAAGAAACAGGTAAATCTTTACCTTCTAGCAGTCCACTACGTTGCTTATCGGACGAATTTGGTGGCCTTGGGTGCAGCGAAGTCTCCAAATTGCAAGGTAATCTCCTCCCAAGTCGACTCTCTCCTTAATTCAATTGCTGTTTTTTTCAACAAGTCTAGCAAGCGCAAGCATGAGCTTTCCAGACTTCAAGAGGAGTTCTTTGATGTCAAAAAAACCATGAAGCGTTACCACAAAATTCACTGGCTTAGTCGGTGGCAAGCCATCACAACCCTCTGCAAGTCTTTGGAGTCTGTCCTTGAATTCTTCCATGGCCTGTCGGGTAAAGATGCAGGTACAACCTCTCCGATCTTGCAGAAGTTAGGGCAGTTCAAGTTCATATACGTATTGTATTTCCTTGCTGATATCTTGCATTGCTTGGCTATGTTGTCAAAAGTGTTTCAGTGCAAATTTGTGGATGTTACCACTGTAGGTAGCATTGTGCGTTCTGAGATAGTCCATATTCGTATGCTATTTATTGTGGAAAATACAGATCTGAATGCAACAACGTTTAACGAAGATTTCGGCTACCATGTACTTCCGGAGTATGGCTCTCTGGGGGGTTTGCTCCGGAAGCTTCCATCTGAGCTTCGGGGAAACATGTACCATGGTTTTGAGATTCAACGTTCTAGACTAGGAACAGACCTAGAAGAAGCTTTGCAGTTCTAGCGGTAGTTTGCTGAGGCTGTTTGTGCTGGTTTGGAGGCTAGATTTTGGTACAATGATCTGATTTCTTGCTTTAAAATATTGAATCCTTCTAATATGCCATCTAAGCAAGTTGGACTGTAGAACTAGGGTGTTATGGAGTTGGACAATTTGCTTAAGCTCTATGGAATTGATTGGTCTCATTCAGGTTTTTCCTTCCCCCCCTTTTTGGATGTACAGGATTGTAAGCGGGAGTTTCTTTCCTTTAAATTATAGTGTACAACTGAATGGGGTAACAAAACCTTCCGAGATTTGTGGGGTATGATTACTTGGAATCATGCCCTACAAATCAGGTACCCAAATTTGCTTATTCTTGCTGAAATTGCTAGAGTGCAGTGCGTTTCCACTGCTACTTGTGAGAGAGCTTTTAGCATTCAGAATTTGATTAAAACTCGTGTGAGGAATAGATTGGGAAGCAAAAACCTGGATGCTTTGCTTAGAGTTGCTTTAGAGGGACCGGAAGAAGAGTATGATGCTATTTTAATAGATGCCATACCCATGTGGAAGCATGAAACAAAGTACAAGTTTCTTTATGCTAACCCAACTGCCTATTTGTCTAACTCAGCTACACCTACAGGTCCTAGTACTAGCACTTCAACTTCTGTATTTGGCCCTTCATTGTCTTGACATGATGTGCTTGCTTTTATCCTACTAAACCCAATTTTTTTTTGATGTTTTGATGTGCATCATGGTAGCTTGTATCCTATTCACCTATTCTATCCATTCTTTCAGCACATGTTTTGATTCTTATGAATGGTGGATTGTATGTTGATTTCTCCCCTTTTTTTCTTCTCCACATTTTTTTGTTCTTTCTCTACATTTTCTTCTCTACATTTTTTTGAACATGCTTTGATTCTTGTAAATGTTGAATCACTTGAATGTTGTGTGGGCATGTCTTACTAACCAGCCTCCTGAAAATGCATGGACCCTATTCTGGATCTATGCATTTTCGGAAGGCTAAATCCCTGGCCCTAAATTGGTAGGGGCAATGCCAGGTTCAAATCCTGCCAGGGATGTTATATGCACTCTAAACTATTTTCAAAGCAAAATAACTTAAGGAGGAGTGAGACACAAAAAAATCCTAAACCGGCTAGATTTACATAGTAAAGGAAATTTGCCTATTGAAATTGGACAATGGCGGCAATGTCACCGGCCAAAATAGAAGTTCTAGGAAATTGATCGACAAGTTCTGCCACCTCACTGCACACTTCCGGTCAGATTTTCAAAAAACCGAGATGGATGAAAACTTGTAGGAAATCTACCGCTAAACCCACAGAACTCCCCGGACATTGCTGACGCTCCCCTAATCACCCTAAACCCGCGAGCAGGCAAGTGCACAAGCGCTCCTCATTGGCCGCTTGCTGCTGCTGACGTTAAGGTCAGAGGGGGTGTATTCGGCTCTTTTAGAGCTTCATTATTTTGAAGAATCGGTCACTCTTTGCAGAATCGGTCAAGAATTGGTCAGAATCGGTCCGAGTTGAACATTTGGACATACAAAGCTTCAAATCAGAATCAAAAGCACGTGTGCTGCTGGCCTCAAGCCCTGCGCCGTTGCTCTCTATTCCCCTCTTACGTACGCGCTGGAGCTTAATGGGTTAGCATCCCCTCCGTGCAATTCAAACCCTAAGAATTTCGTAAACCAGAACCTCACAACGAAAGGTATCCCCTAACGCGCTACGTTCTTGCGGTTTGTCTATGGTGTAGGGTTTCTCTCTCTCATTCCCTCGTCTCTCTTACCAAAATTGGACAATGCGATACAAAGAGAAAGTGAGACGCTGAAGAGCTCCGTCCTAAATTATATGAGCTCGAGAATTCAAGCGGCGTGAATACCCCCCCCCCCCCCCCCCGACCTTAACGCCAGTGAGTGGGCAGGTATTGGCCAGTGTTTTTTTTTCCGGTGATTTGGTGCAAAATTGCACCAAAATTTTTTACCTAGCACCAAGCCTATAGGAAATTTTTAGTAAAATTTTGAATGAAATCGCCAAAAAACTTCAAGTTCAAGAAAAATCTTGGATGAAATCGCCACATTGTGAATGAAAATAGAATTATAGATATGTAGTATCACATGTTCTATACAGTACTTAGATGAATGTTGAAACTTGGAGCACCACCATAACATTTAATATCGCCACTTCATGGAAAATGAAAAAAAACACTGGTATTGGCTGATTCTGCCCTGTGCGCGGCTACAGGTCTTGCCCTTCTGATTCTGCCCTGTGCGTGGCTACAGGTCTCGCCGTACCGGGCTACCGTACTGCAGCCGCTTGCAGGGCAGAATCTTGCAGGGCAGAATCAGCCAATACCTGCCCGTTCTCTAGTACGACCTGCCCACTGTCTGCAGCTTTCAATGAAGAGACCTCGAACTCTGGAGTCTGGACCCAACTCCTTCCGACCGTTGGACGCCTCTCGAGACGCGTCCACTCCCACCGACCGACGGACATGACTTCTTCACAGCACGCTATATATACCGCTCCTGTTTTCTTACTGAGAAAGGCGACATATTAGCTGGTTGCTAGAACCCACCAATTGATCTGAGAATTTGATACTTAGTTGCATTGAGACATACCGGAGAGAAGAAGGCAAGTTAAAGGAGACTACAGAAGCTTGATCGCGGTCGATAGAGGAGAAAGGAATTGAAGGTGATGTAATGCACAGATGAAATGCTTGTAACTTCACCTCTAGCTCGATCGAGTTATCTCACGCCTTGTAACTTCACCTCTCGATTCAAAGTTCATCTCACGCATGAGATTGTTCTAATGCCACTCTTTCGTTTGCGTGTTGATTTATTAATTACAGGTGCTGTGTCGCCCTCTTGGTTTGTGTTTGGTAAGATGGGATCAAACTCGTGGCATGATAACATCCTGCAAGCGCTCGTCGTGGGCCTTACAGTGCAAATCGTAATCTGTATGCTCTGTGTCTTCTGCGCTTTTCTCTGGGCTTTTTTAAAGGAGCGGATGGCACGCCCAGCTACAGGTTACATATCCTTCCCAGCCCTGTAAATAAAATTTGGCGTACTAATGTCATTAATCTCCTCGCAGTCTCATAGTGCAATTCTGGAGTTCGATGATTTTTTGAAAGCTCCTTCAACTCTTAAACGTTTAAACGTTTCTTGCTTCACAGGTAGGTCCATGGCTGAGTCAGTTTTGGAGATGGGGGCGTTGAATGTCGGTGAAGGCGCTACCATTGCAGGTGGGATTGCAGCCCTCATCTGATTTCTCCTTGTGATTGCTTTGTTTTCTCTTTGAAAGCTTTCTTGTGGCTGTGGACAGAATTCTGAACTGATTGAATATTGATAATCAATGCTTGTGTGTTGGACTTTTACTTTACATTCATGGCATTCTTCCGGGAGATAAAACTTAAATTGCAACTAATTTAGGACTTGGAAAGCAGGGACAGATAATCCCAACGGTTTGGCTTTGAACTCCGGCGTTGAGGATGATGGCAAGCTGGAACATACTGAGGACGTCGCTGGCATGAGAGCCAGCATTTCAGAAGCACGAATTCCTACAGTAAGTGACCCATGATCACCAACTATAAGTGCAATCAAACCTTTTTAGTATTCGATGTCAAGGTTATGTCAACGACGGAAGATTTGTTTTTGGTTGTTTTAATGGTATTTGGGCATGTTTGCAGCCCCAGGCCCAGACAGTGCAAGAACGTCACTGAAGATGCGAAGATTGAGAAGAGCCTCTGTGCCTGTGGTGGTGGATGATTTCACACAATCAGCAAGCCGAGGTGGTTGCTGGAAAGGAAGTCCGAATTTGCAAATTCCTGTTGCAGCACACGGATTGCCCAATGCTAAATACTCTTAACCCCTAATTAAGTGCCTTGGAGTCCTCTCTTGTCAACAGTATTAAGTGCAACACAAACAAAGCACTCAATAAGCAGATTACATGTTGATGGAGTTGTTAGTGATTCTGCACTAAGGTGTGTGCACCTAAGAGTGACACTCTCCTAATTGAAACACCTATCTACAATTGTCCAGGATTTAATGTTCACGTGGATGGAACAACTCCTTCAACTTCGTAAATGTTCCCACAGAGAGCGTGTTTTGCATTTGTATCTATACTATTAAGTGCAAGGTGTCACATTTTCATGTGTTTGTTCTTTTTACTAAACCCTATTGACTTCTCAATGAATCAAGTTGATGAAAGTAACCATTTTGGTGCTTGCAATGGGATTCATTCCAGTAGAGGATAATAGTATCAAACTTAAGATTGAAAATTTGTGTTGACAAAATCTTAAAAATGATGGGTTTGAGAAGTCATCCAATTTTATCTCTTTCTTACACGATATGAACAATACTTTACATTATGATATGAGAAATTATGTTACCAATTCTAGGGCAAAAAATAATTTGTTTTGATGTGCATTACTAGACGTGTTTAGTACACATGCATCCACTTTCACTTTCATCCGATACAAAGAAGAGCTAGCTAGAAAATTGTAGTTCTTTGGTGGTGTACATAGAAGAGTTTGTTTCAAGTCTCAAATTCGTGCCTGATCTAGAGAGTGGCTGCATCGAGAAGATTATCAAATGGTCCTTAGTGGCCCGAGCTTTGTGCGGACCTCCATTGGGGACATGCCAATGCTAGAATTTTTGGAGGCTTTATCAAACTCTAGCTTCAATGTGGGCACCTATAGTGTCTCAATTTTGTTGAGCAAGGCCTTGTTTTGCTGCCATTGTTTGTTTGACTCCTCTATGTCGTGTCACTTTGCATAGTAGGTGTCGCAATTTTGCGTTGAATTTGATGTTTTTTTGTTATAGGAAACAAAAAACATCATCTAGATTATGTTAACTACAACAAGGTTTTCTTCTAGTAGCTACATCAGCAACTTTGTAGAAAGACTTTGTTTGCCTAATTAAGTGGGGGGTATTTTTGCAAATGGCGTGGCTCAAGCCAAGGTAATGGTGGAACTTGCATTGTACAATAGCAAGAACCCTTTACATTTTTCATGGCACACCCATTTTAGAAAATAAAGGCGGAGGCATTCTAAGGCCTTATTAGTTGTATTTATAGCATTAGAAAAAAATTCAGATTTCAAGAGGGCCGTGAGTTTTCAGTGTTAGTAGTGCAATTATAGAGGAAATTGGATTTTTTTTAATATTTATATTTATTAGCAGCTGATGTGGCACTAGTAGTGCCCCGTCAACATCACATCAGATTATTATAATTTAAATATTATTTTTTGAAAAAAATATTTTTTTAATAAATTATTATTATTATTATTTTTCTGTATTTGCACTGCCGGGGGGCCGAAAATGAAAAGTTAGCGGCCTTCTGCAGGGTTCAGATTTTTTCTAATGTATATACCATAGTTTCATTTCAAGAGAATATGTACAACCAATAGTGAAGTGTGCCAACTTTCTCCCAAGATTAAAGATAGTGCAATGTTGAGTTATAAGGATATCATATTTGTAAGGGTCAAATTTTGATTGAAAATAGCAATGCTATTTGTAGCAACATAATATATCCACTTGTTCACACATTTCCAAATTAATGCATCTCTTTATACTTATCTTTAAAATTAGGGCAAAAAATATAAAATATAAAAATGAAAAATGAAAAATAATCTAGAAATGTACACGAAATGGATAAAGTAAATTTGAGTATATTGAAGAAGCAATTTTTGTCTATCCATTAACAATGTAACTAATATAATCACTCGATGCTTCATAATTTGTATACAAGGTTTTTAATTAGCTCATGTAAGGATGGGAAGAAAAAGAAAACATGCAAAAAAAAATCTTATGACTAGATTCTTTTCAATTTTCTTAAAAAATTCCAAATCAACGTTCTCTTCTTTTGTATCCCTTTCCACCAGGAAATTTTAGAGGCTAATCTCTAAAAAAAGTCTCTTTTTAATTTTCATATGGCCATTGCTATAATTTTTACTGCAATACAAAACTAGATGTAACTTTGACATGAACTTCATATAATTTGAAATTTCATTAACTTTTTTAATGCACGATTTATGTTGTACAAGGGAAGGTCTCCTTCCAATATCACCTTTACATTGTTGTTTTTGAAATGAAAGTATAATTTTTGTTAGAATCATTTTTTGAAAAATCTAAATATAGGATCTTGTTCATCACTATCAAATTAGTCTACAGTGACTACAAATTTCAAATACTTTGAATATAGATATTTTGATTAATCTTCAATTAGAATTCATGTTTAAATAACTAGCAATTTTTTTCCTAAATAGAATGATTTTGGAAATCTATATTTCAAATTTTCAAAAAAAAGAATTTGTCAATTCTTAACAAATGCAATTATGAATTCTAAGAACATGCATGCCTATTTTCAGAAGGATTGAAGCAATGGAAGATTGTTTTTAGAGCCTTGCAATCAAGCAAAGTACATTGGAAAGACAAAAGTTTCACTTAACTGTGCCCATTCACTATAAGCTTCAACCAATCAACCCCTTGCCCACTTGCACATCCATGGAATTTTTTCTTAGGATGGCTTGTGATTGGCTAGATTTCCCTTCAAAGATGATTATTTTATAGTGAGTATTTCTTGGAATATTTGACTTAGAAAAAAATCCCAATGTTGAATTTTTGTCCAAATTATAAAGTTTATTTCATTTTTAACTATAAAAAGGCAACTTGATAAACAACAGAAGATAAAAATGAAATTTCAAAAAAATATTATTTTTTAATCCATACACCCGTTGAAGTTAGATAGCATCCATGAAATGGTTGATTGGTCATTTAGGAGTTAAATTTCAATTTTTTTTTATTTTTATAGATATGGCTTCTAAAAAAGTTACTAAAATTTCCAATCATATGTTCACATGACAATGTCATCTAAGGTAACCAAAATTAATTGTGACTCCTTATTAAAATCATCCCTTATAGATTCTTGACTAAAATATACTTCCATTATTCATGAGAGTTTAGGATAAGTTTTAGAAACATATATTTTTAAAACCCTAAAATTTCATAGTTTATTCATCTAATGTCCATTGAATATAAGAAAAAATAATTTAAAATATTTTTTTGGACTTCCAACCAAAAATTAGACAATTTAATAATGAAAACAATGCTCAATTGCTTCTTGGAATGCATTTAGGTGCAGTTACCTTAGTGTGGTATTGAGGTTTAGCACCCGAAGTCATACATATGTCACATGACAAGAAGGCATGCTTGAGTAAGGGTTTAATTAAGCACACTTCACGAAGGCAGTTTCTCCGTTCACACCGCAGTTTACCCGTTCATTTCCAAGTTTTAGGGTTTCCCAAGCTTGAACGCCTTCGCACCCGATCTCCCTTAGCGTTCAAATTTTGAAAGGACGGGTTTTTTTATCAGTTCTTCTATCGCATAATGTTTGCTAGAACGATGGAGCAACAGCAGGAAGACGATGGCAGGGTCAGGAACCGGAAGCGCCCGCTGGCTGAGCTCGTGGAGAGACTCTCAATCCGGTTACGCAATTCTGAGGTAAGTTCATCACTTCGTGGATAATCGAACTGTGATCATTTCTTTGACAAGGAAGTGGAATACAATGCAATTTATTGTCTTAGGAAAGGTGAGAGGAGATTTTCCATTGTTGCTACTCTGTATGATTTGATTGTTCCGTTTGATAATTAGGTTTTCGGAGCTAATTAGGGCTTCGATTCTCCATTTGAACACGAATTGGACATTCTTTGTAAGAGAACTCATTGAATTAGAGCTTTCGGGTGGAATTAGAGCTGAATGCTTCAGGAAAGGGAGATGTCTACAATCTGCCTTGTATCCTCTTGATGCGCTACTCTGTATGATCTGATTGTTCAATTGGAGATTTGGGTTTCTTGAGAGGTAATAGAGTTTCGATTACCTTTTTGATGACGCGCGGATGCATATTCTTCATTTGAGTTATCAGTGAAGTAGTTCTCGCCTGGAATTTGAGCATAATTTCTTCAGGACACGGAGATTTCTACAATAGATTCTCTCTCAATGTGCCTTCGTATGAGGCTCTAGGAGCCTTTATTCTGCTGGGTAGAATGGAAATTCAGAATCAGTTCCACGGAAATCAGAGCTTATCCAGTTGAAGTAGCATCTGCATGATTGGAGTTTTTGTTCTTTGAACTGGTGTTGCATTGCTGCAACTGACTGTGATGTGCATGTGGTATACTGCAGCATTCGCCAACAAAAGAAGAGATGGAGGCTGTGAAAAAATGTGAGAACGAACTCTTCCTGGTCCCAGTGAAGTATCCTCTTTTCTTCGGCGTTATCGCAGGGAGTGGTTAGTTGCTTCTTCCTTCGGTCCTTCCTCGTCTTTTCAAGGCTTGATTCGCACCTTTGGAATTCAATTGAACTCTCTGATAATGCACGTTATTGTTCGTGATCCTCTGCCCACGGGCACGAGTCTGATTAAATTTTCCTGAATCTGATAGTAATTTTGTCTTGTGGAAGACTCACACTCTGTGAGTATGTAGTTGTATCTTCTATTTACCATGTTCATATCATGCAGTTAATGAACAGATTCATTGATTTCAGCTCCAATCTTTTCGTGACGCATCTGACGGGACAGGTTCCTTGCATTGGTGCAGTATCTTACCGCCTGCATGTCTTGGTACGCGGTTTCAGCATAGCAGGTATTTTACCATTCCGTTTTGATATCGTGTTGATGTTCAATAGTTTGGGCTCATTAGTTAGTATATTATGATGCTGAATCATCTGCTAAGATTGTTTTGCCTTGATCCACAGTACTATGATTGTCATGAGTCTGTATACACTATCTGTTCTTATCCTTGGTCTTCTCTAAGTGTCTTCGTGATTGGTGGCAGTGGCATCTGTATTCGGCCTTGAATTTGGGCGGCAGAAAGCAGAGTATGCATGCATGAAGAATCTCATTTCTCTTGAAGGAAGTCCAATACAGTCATTACTTGTAGACATGTATGTGCTCTCAGGAACGACGTATATCTCATGTTTTTCTTGTCGTCTCTCTCCGTCCAGTGGCTCATCCGTTTCAATTTCATCATCCAGAAAACTTGGCCAATATGGGGTCACCTAGATGTTGTTCATACCTTGTTCTGCAGGGTGGTATCTCTGGGCCTGATACATTTCATTGTAGCCTGCAGAGAGATTTTCCTGATCACCCCCTATTGCGGGAAGTAGCACTGAGTCACCCTGCACGATTTGAAAGTGATGAGACTTCAGAGCACAAGTTCCTATCTGAGGGCAAAGGTAAGACAATCTGCCATGATTATTAGTTATATTTAATGTGCTTAAAAATGGTTTATGTAGACCGTCTTTGAATGTTGTGGCGGACTTCAGAAAATGGTTACTGAACTGGCACGTCAGGGCACAGTGGGTGGGGTTCTGCAAAATATGAGATTGACTATAGTTAAGCTCCAACCTCGACTGATCTACTGCGAGTTGGTGATACAGAAAGGGGCTTTCCGGTAGAAAGTAGGGGCCTACACACCTTGGTTGACAGTCCACGTGAGTATGGGACGGGAGATCGAGAAGCTCAACTAGGTGAACCGAGAGGCAGATCAGCGAACGTGGTCAACCGACGCGAGATAAACATCGGTCGAAGACAGGCTCCGGGTACCCGAGATTCAGATACTTCCGAAGTAAGACACGTGCACTATGTAGGTTGTCCGCACCAATTTACATAATCACTCATAGTAATATTTTTGAGAATTTGGAGTTTCCGTAACTGATCCAAGTTGTAGATATTGAAATACTAACTTTTCATGATGTACCTTTCGAAAGCAGTAGAGGATTTAACCTCTTTGAAGTTCGCCTAAAGCGTTTTCCAGAGTTTTGGTTTCATTACAGAACATCTGATACTGCACACGTGTAGACACTTCAGAATTTTTTTATTTCAATCAAGTTTTAAATATTTCGTCAGTTTTCGCGAAGTTTCTGACAGGTTTTATCGTTCCTTTTGCAGGCTCCCGGAGTGCCAACAGACATTTTAGTGGATCCGTTTAGTTTAGCTGTCTGGACAGATGTGGACGATACTCCTAGCGCGGCCAAAGATAATCAAGTCACGTCGAGGCGAGAGGTGCGGCGGAGTCGCATGACCAGCGAGCAGAAGCGAGAGCATAACAGAATGCTTCGTGAGCAGAGAGAGAGGGGGCAGAACAGGCAACCAAATGGTATGTAGAAACAGAAACTGGTATTGCTGTTAAGGTACTAATTCAAGTTGTAGCTGGGGAACAGGGTGAGATTCTTTTGTAAAGACACATGGTTGTACAGGGAGCCGTGAATTGTAGTTAACCCTGTAGCGCTGATGCGGACACTTGTGTCCGCTGGATGACTTCGCTTGTCACAATAGGACGGAAAAAAGTGTTCTTTTCATCCAATTTATTTTCAGTGAATAGTATTTCAAAGTCCCTTATTATGGTATTAATTGACTTTTCTAAAGAAGAAGATGCTCAATCCATGGATCACCCTTGTAGTGTATTTTGGTCATTTATTGCTATTTTCTTTTGATGTGAATTTCAGCAATAAAAATGTTGTTTTTTGAATTTGAGTTCAACTACTGAAATGAAGCTTACCAAGTGTAGTTTCTACTCCAATTTGAAAAGTTGAAAAGTTGAAAAATTTCAATGTTTTATAGTAATATGAACTTTGGGCCTATAACCATGGTTTGTTGATTATTTTAATTTTAGAGTGACATGGTAACTTTGGTTTATATCATGATGTTACTAACTATAATATACATCTATGGTGAAAATTTCATATTTATTTTAGTACATTTTGAAATTGATATGAATGTTTTTTTTTAATTTAAAAAAAAAGTTCATAGTAATATCAAATTTTTCCAAAAAAATTTGAAAATTTTATAACTTGTATTAGACATATGATGTCATCTCTAAAAGAATTTCATTCATATCTAGTTGCTAAAAAACACATCAAATAAAGTGATGGTGGTTGAGGCTTGAAATCAGTGGTAATGGGTCCATCCTTACAAGGTTAACCCCCAAAGGATGAATTGGTGACCGTGGAAATCATCCATTTTGGTATTTTGTGAATCATTGTTTTAAGAAAATCCAAAAGTACTCATTGGAAGTCAAACTATATAGAAGACCTCTCCTTTTCATACATAATTTGGAGGATGAATAGTTGCACTTCTGTCCCACATAGAAAGATTCTTTGTCATTCATTGGCCAAAAAAGGTTCGCAACATTGTTTATGGCTTAATTTGCAGTCATGGGGTCCAATTTTGCTATAGATATCAACTATTATACGCGACTGGTTCATTCGTCAACATGCACATGTGAAAATAAAGTGAGTTCTTACACAATCCTGAAAATAGTTGAAGTTTTCCATGGTGGTTGAACCTGTGCTTGCCTGTGCATCTCTTCTCACCCTACTTTGGTTTTCCTCAAATCTTGATCAGTTTCAAATTCAGATGAAGCAGAATTCACTGAACATCTAAATAGATTTGCAACGACCAAGAAAGTACACCGTCAGTAAAGTAACAGGTCCAGAAATCGCCCACCTAAGAGCTGAAACTGAATTTTGGGAAGGCAAAACTTCTTGAAATATTTTTCAGTAAATTTTCCTTGAAAGAGAAGTGGATTTGGCATCTAACCTAAGTCGTTTCATATTTTTTGGAGCTCTTTGAAATTAGTTACGAAGTTTTGAAGTTGAACTAGCATAGGGCTCCAAAACCGTCCACCCTTGAAATGTACACTGTTTGTACATTAGTGAAGGCTATGAAAAAATAGCATATACAAATGGTGTATATTTTACAGGTGGGCGGTTCTTAATGCCTGAACTACACTAAAATTGGTAAATAGTGTTGGCAACACTAATTGTACCACCTAACACTAATTGTGATTTGCAAGGTTAGTGTTAGATCATTATTAACCCATTCTAACACTATTTAAGCTCTATAGTAAAATTTGGTCATTTCCAGGGAAAGACTAGAGTTTGACGATGGGAGTTAAGAGCTTCCCTACTGCAGCTCTTGAAACAAGCTCAAAATGGCGAATGGTCAGGCGGAGCCTTGGGAAGGGCCCCATGGCAGGCGAAAACAGACTGGGCTCACCACATTTTAATGAATACATGGCCAAATGGTGGAGCTTTATTGCGGCTAACCATATGGTCAAATTGTGCTTTTCACCCCGTTCTTGAGGTAAAGACCCACAATTGACCTCCAATTAATCACTCCTAGCTTGCTAATCCTAGGACCCAAGTATTACAAGTTGTAAAAAAATGAGATAATGCCAATGCTATTTCACAACACCTTACAAAAATCTATTGACAATGTATGTAATTTACGGCATTGGCATACCTTATATTCTAAGAGGGTGAAGAGGTGGTTTTATAAAAAAACTCATTGTCCATTATGGATTCTCAAAGAGTATGGGATAAATTGAAGATGAAAACTTGCTCACTCATTGTCAAAACTTAGGAATTGTGTTGAACTCCTAGTAATTCCAATTTGCACATACCATATTGATTGTTGAACATCCTACCACTTCACATGCATATAAAGGTATACTATTATCAATAGAAAAATCAACTTCAGTTGTACATTCTTTTGAAAGCTCAATAGACCTATTTTCATGAATTGAAAGTTGATTTTCATAATTTACAATCTTGAAATATAATTCTTACAATTAATTTTTTATCAAAAAAACTTTCATAGGGCGTGTACCCTACTTGCCGAGCTTGTTTGGCGCGTTTGCCGCCAGAAAAGAAGTTGGGCTGCCCATTTGTCAGTCGTAGCGGTGCTCTAAATGCCCCAACACTATTTACACATGAATTGGTAAATAATGTTGGGGGTAAAAAACAAGGAGCAACACTAATTGTCACCCAACACTATTTACCAATTTTAATGTAGTCTTGAGCCTTCTACCTTACTAAGTTACATGATAAGTATGTGATCATGCTTCATTCTTCAGGATGATAAACCCCATCCCATGAAATGGGACCAGCAGGGTGAAAACACAAGAATTTTACCCCAAGGAGAATGCAAGACTTTTAAGAAAAAATTCACACAAGTTTTTTTTTGCAAATTTTGATTATTCACATTTGCAATCAGAGACACAAATTAGGGCTGGGGTGAACTAAATTCTTGCTCATCCCCTTGGAAAAACCCTGAAATTTATTTATTTTCCATGCATGAATTTCTTTTGCAAATTGTGAATTCATATTTGCAATCAAATTGTTTTTCTATTGCAAGAGCCAATTATTGTCTTTAATTTCCGCACATCTCTTTACAAGTTGCAAGTGGACAAATTTTGAGAGACCTAAGGTCACAAATAGGTGCCTGTGTCCCAAATCTTTGAATTTTTTTAAGTAATTCAAAAATGCTTGAAAAAAATACAAAACTACCTGTTTTAAGTTCCAAATCTATCTTTTTTTCTCTGAAAAATGATCTAAAAATATTTTTGTCCATGAAAACCTATGAAAAAGGCGGACCAAACCTTAAATGGTCGCTTTTAGAGCATAATACCTTAATTTGGCTGAATTTCAGTTATCCATCTGAATACACTTCTAAATGCTAAAATCCAATACTCTGTGTATTTGAAAATTACAATTTTGGTGCTTTGAAAGTTGCCATTTAACCTTTAAAGGTCAGGGACATTATTTAATCAAAAATGATTTAAAATTGTCATTTTTAATACAAGTACCAATTTTTTTTAAAAGACATCTTTGGACACATGCAACCATAGGGTCTTGTAGTACGATGGTTTGAAAAGATGTAGAAAAAATTTCAGAAACTTCCACCATGTGAATTGCAAGAATCAATTTCCTGTCCCTGCAAAACCCTGGGCAGCTGCACTTCACAAGGTCACATTTGTATGAAAAAATATCCAAATTGGTGGTTACTCTTTGAATTCATACTTCAAGGCAAGTTGGCTACATGCTTTGAAATTTTTAGATCTTTTGGAATTGTACAACATATAGGAAAAAATTAATAAATAGAAACAAGTAAAGAATGATTCAAATTACTAAATTGTCAAGAAAATTTAGTTATGGAATTAAAAAATGCCAATTCCAGTGGTTGTAATGTTGTAAAAAACAAACTACACCCAATGTTTTTATTTTTTTTCAATTTCATTGAAAATTGAGTAAAATAGAGGATATCAAAGTTTATTTTAAAGTAGAGAATCTATAATTGACCACAAACTAAAACTCCTCATAACTTTAAATCTCATTAATCACAATGGAATGATTCAAAGCTTTCTACATACATATAAATATAGGAAATCAATTTAAAATTAAATTTTTTTTTTTGAATTGCCTGCCGAGCAATGAAAATTACATATCATACAATAATTTTTTGACTATGTAGTCAAAAGTTATGAAAATTGTTGGGTCTTAAAGCTACTCCTTGGGCACATGTTGTGTGAAAATTTCAAAGAGAAAAAAGTTCGTTTTTGGTGAGTTGCCTAAAATCACTATGTTGCCAAAACATGGTGTTTGGTCCTTTAGGAGTTAACAAATTTGATTGTATATTGTATTTTGGTGCATTTGACAAGTTGTTTCGAAAATGTGCAATAGAAAAATTCTTACAAATGGACAAAGCTTACGTAACCAAGGGACTTGAAAAATTATAGGATATAATATTAACACCTAAAGTCCCATTGTCCCTTTGAGGGACAAAATGGATTTTGGGTAGGCTCCTATGAACTCAATATTTGTCTAAATTTTCTGAAATTTTTTGGTGAAGATAGGAAAACACACTAGCTTTTCAAAAATATAATTTTTATTTCAATTGGTGCTTACGAGAAAAAGTTATGGCACAAAAAGCCCCTTTTTTACATTAGCAAGTAGAAAAAATCCCTCAAAAAATCTTAAAATCTTAAAATCAAAAAATTTGTTTCATATAGATTGTATTTTTATCTATGTGGGAAGCTTTGATTCATTCCATTTCAATATGTTTTGCAAAAGTTATGGACAACCTTATTTTTCACGCAATTAGAGCATTTTTTTGAAAAAATAACTTGTAGGATTCATTTCTGACCTCAATTTTCACATATTTTGAAAAAAAAAGTTCCAAAAGGAAAAGTTTTCTTGTTAGAATCTTATTGTTCAGATTTGTGTGTTTCAATTCTATCTTAGAGCTATTAAGGTAAACCAGCCTATGACAGGCCAAGTGCCTAATACAGACATCTATAAGATGACCCATTACAGTTTTCCATCAATCTGTGCCAGGTTTTTTCCAATTAATGTAAGCAAAACTTTATTAGGTAGGTTGATGGCTGAAATCAATGTTTTGTATGATGGTGATGGAGATGTTAGAGACTGTTTTAGGAACTCGTCCCTTTCTAGTGTAATTCATTACATGAACTAACTTTTTTTATTCCTTTATGTCATGTCCATGTTAGAAAATATTTCAACCATGTTTGGAAATATTGTAACTGCATTGGGTGGTTTGATGACCACCATGGGTATAGTTTTTGATGGTTGTGGGATAGTCTACAGACTGTTTTGAGCCATCTGGCCAATTCACTTCAAAAATCTGTAACAAATTCATACTTTGTCAAAAAAATAAAATTTCAATTGTTCTACCAATTTTTCATGTTTGCCTTTATATGAAAAAAAAATTTCAAAATTTCAAATATGTCAACAAGGCAAACCTCAATCTGCCTGTCATAGGCTGGTTTACCTTAACGGTTTAGTTTTTCCTTCAATCTTGAAGCTACTTCTACTTAACAATTTTTTAATGAGTGAAAAGTAAGTGTGTTTTTTTAGATTTTTTTTTCCTAGACTTTCAACTCGATTCTTCATCATGTGAAAGTTAGAAATTCAAAATGAATAGAGCAAGAATTTTTTAAGTTAACAAGGTTCAAAGTCAAAAATGTAATTGAGCAACATGCAAAAGAACTTGTTTTCTTCACTTTAAATGCAAATATCTTGCAATCTACATAGCCAAAGTTTGTGAAATTTCTTCCACACATTTTTACACTTGTCTTATACAAGATCTTGTGGTTAAATATGCAAAAAAAAAACTTTAAATGTTTTTTTGCTCTTTGCTATAGAAATGGCAGTTTTTAGTGTTTTTAAATGGAAAAAAGGCCTTGGGACTTTAGGAGTTAGGTAGTACTCTTCAATCAAGAGTGTCCAAGACTGTACTTTTCGATTTCTAAAAAGTCTCACATTGAATGTACTACTATATGTTATAACTAGAGTTTTGCAAGTATCACACTTTTATTATCAATATAGAATATTGGTATTTAAAAAGGAAGGGCATCATTGGGTAGTTGCCCATCCCAATAGCAAGTAGGTAGGGTGCTTGTTGTTGTTAGTAGTGTTTGTAGTGAGATTGTCGTCTAACCTTGTATTCTTGCACAACTTTGGTTATTGGCTCTAGTCCCTCCCAGTCAAAGAAAACCCCATCTATATTGACTAATCTAAATATACCATCTTTGGACTAGAGCCAATAAACCAACAACTTGAGGTTGGATTTAAAGCTTTGTTCAAATCTTTCACAAACCCTATAAGGATTTCAAGATTCCATAACTCTGTATATGACTAAGTTTTTAGTCATTGTGACTATGAATGATTGTTGTATAATTATGGACTCTATAGTCATTGTAGACAAGTCTTTTACATGAATGACTATGTTTTTAATATCACCATTTGTCTTCCTACATGGATCTTCATCAACTGAGTTTTCCTATATGGCTGCTTATGTGCCTATGGCGGCATCTGACATGGCATATTAAATATTCAACTATACCTCAATCATACATACAATTAATACTAATGAATGACTGGTGGTGGAGACTTTGGGAGATGCAGAAATTTTTTATTTGTCGTTCTCCAAAAAATTTATATATGCACGGTAGTTACTTAGTAGTCAATTTCCAATAGAATACTAATCATATACTACTCATTTATTTTGTTGTAGTAGTAGGTGAATGATACTACAATTGAAGTTGAGATATATTGTAGTCTTAACTAGTTTTGATTGCACCATGATTATGAAACACAAAAATGCATCCTTGCAATCATTGATTGAATAAATTACACATAGAATTGAAACAACAATGTTAAATGACTAATGCAACTTGTACAAAGTCATTCCTTAGTTATTTATGTAACTTGTTAGGCTGTCAATGATTACAAAATTATAAGACCAGGCTCCGGCTAAGTAGAACTCTATATCCAATTAAATTTATAACAATTATACACCTCCATTAATTGCAATCGAAACATGAAGCACTAGAAGTGCAACATTAATTTCTTCTACACATAAAACTCATCAACTTTTGTACTCTATAGTATCAATTCTTCTACAATTACAACTTCCAAAGCTCGATCAACATATGCTAGAGGCATCTTCTTCCTCAACTTTTGATATAAGAAATCCTACTCTTTTGGGTTGGAATAAACAACATTTACATGAATATTAGGTAAATAAAAAAACTAACTATGAAGTTCAAGACATATAAACCTTTTTTTTTAATAATCAACCTATAGAAATCCTAAGAGAACCAAAACAAGAGTTGTAATACCCAAGACAAATCAATCCATTGTTTTTGAACAATCAACTTACACAAAACCTATGAGACCTAAAGTAAGAGCTATGATACGCAAGAAAAATGAACTCATTTTTTTGAACAATTAACATTAGATGAGGTTTTGGGATCTAAAGGACTGCAAGTTCACGGATTGCTGGGAATGTAGGAACTGTGCCTAATCAACTCAGAATCAACAATCTAATGTGGCAGAGCTATTGCCACATCAGAAAATAATATTTGATTATTTTTTAAAACTATTTTTTGAAAAAACAATTAATTTTGAAAAATTAAAAAATTAATCAATTTTTTAATACAAATTTTAATCATTTTTAATTCTAGACAACAATGGCTGGTTCCAAATATTGGGTATAGGCCTAAAACGGCCCTTCAAAGGAGCTGAAAAGATCTAATGACTTAAACAAACCCTAAAAGAACCAAAACAAAAGCTTTGATATTTAAGAAAAATCAAATCATTATTTTGAACAATCAACTTATACAAATTTTTAGAAAAATAAAGTAAGAATTGTAATACCTAAGATGGATCAACTCACCTTTTTGTAAGGATGGAGCAAGAGTAGTGAGATGTAGCAAACTCAATGGCGAGAAATAGCAAACACAATGGTGAGAAACAACAAACATGGTTGTGAAAAGCAACAAACACAACAATAAGAAGCAACAAATATGGAGGTGAACAACAACAAATATGGTGGCCCTAAGCAACAAACACAAAAGTATAGTGGCGGCTCTAAGGAAATGTAGTGTTTCATTCATACCAAGAAGAGAGGCAAAATCTAGACCGTTCATGTCATATAAGGATCAAATTGAATCATAGGATGCCACATGGCAACCCTAACTTAGTGTCACTATAACTATTCTATGAATGATCTATAATTAATATATGATTAATTTATAATTGATGAATGAATACTTTCTAACTAATCTATAACTACATAATGACATATGATAAGCATTCATATACTACCTTTTGCAACAATATATTCACCTTTTTATACATTCATTGTATATTGGATTTACTCATTTGCTATACATTGGATGTAACTATGCATTGCCAAATAAATCTGACAAAGAATTTTTTGAAGACCATAACTTGAAAAAAAAAGACACAATCAAAGTTAGACAAGACTAAGCCATAACATATGAATTCATTTTGCAACAATGACATGTGTACGTTCCACATTTATAGTATTGAAGGTGGAGACCTTTACATGTATGTGTTTTTATTCTTTTCAATGGAACGAGTGTGTGTTGGGGAGATGGGAAGAAGTAGAATAACCATAAATTATTAAATGTGGTTTGTATAGTTATATTGAGGATGGCGTTTAGTCATTGTCTTATTACTACAAGTGTCTAGAACTAAATTGCAAATAAAGAATGACTAGTCTAAGTAGTAGGTCTGTCAGTATCTGGTAAGTACTTAAAGATATATTTGCCCTACATGATAGGAATTAGAATCACAAAATCCTTTGAAGTAAGATAATTTGTAGTGCAAGTGCTATTACAAATGTATATTTGTAGGAATTAGAAGAATAAAAAAGATGATAATTAAAGCATTTCACCATTTTAAGAACAAATTGACGATGTTATAGGAAGGGGGAAAGCAAGCTACGACCTACCACTTTTGATGTCACGGTGTCACATTTGAGGAACTAATTTATTTTAAGTGTACATAAATGAGGAGAATTACATGCATAAATTGGGTGTAATGATTGACATTACAAATGTATTCTAGGGTCCAAGCGCATTTTTCAATTTGTACTCAATATCTAGTTTTATTCACTAATACACATGTTTTATTTTTTATTTTTACTTCAAATATAAATTTTAATATTTGAATTAGCTGAAGGAAAAAACTAGCAAGATTTTACAAGTGGGCCTAATTTTTTTATTATTTAATTCCTTCTACAAGATATATTGTGGAATTAAACAATAAAATGAATTAAACAATATAATAAATAAATAAAACAAAATTCTTAACAAATTAACTTAAAGACAAATTAAACAATATAAAAATTTGGCCCACCTGTAGAATCTTGTTAGGTTTCTTCACCAAGAATCCAAAGTGTTAAAAACTTTATTTATATTTTTTTATTGAATGTGCCAAAGCAAGTAGGCCATAGCATGCTTTTACCCGGAAGCTCAACACTAAATGTGATAAACCTAGATGATATTGACAAATTGTTGCTTTGCAAAAATTTGTTACAATAAGCATTCCTATACTCAACAATGAAAGTGTACAAGAACCATTTCCTAGTAGATAATGCAATGATTGCTCAATTGCAAATGGAAAGACTGAATTAAGAAGGAGGTAGTAGAAACATCAAATGTATTTACTACCACTATAATAGAAAGTAGTGGTCTTATTGCTCCTGAAGTTGTGCCAACTCCATTAGAATTGGTTTCTCTAGTTGGGACCATTGAATTGTTTGTAGAGTAGAATTTATTAGCAAAGGCAAACTACTATAAGAACTAAATCCTAAAGCACAATATTGGACATTTACAACATCTACCATATTTATATGATACATATAAGCTACATTCTATGTATTCAAGCAAGAAAAAAAAATGTACATAATGATTTGAAAACAATTAAGTATATGACTAAAAGAAATTATTAATTAAACACAATGAAGAGGCGACTATGAAGTCCTACAAGGTCACAACCACATGTTGACTACTATGTGATAGAGTTTACTTTCTTATAGTCATATCGTGGTTGAGCGTATAACAAGAAGTCCTCTTAAAACAATCAACAAATGACCTTAATTTATAAAAATTTGAATTTTTCAAAAGAAAGTGCATTGGGAACATGCATGATATTCATAAGTCATTTCATAGTCATATAGGGCAAAGGGTTATATTACTATCTACAAATGTATGACTACAATCATTCCACCTCAGATTTACAAATTTCTATGTCATAGGTTCAATTGCTTCTTGAATGAAAAGGCACAGAGATATACGTAGTGTTTGCTCAATTTTCATAAACTCTTCACCTTATAGTCATTTCCACAATTGAACTTGTAATGACTACAATATTGTACACATCCTAGAGCTAGTGCAATTACCAACGAAGCTAGTATACGAGCGTGGAGCGGTAGCGTAGAGCGTAGAGTATAAAATCTTGAGCGTGGAGCGTTGATTTCTAATAGATTAGGGGAAAATGAACCGCAAGGTGATAGGTGAGAGAAATTTGTGGATGTACAGGAAATAAAATCCACCCTAAGGTTCGTCCAGATGGATGAAAAGTACAATGAGTATGGATGAAAAAAATGGATGAAAAGTACAATGACCGCGGATGAAAAAGTTGGATGAAAAATATAATGACTGTATATGTAAAAGTTGGGTGAATGCGGTTCAGGGTTTAGTGGCAGGGGGATTAAAAAAAAGGGTTTAGGATGCGGATGAGGAAAATGAATGCATGTGGAAGAAAAGTGAAATGGATGGGATTAAAAACCAAGATGGATGTGGATGGAAAATACGATGGACGTGGATGAGAAAAAGGCAAATGGGGATGAAAAAGGATTTAGGGTGGATGAATACTACAATGACTATGGATGAAAAGTATGGTGCATCTCAATGATGGATATGGATGAATGTGGATGAAAAGTACAATGCATGTGGATGAAAAATTAGGTGGATATGGATGACAAAAAAGAGTTAATGCGGATGGAAAAAATAATGCATAAAAAGTAAAAGATGAATATGAAAATGAAGGTGGAGGAAGAAATAAACATTATCGCTTACAAAAGTCTAGTTCATTAGAAAAAGAATCCAGTTCACGTTGACTACAGATTGGGTTCATGCTCTACGGAACAAAGAAGATTAGGGATGAAAACATGGGAAGCCTATAACGGCGGTTGCGTTGGGCTTGCCCTTGCACTAATGTTGCGGTTTTTAAACTGTGATCAGCTTCACTATCTGTGTGCATGAAACTACAAACCGTGAACCACAAATTGGGAAATTGTCCTCATATTTGCAGATGTGAATCTATGAACCTGGAAACTTATAGCTTGGGAGCTAAAAGCAAGAGGGTATGAGGGCACATTTCACTTGGATCCGGCAAGAATGGAGTGACGACCATGAATCTATGACCATGGACGTAGAACCGCATCAATGACAGCTTTTGTGTTCATATTCTCATTTGGAGTAGACCTACATCAAGGATTTGAATGTATGGAAGCTGAAAGTTTTAGAATGTTAGAATAAAGTGATGTAGGATTCAAAAGGACCAATAATGATTTATAACATGTTCAGGTGCATATAAGGCTTTTTTGAGTGGCCAACTCCATACGTAGGGACCTCTAACAACGATTTTAGGATACTGATAGGAGTCCTACAAAGGTCCTTGCAGGAAGATTTTGGTTTAGTGTTTAAATGGTCTGTGCCCAAAAACTTGAATTTATCAAAGCTTTGTAAGAATTTTGTAAAAGGGGCATATCTCCAATTTGGTGTAGGGGATGAATGCAATACCAATGATGTATTATTTGCGGCACTTGGAAACATTAAATTCAGGTATGTGTCATCAACAGAATCATCAAAATCATATAGATGTCTATGAAATAAGGTATATGCTGAAATAATGACACATAACATGGTCCCAATCAATTCCAACCTCAATACAGTAGTGGCCCTTTTAGTCTCACTACACTTACTAGCAGGGTTGTTCTGCGCGACCTGGCGACATCGCGACAGACAGACGTCACGCGACATCTAGTAGACCCTCCGCGATGTCACATAAAGTCAAATTTACCTTTGACTTTTTAATAAATTACCCCCCTTTTACCTAAGCCACGTGGATGCCATGTGGCGTCCGCGTGGCACATTTTAGGGGCGCATGCGGGTGTGACGTGGACGGGCGACTTCGGGTACACAGCGACCGCGGGTAGGGGCGACTTCGTGTAAGGGTGACCTCGGGTTGGGGCGACCTCGCGTGGGGGCGAGCGCGAATAGGAGAACACGGGTGTAAGAGACCGCGGGTAGAAGAACATGGGTATGGGAGAATGCGGATAAGGGAGACCGCGGCTGAGGCGACTTCGGATAGACTCTTGGACCCGCGGTCGCCCAAGCTGGACCCGAGGTCACCCAAGACAAGAGGTCACCTACCCGCAGTCGCCTAGATCCAAAATCGCTCCTTAAAAACAAAATTTGACTAATCTTGAGACAAAGACAAAAGAAGGGCTCCCACCAACACCCGAGGTCGCCCAAGACAAGAGGTCGCCCTAAAAGGTCGCCCAAGATAAGAGGTCGCCTACTCGCAGTCGCCTAGACCCGAAATCGCTCCTTAAACACAAAATTTGACCAATTTTGAGACAAAGACAAATGAAGGGCTCCCACCACCACCCGAGGTCGCCCAAGACAAGAGGTCGCCCTAAGAGGTCGCCCAAGTTAAGAGGTTGCCTACCCGCAGTCGCCTAGACCCGAAATCGCTCCTTAAACACAAAATTTGACCAATTTTGAGACAAAGACAAAAGAAGGGCTCCCACCACCACCCGAGGTTGCCCAAGACAAGAGGTCGCCCTAAGAGGTCGCCTAAGATAAGAGGTCGCCTACCCGTAGTCGCCTAGACCCGAAATCGCTCCTTAAACACAAAATTTGACCAATTTTGAGACAAAGACAAATGAAGAGCTCCTACCACCACCCGAGGTCGCCCAAGATAAGAGGTTGCCTACCCGTAGTCGCCTAAACTCGAATTTGCTCTTTAAACACAAAATTTTACCAATTTTGAGACAAAGACAAATGAAGGGCTCCCACCACCACCCGAGGTCGCCTAAGACAAGAGGTCGCCTACCCGCAGTCGCCTAGACCCGAAATCGCTCTTTAAACACAAAATTCAAGTTTCAAATTTCCAGAATCGGTAGTAGGGGCGACCGCGGGTGGAGCGACCTCGGGTCCAGGAAGGAGGGAAATAGAAGTTTGAAATTCATGGAATCCAAGGCATGGTGACTACGGGTAGAGAGATCAAAATCTTTCACTTCCTAAATCTGATTTTGGATGCTCATGGTACACTTTGAAATGAATTTTGAGAAAAACATGTCAACTACCACAATTAAGAATTTAGTAAGGTTCTACAAGACCACTAAGATTTTTCTTCACCAAAATGTGGAAGATAGGCCATGTGGGGTCTAATGGATGGAGGTTTAGTGAATCCATTCCTCATTTTATTACTTTCTCCTCCACCATTCATTTTAGTCATGTGCCATTTACTTCATTTTATTCAAAATTACATATAAGGGGAAAGGCCGTTGAATTCAAAAAAATTCACAATGAAAAATAAAATATGGATGTCACTTCTATATATTTAGGTGACTTCTTCATAAAGAAGCAAAAAAAGTGGGATTACATAACTCTAGGCATGGCATACAAAATTAATAAACTTGATATTAGGGTTTAGGGTTTAGGGTCTAGGGTTTGGGAAGACCTTTTACATTGCACCAAATTATAATTCACTATTGACATTGTATTACTTTGCTATTCACTTGTACATGCCTTAGGCCTTTCAGTTGGATGTTCAATGGACAATTGTCCTTTAGGGATTTATGCTATCATTTTGGAATGCAATTTCAACAAATTGACTTGTCGAAGGATTTAATTTTGTTATTACAATTATTTTACAATTGGATTATTGTATTTTGATTTCATCTTTGAGCTATTATCCATTTTGATTTAAATTTAATCTTGAGCCAACTTATATTGAATATTTTTTCTAGAAATAAATGTGAAGTGGTTTTTACTTCAAGTAGTTGGTATTCATGTAGAAGAAAGTAAATGACCAATCTTCCATAGAAGAATTCATGGACACGGAAATTAGATTTAAACAATGAATACAAACATAGTACAAAAGGTCAAGCTAAGAGATGGAGAGACTTTCTCTTTCTGCCCAAACGGAGAGATACTGGAGACTTCGGGTCTTAGACGACCGCGGGTGGGGATAGACCCTCTCTTTCTACCCGCAGTCTCAAAATTGGTCAAATTTTGTGTTTAAGGAGCGAATTCGGGTCTAGGCGACTTCGGGTAGGAGAACTCTTGTCTTGGGCGACCTCGGGTGGTGGTGGGAGCCCTTCTTTTGTCTTTGTCTCAAAATTGGTCAAATTTTGTGTTTAAGGAGCAATTTCGGGTCTAGGCGATTGCGGGTAGGCGACCTCTTGTCTTGGGCGACCTCTTAAGGTGACCTCTCGTCTTGGGCGACCTCGGGTGGTGGTGGGAGCCCTTCTTTTGTCTTTGTCTCAAAATTGGTCAAATTTTGTGTTTAAGGAGCAATTTCGGGTCTAGGCGACTTCGGGTAGGAGAAATCTTGTCTTGGGCGACCTCTTAAGGCAACCTCTTGTCTTGGGCGACCTCAGGTGGTGGTGGGAGCCATTCATTTGTCTTTGTCTCAAAATTGGTCAAATTTTGTATTTAAGGAGCGATTTTGGGTCTAGGCGACTTCGGGTAGGAGAACTCTTGTCTTGGGCGACCTCTTAGGGCAACCTCTTGTTTTGGGCGACCTCGGGTGGTGGTGGGACTACCCGAGGTCGCCCAAGATCCGAAGTCTCTTCCATTCCTTCATCTGGGCAGAAAGGGACTCTCTCTACCCGCGGTCGCCCTTGGACCTACAGTCGCCTCTGACACGTAGTCGCAGTGGCCCATACACTCGATACCCAAAGTCACCCATTCCATCCCCCACCCACGGTCGCCCATAGACTATGGATCTGAAGTCGCCCATGCAGACCCGAAGTCGCCCCACTTCCAAAAGCCGCAGTCGCCCTGGTTCTTGGACCCGCGGTTGCCCTATCCCGACCCGCACGCGCCTTAACCCGCAGTCGCCCAAGCTGACGTGGTTCTGTCTTTCCACGTCACTGCGGACAACCAGATACGTAGGACAAATCCATTTACCATGGGGTAAAAAACTTCAAAACCCTAAATTTTTTTGCAACGCATTTGTCGCCTATATTGGCACATGTCATATACGACATTGACACATGTCATATACGACACGTGACGCGACACGTCTAATACGTCACCGAAACCCGAAAACCCGTCCGACAAGACAACCCTGCTTACTAGAAACCAATTCAAGTACAAAGAGAAACTTTGATTTCACTGCTTCACTAACAACATTCATCCTTTCATGAACTACCACCTACATACTGCTAGTGCAACGCAAGATGCCGCTCTCTAGAATGTGTCTGATCTCATTAAAGCTTAAGCTTGGAGCATGAATGAAAGCATCTACTTCTGCATCAAAGCGACAAATGACAATGAAGAGGAAATACAGATGCTTGCAATTGATCCATTGTCCTCTCTTCCCTAATGCCTTTGTGGACATTTCCTTGAAATAAGGACATGAGCATTCTGGATATGAACCTACGGTCAGTATGTATTGCTGAATGTCAGGCTGAACACCGGAGTCGATTGTAACAATGCATCCAAATCCCGGATGCGGAATCATTGTTATTTGTCGAACAACAGCCATCAAGGTAAGGGCAGAACCGCAATTGTTCGCTTGTTTAGTGGTTGGAGCAGCTGGGTTTCTTCGAATTTTTCGTCCACATCTGGTGCTTGGATGTTGTGTTGGAAAATCTGGAACAATGATATCTGATAAGTCGAACGGTAAAGTGTTCTCACCAAAAAGTCGTCGTGGAGAGATTTCAAGACGTTCAGGTAGACGGAATCCAGCATTTTGAAGCTGCATTATTTCCGCATGCGTAAGATTTGTTCCCTTCAAGACTAGCCAAATGCGAGGCACCCCGGGTTTAGACATAACCCACTTCTTCTTCATACCTTTGACGCAACGCTCAATGTCGTCGTTGCAGAAGAAAAATTGTGTTCGCTCAATTCTTTTCTTTTGATAACAATCCATGTCACCTATATAAATTGGAGCAGCGGTTCCTTTGTTGCCCTGCACAATCTTTGCAACACATGTCTTCCTTGTTATGGCCTGCAAGGCAAAGCATGCTTTTGCCGAAGTCTTTGGCAATCTAGCAATATGCCACCTTGACTGATCGCAAGAGGTCTCCTGGACGCTCACCACTCGGAAGGACTGGGAAGGAGATGGTGCATTTATAGTGCCCCCAGAAATATCCAAGTTTGACCTTCGATCCGGTGGTGAACCTGCTTCACGAACAGTATAAAGAGGAGTAATTGATGTACTTGCCCGTGTTCTCATCGTTTCCATCTAAGGTCTAGAGAAATTTACTTTGTCAGGTCGGTGTGACTCATGCTGAGACCCTAATGGTACGTTTGGCATTTGAGCTTGGGATCCAAAAACCCCTTCAAAGTGAGGATCCCTTTTGCAATACTCACCTGCACCCGAGACGGTTAGCATTGCATCGGTTAGCTTCTTCGGATCCCTAGTGTGTTGCGCATAACGTTGAGCTACCCGAAGTTGCAAATCTTCCTTCCCTGGACCGGTTCCTGGGTTCTCACCCTTCAGAAATTGATAATAACGAACCATATGCATAAAGGCTCTTACATAGTCATCAACCGTTGCAACGTATAGATCATTTCCTCGCTTGCCTGATTGTTGCAGCCATTTGTTGTGGACCGTCTCTACCAAGTTGCAGGATGGCATCTCTGCCAGCTTATGGGCCGGCAAATCCTGTGGACATCAGAGGATAACTAAGATTAAAACAAATTTTCAACAAATGCTGATAACGAGCAAGCAAGTCATGGACGCCTATCGGATGCTAATAGATAGTGGACGTCGAGGAAGAGAAGGTCTCCTTATGATGTGATGAAATGTCAATGCCAATGTCAATATCAATTTTTTTTTAAAGCTCTTTAGCAATATTTCAAATAAAAGAGGAAGGAAGTAAAGGGAGAATCTTACAATGTGCATGAAGCCACCCCATTGTCTGTAACGAAAGTGCCAGAAAGCAAGCCATAGCTGTAAGTGATGAATCCCCTTTCCAGTCGCTGCTCCAGAAGAATGCCACCAAGTTTGAATGGCATTAAATCGAATGTCTGCCACTGCTATCGTAGGCGCATCCTTGTATTGCTTATACAATGTTCGATGTTGATCTTGGAGATCCAAACGAATGTCGGCTTTTGTATGTTTTTCCATGGATTGCGTCCAATGGAATAAACAAGTACGCTCTCGATTGACCATAGGCTGTGCAGCCAGGATCACCCCCTTCGTAGATGATTCTCACTGCATTCCAGTTTGCTTGTGCACAGTCCGCCATGAACCCCTTAAAATAAGGCAAAGGAATTCCATGCCTTCCCATAACTGCATTCAAATTGGTCCAAAACGAGGTTTGCGCAGCGCAATCCTTTGATTGCATGTCGCAGACAGCGATTGTCATAACCTTGCAATAGATTGGATCGTAAACATGACATGCTAGGGTTGTCCACTCTTTGACTCGTTTAACATGATCAAACATGATCCATGAGTCGTGATTTGTGAAGGTCACCGTCAGGTTGCATTCGTTCTACTAGATCAACGCCACTTCCAGGTCCAACCTCAGACATTTTGAAAATGAAGACCTTGTCCGTATCCGAACCTTGACCAGGAAACATGTTTTCTTGAATATAAGCCCAATTGCTGCAGCCCCGTAGCTTTAGAATGCTATCCATTACTCCAAACCTCCTAAAATACTTGAAAGTGGTGACTTTGTTTCAAATGCTCGGGGAACTCATGAATTTGCACTTCTCTATAATAGGCAGAAGCTTATCCATTCCGAAGTTCTCTGGTGGTGCTCCCTCCGGCCGCACAAGCATTCCTCCCAAAAATTCCTTGCTTGCCTCCAGAATAATAGAAGAATTTGTCCCAGAGGGATTCCTCTCTACCTGATCCGCAATGAGATTACGAGATCTCTCTTTTGAAGCATGGCAGTCTCCGTCTCTCACAGGATGATCGTGAAATCCCAGGTGAACACATGCACGCCTAGTCCCCGGCATTCCAACTACGTAATATATTTTAGCAGAGCAACTAGCAACGCACATGGGGACTGCAGAACAAATTTTGCACGAGATGGTTGAACCAAGAGGAGGAATAGAACCGACTTGAAAAAGAACATGAGAACATCCATCCCATTCTGTTTCGTTAATGAGTGCCACACGGTGCTTACGAGAGAGGTAATCGCATTCACCATTTTCACATCGAAGGTACCCAACACACGCCAATAATCGAAAGCTCAGACCATCTCCGTTTTTGATGTTTGTCGTATGCAAGTTGGACCAAACGTGACCATCATAACGTTTCTCCATCCCGCTGAGAAGCTTGGCTTGGCATTGCTGATAAGATTCACCGAGGGCCGGTAACTCAAAAATGACATCACCATTAAACACTGGGGGACGAATTCGACTGTCTGTATTGAAATAGAATCATAATCTATTTTCTTCAATTGATTTCAAGATCCTTTTGTAAGACACAACTTCCGAAGGCATGGAATAATGGATTTGCCAGCCACACTTGTAGAAGAATTCACCAACGTTGCATCATGTATAGAAGATGGGGTGAGTACCTGACGACATGGTGATGACATTCGTTTACGAACCTTACAAGGTGGTGACGACTCGTCTGAATGGTCACTGTCAATTAAAATAACATCAACTCCAGGCTCAATTTTCACTCGTGCCACATGTGCAGTCTGATACGAACTAGTCGATGACAATTTCAGAGAACCCTCACCATTAGACGAGGCCACAGTAGACAAGGGCAAACTGTACACTACATAACAACCTGGCTTCAAATGCCATGTGGTAGGAATGCTATCTTGGACAGGCTCCTGAACTAGTGTATGAGACAATTCTCCGGTAACACTATCAAAAACTTCCTCGTCAATGTGCATTGAACTATCAAAAAGTCGGAAACGAACACTCAAATGGAATGCACTGACAATCGCAAATCCCATGTCATTGACTGGAAAAGAAATCGGGACTACCTCTCCAAGTGTCTGCACAAGTGCCATTGAACTAAGATGACCGTACTTACTCATTGAGAAAGCACAAGCAACGGACAACTATGCATTTCCCTCAAATGATCCAAATATATGTAAGCACACATAGAAACGGAGTTTGCAAGCAGCGCACCTTTAAATACTGTCACTTTAAAATCCGTCCCTAGTAGAGGCCAACAGAATAGGAACAACAATCCGAGGTAGTGAATTCATGTCCAACTTGGCGCATTCAATGGTTCTTATCAAAAAGCATATACATTGAAACGACGGCGATAAACAAAAAAAATCCAATTACACTCCAACAGTAACTCTAATTAAAATAATTAGTATTATTGTTAGATGAGGACCATATCATTAAAAATATATTTTCAACGGATAACTTCAAGAACGCGTTTAGTGTTATATGAATTAAAATGTTATATACAACAACAATGACTTATAAATTAACCTTCCAGAGTACACCGTTTACTGGGTAAATTCACCGGATACTTAAAGTAATAACTCATGATCTTAATCACAGGTGGACGACAGAATACTATCCATAAAGACGCAGGACGCATGACAATGACCAGAATATTGTCTCAGTCAATCAATATAAGACATTCCCTTGTAAATTAAAAATCCTTGTCAGAGGCCACATGTGATACAATCATGTACTACATTAAAGAGTAATATGGCCGCCACTTAGTTCTAGAAGACGAAATATGACGTATTGAATTACTGACTGTACCGAAGGTACGACGCACATGCACTAGGACTCAGTTCTAGTCCAACAACCATGCCTAGGATCAGTCCGACAAGAGCATCCCGTCTGAATTTATCCAACAACAACCTGCATGTCCTATGAATATCGCGACACCTATTTAGGTACTCTCAGCGTAAAAGCAAACCCTGAACCATCTATAACTCAATGTCATGAATTTTGCCAAGGTTTATTATGAGAGAATACTATCCATTATTTCTCCTAAGCTTTGGCAGACACAATCAATGGTTATTTATATTCATCAAAATGAAATGAATATTGCATGTAAGTAACAAAGAATAATGCGCTCATCATCTACTAGTGACGGCTGACAGTGAAGATTATCTGACGCTGATCATTTCTATTGAAAGGGATTATTATTCTTCTACTACGAATATTACGTTATCCGATTCGACAATGTGCATATACGAACTGAAGAAAGTGTGTGTCTCTCTAGACCGTCCTCATGACTATCTAGCAAGTCTCATGAAGAGTCAATTTCAGTGATGCTCTGGTCAATCCATTAAGACAAATGACATTTCAATAGCGTAGTACATGAGACCGAAACAGTGTGATTATCAAATGAAATTGGAATTTGAAGGTGGATAATACGGTATGCTACCCTTATTTATTATGTTATAGATTCACACTGGCAATGTCATTTGGATGAAAAATCGTTGGTGCTCGCAATATATTAAAAATAAATGATTAGCTTAGACTTCAACGTGAGAGCCCTAGCAATTTTTTTTAGAGAAAACCCTTTAGCCGCGGGTAATCTGTTCACCCATTACCGTGACCAGACCATCTACAGAAGCCCTAAACCGCGGGTCTTGAGTCCACCAGTCACCGCAACCAGTGGCGGCCCGTCCAACCAGACCCCGCCGATTCTGGCCGCCCGAGAGCCTTCACCAGTCCAAGGCAATGTGCGCCGCCGACACCTTCTTCCAAATCATCACCAGTAATCGGGATCAGGTAGAGTATGTTCAAATTATAACCAAATTTTGGTCCATGCCAATGCTTGCGTTGCTATCAGAAAACGCTCTAAAACTCCTCGTCTGGTTTTTCCCGTGGCAGGTACACATGGAGCTCCCAGGACCAAACCTGCGCTCGCGCCGCAACAAGACTGGAGGAGAAGCATCAGACGGATCTGCGAGGGCACCAGCACAGATAAATCACTTAGTCAGTCATCATTGAAATTCAACTGGACAGATTTGGTGTATACGAAACTGCGAAACCCCTAGTCGACCTAATTCTCCACTAGGGTTGTTGGTCACCACTGTGCATGGCGAGCGCCTTTCAGCGAGGCCTCTTGGGGCCGAGAGGGGTCCTGGGAAGGGTCAGCGCATGCTCAAGAGTCCAATCCCTTTGGATCAGCTGAATGCTTGGACCCCAGACATATTTTTTTTTAAAATGGTTTGTGTGTTTGTTGGTTCCGCTATACATGGCGAGTACTCTTGGGGGAGCCCTCTCGGGGCCGAGACGGGTCCTGGGAAGGGTCAGCGCATGCTCGAGAATCCAGTCCCTTAGGGTCAGCTGAATGCTTGGATCCCGGACATATTTTTTTTTTAAATGATTTGTGTATTTGTTGGTTCCGCTATGCATGGCGAGTGCTCTCGGGGGAGCCCTCTCGGGGCCGAGACGGGTCCTGGGAAGGGTCAGCGCATGCTCAAGAATCTAGTCCCTTAGGGTCAATTGAATGCCTGGACCCCGGACATATTTTTTTTTTAAATGGTTTGTGTGTTTGTTGGTTCCGCTATGCATGGCGAGTGCTCTCGGGGGAGCCCTCTCGAGGCCGAGACGGGTCCTGGGAAGGGTCAGCACATGCTCAAGAATCCAGTCCCTTAGGATCAATTGAATGCCTGGATCCCGGACATATTTTTTTTAAAAATGGTTTGTGTGTTTGCTGGTTCCGCTATGCATGGCGAGTGCTCTCGGGGAAGCCCTCTCGAGGCCGAGACGGGTCATGGGAAGGATCAGCGCATGTTCAAGAATCCAGTCCCTTAGGGTCAGCTGAATGCTTGGTCCCGGACATATTTTTTTTTAAAATGGTTTGTGTGTTTGTTGGTTCCGCTATGCATGGCAAGTGCTCTCGAGGGAACCCTCTCGGGTCTTGGGAAGGATCAGCGCATGCTCGAGAATCCAGTCCCTTAGGGTCAGCTGAATGCCTGGACCCCGGACATATTTTTTTTAAAAATGGTTTCTGTGTTTGTTGGTTCCGCTATGCATGGCGAGTGCTCTCGGGGGAGCCCTCTTGGGGCCGAGAGGGGTCCTGGGAAGGGTCGGCGCATGCTCGATTGTCTGTGAGATATAACTTTGAGTATGATTCTTGTGATTTACATGCTTAATATTTGAAGTTTGTTAACACCTTGATGCAATTGGTGTGACCTCTTCTTGGGATATAGATAGTTGCCGCTGCAGTCAATGTAGGTCATACCTTGGGCAATTCAGGATTAGCGGTGGTGACTCCTCAACTGAAAGCTGATGAGACACAAGGTCTCGTGATGCTCGACGTCGACACAGTTACAATTCCTCTCGAGATGGCGATCCTAGATCTAGATTCAGGGCAGATGATAGGCATCAAGCAATATCTGGTTGATGAAATTGGACGGGAAGATGACTCATTGGTTTGGGAGGGTTTAGGGTCCAATTCTCCAAAATCCAGCAACTCATCAGTGTCTTGCAACTTCATTGCTTTAGTCTTAGGGTCCCGTTCGAAGTACTGCACTTGTGACCGCGAGGATGTCGTCTCACGCTTCATGTCGGATGATGACGTCCTAATTTTGTGCTGTGGGACATATAGACCTCTGTCAGTGCCTTGCCGGTGTTCCACTTCATATGTCGCATTTGACTAAGTTTAAATGGGATGATAAATACTTGTTTTATTTTTATGAGTGCATTTTAAATGATTGCCTCGAGACTGAGTTCTGAGACCAAGGTCTTGTTTTGTTGATTCAATCCACCGCATCTAACTCACGTCATTTCCACTAGGCACAGGGGGACCGTGACCAACTTGTTGAGGTGGTTGAGAACATATCCAGTGATCAAAATGACATTGAGTTCATCACGGAGGAACCTGATTCAAAAGACGATCACATCCCAAGAGTGCTTCCAGGGTTTAAGGAAGAAGATATTCGGCGCGTTCAGACTTTTGACACAGTTTCAGTCATTAACAGTTTAAAGATGACATCTGACAGTCATTCACGGATGAAGATTCCATTATATAGGTTGGTGCCAATGCCTATGGTACGTCCTACACTTTTGTGTGACTTGACTCACCTTGACAACCAGTTTTCACGTGGCTACAACGAAGGAGCAAGAGTGTTTTATGTCTCGTACTCTGACGAGAAAGGAAATACGTCGACTTTTAGTGATGCCAAAAAGCAGGAGTAGGGGCCCTTGTGGAACTCAGTGAATGACAAATTCAACACCTACCTATTGTCAATTCCAAGTGTTAGGCATTTGGTGGATTACAAATTCTTTGTCTGTGATGGAAATCATAGACGGGTAGCCTGGATGAACCACATCCAGAGGCTGCATAGCCTCGACCATGTTTGGCATGTCAGTGTGGATTCTATTGTCCTAGACACTAGACAACGCATCGGGGCAGCGATGCAGGCAATGCATGACATTAATATGTAAGGGATTTCTGTCTTTTATTCGTGAATTCTCCTTTGTATAGTAGCATTAACGGACTTGTAATTTGTTTTTTTCAATTGCTTTATGACCTTATATGTTAATGTCACCTTGACGTTGGCTGCCAGGCACACCGAGAACTCCCACGTAAAGACCAACCTCGTCCATACCCTCTACCGTGTGCAGAAGTACGGTGTTATGGAACTTGAGAAGTTCTTCAAGTTGTTGACAAAAGAAGAGGTCAAGATATGTAAGATGCACACGCAAGCAAGTTGTATACTATGCCTTTGCTTATATTTACCGGGTTCATTTTCAAGGTAAGTGTCATTTTTCTACTCCAAATTATGTTACTACACTCATATTGGCTTGGTCTAGTCCAATCGATCTGTGATCTGTTAATCATTAATGTCTACAATGTGATTGTTCAGCAAGAGATCTCTGTAGCCGCTGACGTAGCCATTTGAAAACTTAAAGAGGAAAATCAAGAGATTGAAGTTTCCAGGGAAGAAGTTGCAGCCACAATGAGAACCGCAATTAAAGACTCGACCGACCGGCACTACAAGAAGCTTTCAAAAATAGTGGCGGTCGCTAATCCGGCCCTTACTCTTGAGTGGCTCAAGGAGGTATGCTATTTCTTACGTCGATGTTCTTGATTTTCTCGTTACTCTCAATATACTCGTCATTACCATTGACTTCAATTCCCTTGCAGATAGAAAGACATTGGAGCCAGAACGCAGTTCCTGAGTTGACACTCGAGAAGCTGTAGATGATTGCAACGGCCACAGTGGTTCCAAGACACAAAGTGGAAGTGGCTAAATTGGATGAATGTAAGCTCTCACACAAGAGAAGCTCGGAGATTTCCACCACGTCCCGTAAATGAGGAGAAGCTGGGCCTCTTTCTGGCAAAGGCTTCTTACTATGCAGGAGTATGAATCATACCCTTTTCTAATAAATCAGTGTGTATCCAAAAAATATATTTATGTTTTGTTTCTACTCTTGTATATTGTTATAATTGTAAAGTATGATCTTATATGTCTTCCGTACTCTTACTTGACATTGGATTTGACAGCTTGAGGACGCTGCAACGGAGATGTTTGATACCATCACCGAGACGGATAGCATACCAATCGACATGGGCGTCCCCGGTGAGCCCCAGTCAATAGTAGACTATCTAGAGACGTGGCGGATGAAGCTTTGGGACCAAGCTTACACCGGGGTATTCAAGGGCCCGGATGCCTTCAAGAAATCGGACAATTTCATGCTATACTGGGGAACCCTCCTCATAGTCAAGAGATTGATTTACAGGTAGGACTTTGCATGTAGAACCCATTCAGTTCAGTGTTTGGAATCCATTATGCTGTTTCCATCAATGATTTACGCAGAACCATCTATATTAGTAGTTTTATGGAGACCGATTAATGAGAATGGCAATTTCAATGTCATGCAAAACTATGGTCATTTGTTTTCAGTGTGGTTCTCATTTAGACTAATTCATTGTTACCTGGGTTTTCACATATTGAATCAGGTCAGTCTCCTTGCATGCAAATACTTCAAGTTTGAGTTGTATGGAAAGAAGGCCATAAAAAGGAAAACTTACCCCCGTTTCTCACTACCTGGTTAGACCGGTCGTCCGCTGATTGTATGTTCTCCACGACACAGTTGCAGAAGTGGACCAGTCCTCATTTGAAGACTTGCCCTTGGTATCTTGAGTGTAACTTCGGCGTTACACCACTAGAGGAGGAGGACCTCTTTCAGACGCTCAAGGATTCCGTGGTAACTGATGCAAAATTTGACGAGTTCGCAGGATTGGATCCAGAGGCCAAGGCGAAGGCAATTAAGAAGAGGGAGATTTCCGACAGGAAGAAGGTGGATAAATTTGAAGAAGCCAAGAAGAAGTCCGAGGAGAACAAGAAGAAGGCGGAGGGGAACAAGAAAAAGAGGCAAGTTCAGAAAGAAATAGAGAAAGCGAAGAAGAAGCGACGGTTACACAAGGATGACCCACAGCCGCTTGAACCAGCTACAAGTGCAGCGGACGTCAACATTTCGTCATCTGGCTTCTCTCTTACTCAAGAGCGTCTGGTGCAGGAGATCACGCCGTCGGCTAAGAATGTGAATCCAGCGCCTGACATCGACGAGTGCATATTGAATATGGCATTAGGAGGTCTGGAGGTCGGATCCAAGGCCTTTGAGGACGTTGAGGCCTTCTTAGTAATGGTAATCCCTTCAGCTCTTTATTTCAGAGGCTTGGATTGCTAAACTAGCTAAATTTTTAATACCTCACAATTCAGTAATATGACATTACCTTGTTTATTGGAGTAATTGTCTAGTTCATAAAATCCCATAATAAATGTTGTGGACTAATCTAAGCTTCTTCTGCTTATGAACTATAGCATTCATGTGACAAAGATCGCGCTTTCGACGGAGTCAGTGGAACAGAGGCAACTATGGATTTCATGATTGTTGATGTACCTGAGGGACTCCACGTTCTTACCATATCATGTGCACCTGCTCCAGTGCCGAAGTGGAACGACTTCAAATTGGACTATTTGGTTCCTGTCTTTGACTTCGCACATCAATACCTCCATGACAATGGAGCTCTTTTCTTGATTTACCCTACGTCGTCTCCTTCACACCGAAGCCACATTCTTAGATGCTGCCAAGAATACGGATTTCGCATACTGGAGACATATTTCAGCATCAATCATCTCCAGTTGACATTAGCCGCAGACCTCAAGAAAATGGTATTTCTCTTTTAATTCATTTGAAAGCATTTGACTGCATTTCGCATTATTGTCTGTGATTTTGACATGATTGTTAATGCAGACTCAGAGGTTTTCCATCTCGCTAGTTGTAAGAAAGTCGGGACCGATGACAAGGTCTGACTTCCCCTTCCAATTTGTCCCATCCCAAGACAAGGTGGGAGTGAACCTTGCTATGGACGACATCCTCCACAACTTGGTTTTTAAAGAAGATGTGACAATGAACGGTGACGTGCCATGGCGTGGTCCTCGTGAAAAGGGTTGTGAATTCATGCAAATGCTGATTGAGGCAGCGACTGCACGAGGGGACGTGGTGGTTGATTGTACGGCATCCACAGGTTTGTTTCTAACAATTATAATGATATTTTTTACAACATTCTACAGTTATCCATTGAATATGAACTTAATCGTCACTTTTCTTAATCTGTAGGTTCCAGCATCCGAGCTTGCCGTGCTACGCGTTGCCATATCCTGGCTTTTGAGGAACACAAGGACATCTTTGATGCCCTTATAGCTCCCGTTATCTGAAAAGTTGTGGTTCCTGAGAGAGAGCCTGATATCTCCGAGCCTGATCTTGGAAACGAGGATGACGATGAAGTCATTTAGAAGGTCTAGAAGACACTCCGATTCAATAAGTAAGTTGACTTCTAAGCTCTATTTGTTAGACAAATTATTTGAAGTTGGTGTATGGCCTTTTAACATGTTCTTCATTGATTTGTGTAGGCAAGGCCAAGAAGTGACTTCCTCCAAGAATGTTCCTTTTTTTGCGCATCCACTTTTTTTCCCAAGCCCTCCCAAATCCTTTGTGCTCCCTCCATATGCAAAGGATTCATCTCGGGATGTTGTTGTAGATGACCCACGGCCATCTTCTAGGGCTCGATTCGTAAATCCCTGCGTTTTGCAGTTTGTAGATGAAGAGGCAGTGGAGTCAGATGTGCAATCTTCTGATAGTGAGGGTAGTTCTATATCAGCACTTTGACTATTGATTTACTCTGAGATAGGCTATTGAATGATTCCACATGTTGCATTCGTTTTATAAAACTGCCATGTCGTTCTCTACTAATATATGTCTACTTTCACGCTGCGTGTATGAAATGCCTCGACAATACCATTTTTGCTCACATTCTCTTCTTACATTTCTACTAGGCTAACAGATTGGACTCTCCTATTAGGCATGGCAGGGCGGGCTCCCATGGGGCCCCCTTTGTTGGCCACGGGTACTCGCGCCCTAAACCGCAAGGCTATTACGTTTTGGTAACCAACCTGTCCTATTTACTGGCTAAGGATGCTGCAATGTCTGGACCGCGGTGCAGCCCAGCCTGCCCTGTTTTCCGGCCAAGGGGGATGATGTGACTCGTCCGCGGTGCTACCCAGACTGCCCACTTTGTCGGCCAAGGGGGTTGCAATGACTGGCCCGCGGTGTTGCCTAATTTGTCTCGTTCGTCAGCCGGAGAGGGGGGGCAATGCATGGCACGCGTGGTTAACACGCGGTGTGGCCATGTCCTATTTGACAGATAGGACGCACTCTTCAGCCAGCACTTGTCTGTAGAGACCATGGGCGTAAGCCATGGGTTGGCAGCGGGCGCCCTCTTCGCTCCGCGGATGGATCGCGGGAGGTCTGTTCTATAGTGGGCGTTGAGCGGGTAAACTGACACTCATCTGTATTGCACACCAATTCAAAGGATTAGTGTTTCAAGAGTGTCGTGCAACATTCTTTGCATTGTGAATTCCGAACACCTTCTTCATGTCAGTCGTCATGCATTTTCTTCAGCCATGTTGTGTAATTGTCTACTAACCTTGTAGAAGTATTGCATGCTGTATCTAGTGAGTCAAAATGTAACGCGGCTTTGTCTTCCTAAATATATAGCTTCCTAAAGAATTTTCTTAACATTTCTTTTTGGTCTTTACATCAAAGAGGCACAGAATTAATTAGTTCATCTGTGTTAGTGGGCAGTTACATAGCTGGTGTGAAGAAAGTGCATGCGGACTGACAAGAAGTGGGTGATGTCCCATAATTACAGTGGAAGATGTCTTCATGTACATACCATATCTAGTGGTTATCATGTTGACAAGGAATGAGAAGAAGACGACGACGACGAGGGTACTGCCTGTTTAGTCCTACGGATCCCATGTCCAAGGATTGATTTGTGTAATGCAAAGTATTTTAGATATACAAAGACAAGGTGTTTGCTTACACGAGTTCTTGTAGAAAGTCCATACTTCAGTGGCCCTAAACCCCTTGCTAAAATGGGTTGTCTGTCAAATCGATGATCCATGAGTCATTCACATAATTATTATTTTGTACCGTTTTTTAATTTCAATTTTGTCCTACTACTTACACCTTTGTGAGGTGGGAAACCTTTCATGTTCCCAGTAGTTCTAGTCCGCGTCGATCTCTTTGTATTTTCTCTTTGTTCAGTGGGTTCGCTGAGGGGTGGTTTCTCCGTCTCCAGACCATTTGCCCGTCAAGCTTGTTCATCCTAGGGCCATCTGCCACAGTTTCCTATCTAAGAAGAAGCTGACTAAGTGATGCCCACTCCATCATGGGGCATACTTGTGGCTGCCCTCTTTGCCCCAGAGGAACACATAGGGCGCCCTATGTGCTTTGAGCATACTTCGGTGCGCCCCGTGGGCTTTTTGGTGGATTGCAGAGCGGCCTCCATAATTCTTCATTCACTTTGGGGCGCCCCAAAGTGTGGCCCGGGCCAACATATAGGGTGCCCATGTGCTATAGGGCAGACTTTGGTGTGCCCTTTCTGCCTAGGGGCAAACTTTGAGGCTTCATACTCTGCCCTGGGGCAGCCCAAAATGTGCCCTCTCTACACCAGGGCAAATTTGAGTTCGCTCTATCTGCCCCGGGGGAGCACTTGGAGTGCCCTATGTGGCTCGTGGCACACTTTGTGGTGCCAGTGTAATCTACGGCAGACTGCGGCACGTCCTTTCTGTACTGGGGCAAACTTTGAGGCACCGTAGTCAGCCGCTTGTGAGCATACAGTGCGCCATACATGCCTCAGGACAGACTACAGGGGGCCCTCTCTCCCCCGGGGAAGTCTTTGGAGTGCCCTCTCTACTAAATCACAAGCTTTGGCCCAAATCATTGTGTGTCACGGGGCAAACAGCAGGTATGCTGATTTCCGTTACAATTGTACCATGAGCTAAAACTACAACGATGCAGATTGTGTGGTGTACTATCCGTGTTTGGGCAGGGTCTAGGACACTGGATCCATCCAGGGGCACACTGCAATGCGGGATGATCGTCTTTATATGTAGATGACATCGCTCATTCAATGTCAAGTTAGCAATGCTACTTGTTTCCTGTAGATCTTTCTTGTCTATGCTTGGAGTTATGTGCAAAGTTATGAGTTCAAGTGACGATTGAATATAGAATGCATAGTGGATCCACCCTCACCATCCAACATAAAGATCCCAAGTACAATCACCGGAGAAGAGGACAATCGAGGTGAATCACATCTGCTGAATCATTTAGAATACGCTTGAAGTAGTTGTGATATATTCAACCACAATGCGGTCCCTTCAATGGTTCTTAAAGCAGTACCTGCGGTGGACAAGGTGGGTTGTTTGCATGAACATACGCAACGGCAGGAGCGAGAGACTTTTTCCTAGGACATGAGTTTCCTAATGGACCTTTTGCTAACTGCTATTCGTCACCATAGTTTGTGCTTCCCTTAGCATATACATATATTCTTTTTTCGAATCTTCTACCTAGTTTTTCTATATCCTATAGTGCATATGAATCGGTGTTGTAAATTACTGTAGAATCAAGTAATCCTTGGAGAATGCACCTCCAATGATGAAATTGTTTTATATGTCCATTGTACAAGTTCTATGCCATGAATCCCACGATGGTTGAAAAAATGTCTGAGTCCAGTACCGGATCACAAAAGTCATTCAAATTGGATGAATGAAGCAATAATTTGACAAATTATCCCTAAACCATCTCCTTCATGCAATACAATCATGTATACAACATGATGATTGTACTTCAATTTTGTTTCTTTGTCACACTTTCTCACGGATGAAGCTACTAGGATGACCCTAAACCCCGAAGACCCAAATTTGTGTTCTCACTAATTTCGAAATGTGGCTTCATCCATAAGCCCAATGTTGTCTAAACTCTTCTTTATACGGTTCCGCAAAAAGTTTCTTCTCGTGAAGTGGGCCCACAAGCATGCTTTCCCCCTCACTTGAACTCTAAATTTGGTTTCAAATGTGAATCATGAATCTTCTATTTATTCCCTATTCTTTAATGCATTCTTCGGCACTCTCCATCCACATTCTCATACTTTCTTCTAGTTCTTTGGATTTACTCGCATGTTCTTCCATTCCATTTTTAAATACAAAATTGTAAGAAATTTACATCTAATTTTTGGGCAACCAAAGATTCCTTTCCCCAGCTACATGCAGCCATTGATTCCAATTCTTTTAAACCAATTTCTTCAGTAAAGTTTTTAGATTTTTTGGTTCACTGTCTTAAAGAAATAAAAATAAAAGTTTCAACCACTTCTTCATCCACATCCTAAAGTATTTTTTCATCCACCTTTTTATCCACCTTTTCATCCACTTTTTCCTCCACTTCTCATCCACTTCTCATCCACTTTTTCATCCACTTTTAGTTTGACTTTTACATCCACTTTTTCATTCATTTTTTTTTCATCCATTTTTTCATCCAATATAAAAAGTTAACCCTGAACTTTTTTATAATTTTTCATCCATTTATTATTTTTTTTATTCTCAAAAATTCTATTGTAGTTCTAATATTGTTGGTCCACGCTCATCAATTCCCGCTTCCCGCTCACCGCTCGCCACTCTACGCTCGCATACCAGCATTCCCCCTTTTTCTTGTAGTGTAAATATTTAATTATCTAGTATTGTAGAAGTTTTAGTTGACCAATGTATGTTCCTAGGTATTGCTTGGAGGAGGCTTTTCATCAACAAAAGCTACATGTGAGGAAGTTTACTTGAAAAAGGTGCCAACATTGCAATGCTACAGGGCCACAAGTCACACAACCCATTGTAGCACTTGTTGCTTCTTGTTTTGTATCCGCCATTCAAAATTTGTCAAAAAGGCCTTCACCATTTCAAAGCTCAATTTTTGAACTAGATTGCACGCCTTCTCTTTTGGAGAACCGGACGAGATTTTCATGAATTAGTGTTTGCTACAATAGAAGAAGTTCCTGGATCCCAAGACTCTTACTTCCATGTCTTACACTCTTGCACAATCCGTGGAAAATGCCAGTATGGGCAATTTTGTTAAAATGGCGCTATTTTATTGTGGCACTATTCCGTTACTTTGACAATTTTTACAGTTCAAACCGGGCGGTCGAGTGGTCTGAAATGTACAATTGTCCTAGAAGTCTTCAATTTATACCTTTCCTAAATGCCTAAAATCTACTCTTGTTGTAGATGTCACTTTCACAATTCAAACCGTGCGGTCTGAAATCTATACCTGTCCTAGATTTTTGAAATCTAAACTAGTCCTAGATGGCACTCTCACACGGTTCTGAAAATGGCACCCGGAATACCACCTTTTTAACGAAATTCCCCATCATTCAGTTACGATTGCTCTCACGCAAGTACGTATGCAACAGGCATCCTCAAAACAAAAAAAAACAGAAGCGGTACTAGCGCAATGAATTCATTACCCAGTCACAACAAATTCATTTCCAACAGTCTAGCCAGTAGGTTTACTGATGATACAGGAAGCTTCAAAGCCTGGGATCGAAGTCAAAAGCCAGGAATCCATACATACAAACCAACCAACCACTAGAGACCACTTAATCTAGCTTTGCACACCGGCTTGATCGATCACTATAAATGATGTAGCGAAATTAATCGATTTACTGTCTAGAGATCGAAGGATACTATTTACAGTATTTAGTAACTATCAGAGAAAACACACAAAAATCTGATCTAATATGGATCGTCGATCATGTCACCGAGGTAGCAGAGCAGTGAAGGCGTCGTATGGCGCAGTGCTGGACTTCGAGCTTGGGTCCATGGTGCCACTCGAGTCTCCACTTCGTGGTGGCCTCGGAGCTGCACGCTCGAAAGGAGCCTCGTCAAAGAGCGACTTGTTTTTGAAGTGGGAGATCGACCATTTGGGCTCCTGTGCGGATTCTTTCAGTGCTTTCGCTGCAAACGGCTCCAACGTACTCAAAACCTCCTGCGAAAAAACAAAACACAAAAAAGCTCAACTCAATGATGTGCAGTGGGGAACTGATTTGGAATGGAGAAGTCGTGTTAGATGTGCATATTTTTTGTTCAAACTGAAAGGGGGACGCTGTTTGTGAATTCATGTGGCGTCGGTTTTTAGAACCACCGTTTAAATGACAGGTGCTTTGTCGTAAGGCACTGACTGCTATCGGTGGCCTTAGGACAACTTCACTCCTTGTAAATAACAGGCTCACTTTCAATCCTCAAGTTACCAACACAAAATTAGATTGTTTTATGAACTTATAGGGAATTTTGTTAATATGGCAGTCACCATTCCGCAAACTTTGGCACTTTGACATGGTTGAGACTGCAGTTTGAAATCTATATCTTTTCTAGATGGCACTTTTACGGTTTGAAAATGGCATATGGAATATCGCCATTTCAACGGAATTCCCTATACTTTTAGATTGAATCTTTTAATTCATAAAAGAGGAACTTTTACACGATTCAAGGAAAGTCTCCCTATTTGTCAAATTGGTAATATGGAGGCCTCTCTAAAAAACACAAAAAGACCCTGTGCATGATCACCATAACCATGATACAAAAAAGGCTCATAATCATAATGTCAAGTCTAGTTTTAAAAGCATGGGCAATTTCGTTAAAATGGCATATTCCGTATGCCATTTTCAAAGCGGCCACTTTGAATTGCGAAAGTGACATCTACGAGGGATATAGATTACATAAATCTTTGTGTTTTATAGATTTCAGAAATCTAGCACTAATGTACATTTCAAATCGCGCGGTCTGAACTTTGAAAGAAACATCTATGACTATTGTAGATTTCAGACATCTATAACTGGCTTAGATTTCAGAAATCTAGGACAGTTGAACATTTCAGAGTGGCCGCTCTGAACTGTGAGAACTGCCAAAGTTACGGAATTTCGCCATTTTAACGAAATTGCCCATAAGCACATTTTTCAGTTTGTCACCATTCCATTGGATATTCAGAAAGAGTTATAACTCTTAATGCAACCCCTCTTTCTACACCCTTAGATTTGTGAAAAGTACAGATACAGACATTTGTGATGAACTATTAGACTTGTACCATAATGCTCTCAAGCCTCCCAACTCTCGAGCATTATCTAGTCCATTCTAAAAATCCTCGTAGTTTATGATAAATGCTGTCTACAAGTTTCTAATTAAAACGATCTTTCTGTGGAAGGGAAAGGGAAAAAGCACAATTACGGTACCTTCATCGACGGCCGATCCATTCGATCACTCCTGGAACACGAGAGTCCGACTTCCGTCAAAACCGTGTACAAATTCTCATCGTAGTCATCCCCCAGTCTCTCGTCAATGACGTCTCTGATCCCGCCAGCACTGAACCGCGGCCTCACCCAGTCATTGAGATTGATTCCGCCCACTCGGGAAGTGTCGAAAACACGCTGCCCAGTGACAATCTCCAACAAGACCACGCCGAAGGCAAACACATCACTGGCGATCGTCAGCTGGTTGGTTCGGAAGTAATCCGGGTCCATGTACCCCATGGTCCCCAGCGGCCGAGTGGAAACGTGCGTGTACAGCTCCGGGGAAATTTTGGAGATGCCGAAGTCGGCAAGCTTCGCCACCATGAAGTCATCGAGGAGGACATTGGAGGGCTTCACATCTCTGTGGATCACTGGAGGGTTCTGCCAAAAAACAGGCAAAAGGAATATGCGGGTTAAGTTTCGGCACAGACGCGTTTGAGATTATGGAATTTTTCACCTCGGATTTTGGAACCGTTCGAAAGGTTCATGTCACCCCAGTCCAATTACAAGATGACATGTGATACTTTTTTGACAAAAAAAAAGGTCATTTATGAACAATTGTTGGACGAATTTTTACAGTTTGTTTGATTTATGGATTGGGATTTGGGAGGGAGAGGAATCGGGATGTACGTACCGCAAAGGAATGGAGGTACTCCAAGCCTCGTGCTATTCCAACTGCAACTTCAAGTCGCTGTGTTGCATTCATTGTTGCCCTATTGTCTTTCCCTACAATCACAGGATTCATCAAACAAACAAGATCTTAGTGTGACTCCTGATTGAGCATGATAAAACATTCAAGATCCAACCGGAATTGAGGTTATGTCCACAATTGTGAAAGTAGAGCCTTGTTATGGAAAATAGCTTCTGTAGCTCCGCATGTTATTATTCTCATAACAAGGCTCTCGTTTCACGTTACTCGTCCCGACACGTTTTGATTTCCCAAAAAATAAAGAGCTTCCTGAGGAGTTCATGGGATTAATTACCAAACAGGTTGTCGTGAAGGTCTCCATTCGCCATGAACTCATACACCAAGACCTGCAAGCCATCTTCATCACAAAAGCCTTCCAAACCCACCAGATGGCGATGGTGCAAACGGCTCAACAAGGCCAGTTCATTGCGGAACTCGGCTTGACCTTGTGCACTTTCCATGGATGCGCATTTGATGGCCACGGTTTTGCCATCAATCAACACACCGCGATACACTTTCCCAAACCCGCCCTCTCCAATGAAGAACTGCTCACTGAAATTGTCAGTGGCTTTCTCCAGCTCTTGCAAGGTGAATCGGTGCAACTCTCTGGGCACAGTCCATGGATCATCAATACCTGCCGATCGAGCCACAATTCATAAACCATCATCAATACCTGAAAATGTGAATAATGGAACTGCACATTCATTCAAAAGAAATTTGACCAACACTTCTTTTCGTCCAGAAACCTTACTACATGAATTAAGAGTCTATTTGAACAGTCATTCGTTTCCCAACCCCCCACAAAACAAAAAAGTTTATTTTAAAAGTCAGGCACCTTCATATGTCCTTCCAAATTGTGGATATTTGACAGCAGGTTTCCTTAGAAACAAAAAGAAGAGCAAGGCAACAGCCAAGATGGTGAAAACCACGCCTCCAATCACTCCACCGACAACAGCTCCAACAGGAAACTTCGAACTGGCTGCTGAGGGTAAACCTGCCATTACACCAAACCACAGGCTTATGTTAAATGATTCAATCTCAAATGGAAAACAAATCCAAACCTGGAAAAAAATTTAGAGCTTTGAAATTGAATCCCTTTCACTTGCTTTGGCTACAAAGAATATGGTTATAAATTGCTGTAAATTGCTATAAATTTAAAATCCATGGAGGGTACTTACTCTTGCCGCAAACACATGTTGTCTGGTTCACGATGAACTGAGAAGACGGACAGGGTGCACAACCACCTACAGATCGATTATCATCAAGGCTCAAGGTAAGTCAGGTCATCTCAGTACTGAATCAAATAAATGCACGTTATTGAGCCTAACTTAAATCATTGACTTGGTTTGCATTTATTCACTTTTCTTTTCTTTCTTTTCTTCTGAAAGAATTGGAAAATTCATACTGTTAGTACCATGGCGAGGAACAAATAAATCAATGAGTTTTGAACGTTAGAAGATGAGCCTGCAGACTGTTTTTTTAGGGCCGGGAATGTCCAAATGAAAGAAAGACCCCATGGAATTATTCATGACTATCCACAAAAAAAACATGAAAAAAACTTCAAAAGAAAGGTGAGGTTTGGATCTTATTTACCATTAAGTCTCATGTAAGTCATAAAGTCTGGACAGTTGTACGTCCTACTACAGTTCTGTGGCGTGTTTTCAGTCGCATTTGGACTGTTATTGATGGTTGCACTCCCATCCGTCTCATTGTTGTAACAATTGCTGTAATATCGCCTGCAAATTAAAAGCATTCCCAAAAGTCGGCATATCAATAATTATTGGAATGCTTCAAATATGTAGTCATACTCGTGATAATGGAATGCTTCCAAAGTGCCAAAATTGTGACAATTTTCAGTGCACAAATTAAAGCTCTGGAAACTGGGTCTGTAGAGACTGATGCACTTTAGGATTGAAGAATAACTTACAGTGTTGTATTCGGTATCGGCAGAACTTCATAGTACCCTGTTGGGTACTCTCCAGTAAGAAAGTTACAACTAAAATCCCTGAGATTCACATTTGAACAGACACCGACCGGAGACAACCCTCAGAAAAATTCTTGATACATGTGTACACTCAAAAAATTGAAATAGTGCAAGATGCATTAATTGTTTGATATCACATTTCCTATTAGAGCAAAATTTAATTCCAAGATTTTAAATTGAATTCATAAGACGAAATTAGGATATGCTTACCATGTCGTGAAATTGGCAATTCCATTGTGCATGAGCTTGGTAAGATTCGGAAGATGTCCAATGAACTGGTTTCGCATAAAGTTCCTGTTAATCAAAATCATTCACACTTCATTTGACAGAGTTTCTAATGAGAAAATACCAATCAATAGAATCATTCTCTCAAGTCGTTGAAAATTATTGATAAGAAGCATCAATTTCCGAGATCTATACTTACGCTGTTTTCAAATTCGGAAACTCAAAAAGCCAGTCTGGAATTCCACCAGTGACGTACAGATGTCCCATTCCACTGCGTCGAAAAAAAACAAGCTCCTTTATCAATACAACATTAACACCAACATTTGATGATTCTGTACATTCAATACATTCTAATCAGGATTCTAATCTGGAATTTCAGGTTGCGCGGTCTAAACCGTAAAAGTGACATCTAGGACTGGTATAGATTTCTGACCGGTCTAAACTATAAAAGTGCCAAAGTTGCGGAATGGTGCCATTTTAACAAAATCCCCCATTCTACCAGTTCTATACATTTCTGGAAATAAGGTCAAGAACCATATGAAGCTTGCAAATTATGTCAATGCTAAAGAGACTGAGAGATGCTTACAAGTTGGTAATGTTTTTCAAATTACGCCATGAATCAGGCAAGTATCCAGAGAATGTATTCTCCCATAGTTGCCTGCCCAACAACAACAAAAGGCCAAGGTAAGCTCTTGAGGTGTTGACTGAAACTGTTTCTTCTCAATGCTCATATTTTCCAAAATGGCGTGCCAAAATTGTGACATTGCAGTGTAAGAACTCTAAAAACTAGAACAGATATAAAAGTGTTGCGTCTGTCTACCCCAATTCTGCAGAAATCTTTACATTTTTATCATCAGTTTCGTTAAATTTGTGCGACTCAGGGTGCCAGAAACTGTGGCATTCACTGCACAAAGCTCTAAAAAGTAGGACTGGTATAGATTTACGATTCAGGCCATGCTCCTAGCTTGAGAACTGCCAAAGGCGTGGGAATCCGCCAATATGAGCTTCACTTTCCAGAGTTGAATTATTTAACATAATTTTAGAGTTACTTAAACAGGCTAAGAAATTCTCAATATAAGAAATCAATGGATGCACTTACATAGAAGTCAGGTTCCCCAGGTTTCCATATTCCGGTGGTAATCCTCCCCACATCTCGTTTGTATTGAAATCCCTGAAATCAAAACCCAAAACTCAAAAACATCTCACTAGTAAATAATCCTCCATTTTCCTCAGTATAGCATGATATTGTGTCTGAATTCAAATCTGTTAACTTGAGGGTCGTTTCCAAATGGCTTACAGATACTTGAGGGTCGTCATTTTGCCAATCCACGCAGGAAGTTGCCCACTTATCTGGTTCTTGTTCATCTGTCTGTACACATATAAAAAAAACCGGGTTACAATCATCGGGACCAATAAGAGTACGTAACTACTCCAAAAAAATGATTCTGTTGACTTCGACCGAAGTGTACAGTGACTCTAATTTTGCACCCTCACTAACAGTAATAGGATTAAATAATAAACTCTAGAGAATGAACTAGAAAGGGATGGAAATTTTCGTTTCAAATGGTAGTCATTCCGCAACTTTGGCACCTACAGAGTTTAGACCGTGCACTCTGAAATCTACACATGTTCTAGATGGTTTAGACCGTGCAGTCTGAAAATGGTAATTATATAGAATACCGCCATTTTAACAAAATTTCCTGTATTGAAAGACTTACAAGCGCGTGAGGTTGCATTTGAGAAGGTCTTCCGGTGGAGGCTTGGTGAAGTTGTTGAGGGTGAGAATCAAGACCTCCAGATGCACAAGCTTTCCAATTTCGGAAGGAATGGGATCAGAAACGGCATTGCTGCTGAGGGTTAAATTCTCCAAATACAAAAGCTCCCCAATTGCCGCCGGGATGGGGCCTCTCAACCCTGTCGACGCCAAGTTCCTGCACAACAGAAACATTCATTAATTTCAGTAACGAATTCTGCATGAAGTAATGAAGAATTGAGAGATTCTTTACTTCTGCATGAAGGTAAGTTTACACGGATTTAAGTTAGTATTCTGTAAATAATTAACTTAGAGCGTCAGTGCGTCTGACACTCACTCATTTCCCAAAGTTTCACTATTTTAAACTCGTGCAAGCTGAAATATTGATCATAGTGATCACCGTGGAAATCATCCTTTTTGGTACAGTGTGAATCATCTACTTAAAAAATAAACCAAAGCACTCAATGGAGGTCAAATTACTGTACAAGATTTCCCCTTTTTGCACAAAATTCCAAGAGTGAACATATGTACTTCTGTCTTATATAGAAGAATTCTCTATCATCCATCGAACCACTCTGGTCCGCATAGTCCTTGCAGCGTTAAAGAGTAAATGTACCAACTGATTCTGCGACAAACACCCAAAGTTTTTTGTAGTGGTTACACTTCTGCAGGTGCTACTAATTTTAAATTAGTATATACATTTTTGCAGGACGCTCTCGCTAAATAGTATAGTTAAACAGCTTACAGTTTCAACACTCGGCTGTTTGTTACATTGTCGCAGGTGACATGCGACCAATTGCCGAGGCATGGATCCGAATTTGCCTCCCAGTCGCTAAAATTGACACCCCAGTCTGTGACCAGCTTTTTCAGAGTTTCTCCTGCAGAAATAACACCGGTACCAATTTCAGCAAGCGTCGCTCGCTTGAGATCAGAAAGAAAAGATCATTATTTTCGTCAAAATGGCGAGTGTCTTCACAGAGCCAAATTCGTCACGTTCAAGTGCTCAGAGCTTCGAAAAACTAGGACAGGTATACATCGAAGTACGAAAGTTCAGAAGAGTGAAACTGTGTCAATTTCCTGGAATTGACCGAATACGAATTATATTTGCTCAGGCTCCGGAGATACATTCATGTAACTTTTTCAACTTATGGAGCTCAGAGGTTTCGTAATTTTCTATATCAATCCACTCAGAGAAGAATCGCTGAAGAGGTAGCCAGAAGTAGAAGTATGTTAATTAGAAATAGTTTGAGTTCGTTTGAAACCGTGAGTTAATTTGTAGCTGTTTTTCTTCTTCTTATAGCAGAGGTTTCGTACGATTCTTTACATCAATCCATTTAGAGCGGAATCACGTACTCAAGAAGTAGCAAAAAACTAGAAAGTCTAAGATTAGAATTAGAGTTGTTTGAAACGTTGGGTTTAAGCTACTTTCATACCTTGATCGACTGCCGATAGTTGTGCACGAACTGGGACGCATCCCAGCAATAGTACCGCCGTAATCACAGTGAGGAAAAGTCTGCGCACCATCAATCCCGGGCACTGAAATTTTCCAGAAGCTGAACTTGAAGAGAACGCCATGTATGGTCGATCGGAATTCCACTTGACTACTTGCCCTCTCGGATTTTATTATAATTGGGGCCAGATAGTTCACGGCCAGTTACATTTTGCCTTGGACTCAGAGCTCCTGTGCGACTGCGAAGATTGTGTGACCGAAGGCATCAGCTCGATGGTGATCCTTCAAAACCTTCATACACAAGCACTAGGCATATCAGAATGTAAATTTCTCAGGTACTACTTCAATCAAGGACCGCAGAAGATCAACAATTCAACGCCATAACCAGTGGAAGTATTACTTGGAACACTGAGAAATTGTATAACCGAGGCTCGCTCAGAAAATAGTAACCAAAAGGCCGAAAACCTCTTGCAATGTTTCTTTAAAATGGCGGATTTCGGTGAATTTAACGCAGTTTAGTCAGCAACTATGACATTTAGAGTTCTGGTCGGCACAGGGAGATTATCGATCTCATTTTCACTATTGCCAACACGGATGTTCCCTGTTCGCTTCTTTTCCCTAGTTCCCCCGTTCCTAGAGCAAAATCATCTGAAAAATCAAACTTCTCATAATGTCGGATACACAATTCATCTCCCTGGGCGCTTGATTAAAGGCCCAGGTTGGTTGGAAGCTCTGAAACACGCCATTCTAACTTATACGACCAACAACCTACCTCCACTTACTAACACTGTGAAAACTCTCGTACATGCATTCATGTCCCTGTAACTGAATTTCGTAATGAAAGCATCGCAATTAAGAAGAGAACGTACCCCGACGTCGATATGTGTCGGACGGCTTCACTAGCTAGCTAGCTAGCTAACGTACTCGCCGCTACAAACCGTACAACCCCGATGGCAGTCTCGCAGATTTTCAGTTGTCTGAACCGTTAACTCCTCAATTTGCACTTGCTCATTTTCCAAATCCACCATGGGAATCGACCTGATCAAACTCCGGACGGCCGGAAACGGAGCTCCACTATCTATAAAACCAGGAATATCAATAGCAAGTTGCAGCCTACAAATGGCCCAACTTGCTAATTCCGCAGCACTTACACTCCGACAGTTGCGTTCCATGACTTAGCTCGACCCACTTGGAGGAGGCGAAGGTGGGTTGCATGTAAGCAACCGAATACCGATTATTATGGGAATCTGTGTCCCGCGTGTGAAGGGTTTTTGTAAAGTAGCTAGTGTTGTAGAATAATATTACAGTATTATGAAATACTTAAAGTTCTTTTTTGAGAATGGTGTTGACCTTGCCTAAAGGGACCCGATTTGCTGCACGTGAAACGGAAAGTCCCATCTTTCGCTGTCCGCAATTTCGCTGGGGTTTGCAGGACGGAGGCCCATGCAGTCGACGGGGCCCCAGTCGCCCGCAGCATCGATCACTGTAGTCGGAGAGATAAAGGCCGGGTGGAATCTACAGAGGTTGTAGATTTTCGTGATTTGGAAAGGACGGGGTTTTGTACTTGAACCATCAGTTGTGGATGCCTCTGTTGTGAATGGAATCTTTCGGAATCGGAGTAATTAATTGGGCGGTATGACTTGGGGGCGGATTGCTGCTGTAGTAGTTACAGACAGTTCCTGTGATATGGTAATTCAGTTAAAAGCACCAAATTGTGACCTGTTTCTATGAAATGTACAGCCTCGGTACATAACATGAGATGGAGTCTAGGGACTATAATTAAAAGCAGCGAACACTAGAATCGACCCAACAATTCTAGTGTCAGTTTTTGGCTACACCTATTTTCAACATTTTGATACACCTATTTTCAACATTTTGAAAACTCAGAGTTGATTTCTATCGAGTCCCCCCAAAAGCATTCAAAGGGAATCTAGAATCCCCCTTGCACCACGACTAACAAGACCCAACAAAAGCTTGAATAAAGGATTCATTGTACTTTCAAACTTTTCCTTGGTTGCATTGTGGATATCTTCAGGTAATTATGTATCTGCACTCATAGTCATCATTGCCTATAATGCAATACCTAGGTTTGGACTCCAAAAGTAGTACCGAAACCTAGATATTGATGATACAAGATGTACACAATGCAAACATGAGATTCCAGGAGACCCTAGTGTTGACTTTCAATACACCTACTAGCAAGACTTTGAAATTTCACATGTTATTCATTGGGTGTCCAAATGATGCGTACTGAAGTGCGGTGGAATCTCCTTTTTCTTGCCAATAAAATCAAATATAAATCATTGATATTCAATAGTGGTAAATGGTAAGTATGCTTGGTTGCCATTACCCTATTACTGTTGAGTGGTGCGCTCGGAATCTTGGATCAGGTCGATTTGGAAATGCAATGTGAGTCATCCTTCTCAGGTCCTTTCCTTGCTTCGAAGTTTGTAATGTATGGTTGTACTCTGTCTTCCGGTGTGTGTTGGGCTCACGTCTGACTGTTTCCAATTCTGAAAAATCTTAGTTTAAGAAACTGTAATTGTAGTCTGCTTCTTCAACTTCACTGTTTGCCTCGTTCGTGGGGGCCAGGGAGGTTTGACAACACTTACTGCCCTGGGTTTTTTAACCCTGCAGAACTGACACTGGAATTTTTTTATTTGTCGCATATGATGAAATTTTGAAATTTTGAAATTTTGAATTCATATTTGCAATCAGAGGTCCCAATATTCCTATGAGATGGGAGGAAATACAAAATTTAAGTGGCACAAATTAGGGGGTCAATATTTTACATTTACCCTTTGATGGGACAATAGAGGTGTCAATCTTCCATGGCAGTTCGTTGGATTGGGGTGAATTGACTCCCTCGCTCGTCCCACCTAAGTCATTCTAGAGGGGCATGTAAAAAAAAGCCCCCCTATTTTGTGCTTTTTCTAATAATCTTCTACAGCTCTTCCAGCTTATTTGGGGCCTCTAATTGCTAATATGAATTCAAAATTTTATCATATGCGACAAATATAAAAACTCCAGTGTTTTCTGCAGGGTTAAAAAAAACAGGGCAGTAAGTGTTGCCACTTACTAAAATGTCACTTACTAAAATTTTATATTGTGTGGCAAATAAAAAATATCAGGATTTTCCCTCTGGGACGAGCGAGGGGGTCACTTCACCCCCGCCGACCATGGGGGATCAGACTTTTTTTGTCGAAATTGAAATTGGTTTCTAGCCTGCAAGTTAGTTAGATAATCCTTAAGCGCTCCAACGTCCATTTTCTGAATGATGAATAGAGGGCTCACAAGCGATGTTTCGTCCAACCAACTTCTCATTCATCCAATGTAACACTTGAATCTCAAAAGGACAACCTTCCTTAATGACCAATTCCAAGAAATTCTTGTAAATGATATTTTTGTACAAAGATATAAGCAAAAATGTGCAAATTTTCGAAAAAAAGGATTGAGGCATTAAGGGCCGGTTGATTAATGCAAAACAACTGTTTTATTTAGTTTTGAACTTGGGGGGGGGGGGGGGGGATGAAGGGGAATTTTTCTCTTAAAAAACTCATAAATATACAATTCAGAATTGGTTTGCTGACTTGCACGATCGAGTGTTTGGTACAACTGAGCATGTGGATGTGGTGAGGGAAAACAAAAAGGGAAAATAAATTTAAAAAAAGGAGCATGCGTGATCAACACTCTTGAGTGCTGCAACTGCAAAGGACTGAGAAATTTTCTGACTACTGAAAACTTTTAAGAAAGCGTGGAAACTGAGGCAGGCTCTGCGGAAAATAATTATTTTTTAAAAAAGACAGAAAAAAACATGGATGAGAGGAATTGTTGAATTCAGCAAGAATTAAATGATCAAGTTGTTGTAGAAAAAGAAAATGTTCGTGTGTTATTCAAAAAGTCCAAATACCATTTACTAGCAAATAAACTTTTGATGATAAAGTGAAACAATAATTTCATTGACATTTAGTGAGAATGAGGTATTTGAAGGGTGGAGAAGTCGTTCAATTTATAATAAAATCCATTGTTCATCATGAGACCTCAAAGGGTATGGGATAATTTGAAGATGAGAGCTTGACCACTCATTGTCAAAACGTAAGAATTGTGTTCAAGGTGGAATTTTAGACCTCTTATGGGCATGATTAGTAGAATGAGTATTAGTTCAAAGGTTTTATTAGTTTGAACTAACTTTCATCTCCACAAAACCATTTGTAATTTTGAGCCTCCTAAAAAAAATTTATGAACAAAATTCAAAAGAAATGTCATTGAAAATGTCAAAAAATATATCTTTTCTAACTCCTCTCTAAAATTTGACCATAACTTTTGATTGGACGCTCAAAATCTCAAACAGATTTTTGAAAATGAAAATTAGCTTAATTTTCCCTATTAAGGTAGTATGCTCTAAAAGCGCCCATGTTCTAAAAGCGATCATGACACAGAGGTACATTTTGCTTTCTTCAATGTTCGAACTGTGTACATTTCAGAAGGTGGTCGCTTTTAGAAACCACTGTGTTTGAACTTCAAAAATTCATAACTAATGCTACAAAGATCTGAAAAATATGAAACGACTTGGGTTAGATGCCAATTCCATTTTTCTTCCTATATAAATTTACTGAAAATTGTTTCAATAAGTTTAACTTCCCTGAAAAGGCGATCTGCTCTTAAGTGGTCGCTTTAAGAGCATACTACCTTAACTTAGTTCAAAGGCTTTTGAAAAAAACTATTCAACATTGCCTCAATAAAGTCTAGGTTTCATTTTTTAGCTGAATTCCCACTTTTGACTTAAATCAGTCAACTACAAGAAGTATAACTCATACTAATTCTAATATTTATACCAAATGGTTTACCTTCTACCACCTCACTTGTATAAATTTCTTATCTTTTAAATGATAAGCACATCAAATTTAGTAGCTTCTACAGCTAAATTTTTTGAATTTCTTTTAAACAATTAATTAAATTTTAAAATGTTGAAATTTTATTTTATAATTTTAATTAATTATTCAATATCAATGTGACAACCCTACCCTATGAGTATGGTACAATTTCTATGAGTATGGTACAATACAAACCCCCACACAAGGTGGATACTCCCAAATTGTACCATGCTTAACCCTTGAAAGGCCCTTAGGATCCCTCTATGCGACCCGTATTTAGCCTTATAATTCTTCAATTGAGGTTTACTATATGAACTGTGATACATTGTTATTTATAAATTACAATGAGCATTAATTTACTTTGTATTGAACAATATTTGGTCAATGTTTTTCTAGTCAAATACCATATTTCTAGTCAAATATCATAATATACAGTATGGCCGCAAAGGGCTTTTAGGCCCTTCTAGGGTTTAAATTGCCATCATCACTCTAGTGTGCATCTCCAAATTCAATATGTATATGTGTTGAAGAAATTGTTTTAGAACATCTACCTACAAAAAATTTGATCCTTAAAAATATTAAACTTTTTCATAAAATATTTAAAATTATATATATATATATATGTATTTTTTTTTTTTCATTTTTTTTTCCACTATCATATTTATCCTTTTTCCCACAAATAATTCGTGACCTTCAACAAAAGAATAAAATACAATTCTGCATTTCTGCCTTCACAAATTGTATTAAATAATCATTGAAAAAATAATAATAATAATAATAATAATAATAACAATAATAATAATAATAATAAATATGCTTTCTTAAACCTATGACATTGAATGATTGATTTGAATCTAAGATTTTGACTTTCAAAGTTGAATATAAAACTTCAAAAAATCTTGAATTAATATAAATTTGAAAAATATTATTTCAATTGTAAAAAGTTATATATTTATAAATAAAAAATGATCACAATAATTTTTAATGAAATCTCTAAATTTAATGTGCATGATGCATTGTAACAAACTAAGTACTCTTTTGGTGTAATTTTTTCAATTTTGAGCACTAGAATATTTTTTAAGTCCTTTCTTAGGGTGGTCAAATAGCCTAAGCGTCCTTCCTCTTCTTAAAATTTTCTTTCACTTTAAGGTTCAATATAAATTTATAGTGGACATTTTTCAAGTTTCTCTAAGCACTACATTTAAGTACATTGTGACAAAAAAAAATTCCCTTTACTACACGTATTTGAGCATGCAAATATCTTTAATAATATTTCAATACTATTGGATGAATAATAATCCAAATCAAATAATATATTTCATTCTTTAAAGTTATATGTTAACACACTAATTGTGTAAATCCTTTAAACTCCAAAAACTCCTTATAATCACATGTACTTTGGTCACTGACCTACACTAATATAACATATGGCCACCAATATAAATGTACAAGAAATCAAACAACATCTTCATATATTTTCAAATTGAATGAGTGAAATGCTTTCAACCACCTCAAAAGTTACAAAGTAATAGTGTTAGACACAATTATGATATAAATTCAATTTAAGCTTAGAGCTAGTATCCATGGCTATTGAATATTCAATTCAAGAGATATTCTTCAATTGTTGACTCAAAGTTTCTTATAGAAGTTCACAGAAAGTTTCAAGTCAGAGTTGCATCTTAGAAACTTGACTTTGATTCATGCTTTACAGTAGACGCGATTGGACATTTGGACACCTTGACTCATCTGTTCTCAATGGCTTAAGAAGTTGAATTTGGCAATTGTACCCTCTTACTGAATGTCTCTTTTGACTTGTTTGTGAATGGTTGCTCTTTAGATAAAAGATGTAAAGCATGTATGATATTTAATGCAGTTACATCCGCTTGAATCCAAGATTTCATGAAGATTCATTCTTCAAAAGGTTTCCAATGAGGATTCAACACTTGAGACTCATCCATTTCCAATGACTTTGGAAGTCGAGGTTCTTATTGATTATTGTACCCTTAGTCTTAGTTAATGTCCCTCTTGACTTTTTCGTATATACTCTTGGGATTAAAAAATGTGAAGCATGTATATGATATTTGATGCAACTTTGTCCAAAGTTTTCATGAAGATCGATTCAATCATCAAGAGGTTTCAAATGAGAAACTAAAAAATCTACAAGACTCCGCCTACTCTTCCTATAAGGTAAACCAGCCTATGACAGGCAGAATGACTGATTTGGTATGTTGCCATTAGCAAAATAAAATCAGATTTTTTTCTAGCAAAGACAACTTTGAGAAATGAAAGAAGCAGTTAAAATTTTATTTTTTGGACAAAGTAGGAATTTGTTATGAATTTTTTAAGTATTTTTCCAAAACAGTTTGTAGACTATTTGAAATCAATAAAATATGTCTTCATGATGGTCATCTTACCACCTAATGCAGTCTTCAGATTTCCTAACACAACCACAAGAATTTTTAATGTGACCATCACACAAAGGAATAAAAAAACAACTCTTTATGATGAGTTTACACTCACAATGAAAAGTGTCCTATGACAGTCATTACTAATTCTATCACAATCACCTAATGCACTAATGTGGGCCACTAACCAACCTAATTAAATTGTAGAAGCAAAAATCTGAAATGGACTGTAATGGGGGGTTATGTAGATGTCTGCATTAGACAGTTGGCCTGTCATAGGCTGGTTTACCTTATTAGGTCTTGAATTGCTTCAAGATTTTGTAAGAGTTATTGGCATCCGCCTACTCTTCCTAATATGTCTTGAATTGCTTGAAGATTTCACTGGTGTCAAGAGGTTTCCACGGGTTGCCAATGGGACAGTGCCACATTAGCATTGAAAAAGTCAACAACCGGTTAATATGTGGCTTGAATTGCTTCACCAAGGACCCATTCGGCCAAGAAATTAACTATAATTTCCTAGACGGAGTTCTTCAAAAGCAACACTGACTGACTTGAGTTTCCCATTTTTACCGAATCTGTTATGAAATTCGATCACACCGCATGTCGGCCCCGCACCTCTCAGCTCGATCGAGTCCGCTAGCTAGCTCTGCCTACTGCAGGAATGATGCTCCCCCCCCCACAAGTTCGCTGTTTTTAGTTTCAACTCGGAAAACAACTGAACCGCCTTTTCCGATGGATGCCTGCAATTGCAATGCATGAATGCCTCTCGGGAAATCGAAGTGGGACTACAGTAGCTGTGGACCTCCGATCCAGTCTAGTCAAGAGCTAGAGAGTCGACATCACTCTTTAGCAAAATTGGCATCAGCACCGACTTGCACCGAAAAAGATCGATAGCTGAGCTGGAAAAAATGAAATAAAATCTAGCATAAAACATAATATACATGCGGCAAGTTCCTTGAGTTCAATTTCCTTGCTCGGCGGGAGTGCAATCAAATATCTCTCTTTATTAGCTAGACAGTCCTCTGTTTAAGTTTTCTTTCTTCTGAACAAGCTTCTTGAGGCTTGGTTCGATCACTTCCGTCGGAATACCGCAACATTTGGCCTCAGTCAATGGTTGTAAATTTTTTTTTTTTTTAATTTTAATAAAAGAAACAGAATATTCTGTTCCAAGTTGGTGGTGTTTTCCAATCTCATCGATCAGCGTGCTTTCTGCAGAAATGATCGTACAAGTAAGTACTGTACCTCAAACAGTGGAAGAGACGGTGTTCATCGGTTTCTTGTGGATGATTTCAGGATGTATCGTGTACTAAAATGGATGGATGGATGGATGGATGTGCGGTTGTCATCACCTGCCGTGGTTTTGCTGTGCCGACATTCCGTCCAGCTGTTGGTTTTGGTTTAGGTTTACGTTTTAGGTTATTTAGGTTTAGGGTGATAGGGTAGGATTAGCTTTCTTGATGGGGTCAATGGGGTTTGGAAATTGGAGCACTTTATTTCCAAAAGTAGATGACTTTCCTCTTATATTCAATGTATAATTCTAGCTTTTAATTTAACTTTTGAAAGAAGTGAAAGTGAAGCGGAAGGAATTCTAGAAATGAGGAGGGAATCTCCTTGTGGCATATCCAGTCATTTAGGATGGCTGACTGTTCGTTTGAACCACTGAGTAAATTGAAGTGGCTTCTATCTGCTGATGTCTTTAGAGCATCCCCACGCGTCTAGCAAAATGCCAGCCAATTTGCCAACCAATCAATCCAATTTGCAAGCCGGGGATGATGGGTCGCCCCATCCATAGCCTCTTAAGAGGCCATCGCCACCCAATCGGCTACGTCCACATTCACGGATCAAGTCCTTGTTTGTTGAGAAAGTGCAAAAGGTGCTTGTCTCATGTGGTTTGCAAGCCGGTTTGCAAGCCACCCCTTGGCTTGCAAAAGAGCCCGTTTTTGCAAGTCATGGGTGACTTTTGGCTTGGCCTCTTAACAAGTTCATCCATTATGCAAGACGGGTGGGGCAATTTTGCAAGCCGGTGGCAACAAGTCATCTGTTTTACAAGACGGGTGGGCATGCTCTTAACATTGTTAACCCATAAACGACATGTAGGACGTTTTCTAGCTGATGAATGACAAAGAATCTCTCCATATAGGACAGAAGTGTAGCTATTCATCCTCCAAATTTTGTGTGAAAAAGAAAAAGTCTTCTATAATAGTTTGTCTTTCAATAAGTGTTTCTTCATTTTTTTAAGCCGACAATTCATGTGGTACCCAAACAAATGAAACCCACAGTGACTGACTCGTCATTTAAGGATTAAGGTAGAACCAAGCATACCCAATACTTTAGCATTTAATCGATTTGAGGATAGATGAGGAGTAGTGTGAGGCAATGGAAATTTTCTCATGTAGAGAGATAAGAAAAATTAGGACTATGAAATTTTCATAATTTTATTCCCAAAATGAAAGTTTTCAAGAATTTTGGGAGCCCAAAACTGTTTTGAACCATAGCCAATGTCTGGAGTCTTCCAATTCCAATCAGTGAAGAAACTACTTTCTTGATAAGTACTTCCCACACACTTTATAACAATTTGAAAAAGAGAAAAAAACAAATTTCACACTTGGATTGTAAATTTGTTCTAACCTTAGTTGGAAATAGTTGCATCCTACATGTTGGATATGGCTCCTTGGTCGGGAATGTGTGGTTCTACCTTAACCTTTGTTGGGGGGTCTCTTTTGGTCCTCTCCAAAAGTGAGAGCCTCCAGGCGTTGGAACTTACCAATTGACGCAAATTTATAGTTTTTTTCATCAGCATCAATGGCGTGTTGACTTCAATTTGTGATTGATTGATGGAATGTGCCATGGGAAGGGTAGGCTAGCTTACCAATCCATTCTAGTACTACCTATAAATTCATCTTTAAATTACTTCTTGCAGTCTGACTAGCCAATTGCATCTTCTAATCTATAACTGAAATCTCTATATATATCTAGGGGGGAATTATACCTCCACCTAGGGGGGCAAGGTTCTCAAGCTTAACAATGTTATGTCATTGCATTAACAATATAAGGTGGTTGTTTCCTCTAAAAGCAATCATTTACCCCTAACGGTCCAAATGTCCATTCAATATACGCAAGAAATCTTGGGTAGCTTCCTACAAAGTCATTAATTGGTTGGATAGTAATGAACTTTGGGCACTATGTAAAAACATGAACTTCATTACTGAAAAACTATTTTTTTTCCAATCGGGTGACCAAATCAAAAGTTATGTTGCTCTGAACTTTTTAGGCAACTCGAGCAATTTGGAAATCTTTGGGGAATCTTTTGTAAAAAGCTCATCAACTTTTGAAATTGGATATGCATGTAACTCATAAAATATGGCATACAATTGTCCAAATAAACAAATGTAAGTCTTCAAATTACATTCTAAGAAGAGTCAAAACTTGTTCGCTATATTGGGGCAGTTCCAAGAAAAAATATTTTTTTCTAACTTCAAGTCCTATTATCTTGCAACATGTAAAGTCAAAAAAAAATTTCACATATTCCAAATTTTTGTTTCTAACTTCTCACTATTTGGATTTTAAATTAAATATTTCTTCATTGCACAAGAAATCATCAGAAAAGGACTAGTGTATTGTCAATTCCCTTAACCTCCTTGCATTGCAAGATGATTTAAAATATGCTAGACTCCATATTTGCTTCTAAAACTTTTCATGACTGAACTTGATATCATATACTTATAGACGGTCAAAATCCTCATCTTTGTGTATAGAATTTTTTTAACTCCAAATGGGCCCAAAGTCTTTTGACCTTGTTTCGAAGGGATGAAAAAAAATAAATTAATCTCACTTCAAATGTTATAAATCTTTCAATCCGCATAGTCAAATGGTCTAAATTTTTTCCCACATGCTGGTATAATACTTTACTTTAGTTTTATATGGTTGTAGTTCTCAAAAAAAAGTTTCAATTTTAATTTTTTCAATAACGTAACAAAAAACTATAATTTTTGACAATGTCTCCATAAAATCCCCCCAATCCTTTAGGGGTTAAGAATTGATTGGCCTTTTCCACGAGATTTAGTGGAAGGAAAGATTTTTAGTTCATTAGAAAGAAAAATATATGCAAAATGTAACACAAGTGATTTCATACTTTTTGAAGTATTATTGAATTGCTTACAAAATTTCAAAGATTTCTGTCATTTTTTCCTACTTTTGACATAGGTCTGGAAAAATGCATATGTATAGGTGTCGGCATGTAAAGAGAAATAAGAAAACCAAAAAACAACATGGGAACTTGCAATAAGTAACAAGCAATAGTCGTAAATGCACACATGCTTGTATCAAATCACTTTTGCAGATTCCATATTCTTCATAAAAAGGTAGTTGATTAGCCAACTTTTAATTTAAATACATGAATGTCTACCTATCAACATATTTGAAAATAGATCTAACCATACGTTTTTTCATCTACAGTTCAATCCTAAACCAACATCTAGCAAACTTCAATGCCTTCTCGTTTTATCCTCAATTCATTAAATGGCTATCTTAAATCAATTTCAAGACCACTTCATGTCCATTTTCAAATTAATAATAGTGTCACTCTAAAGGATTCGAACTCTTTTAGAGTAGACTACCTTTGAATAAGAGACATGTTATGATTTTTTTGAGGATCAAATTATGCATCAAGTTATTTAATTCACATAGAATTCTTAAATTCCAAAGGCACTTTAAAACTTTTTTTGCAAAAGAGTTTGAGTGAAGAATTGCGCATCTCAAACTTAGGGGAGCCATAATTACACTTAGTCCAAGCCAAAAAAATCAAAACGTTAACCTTAGAAGGACACATTCCAATCAATAAAATAATTGGTAAAAAAATTATTAAATTCCTAGATGAATAGGTAAATTCTTTGTATCTATACAATTTCTGTAAAAGTCATTAAATTAATCCCTCTATCCCAAATTGATTGTCTACAAATTTGTTGATATTTCTTTGAGCCAATTTCACCGACCATATTATGAAAAGCATAATTAAGGAAGGTTCTAAATTTTATATCACTAGAATCAATGAAGAACAATGTAAGTGTCTATTGCAATCTAAATAAAATTAGCCACAAGGAAGTATTTTTTTGACCTACTCAAAACAACCTTAAAAAAACATGACATTCAAAGGAGACAATCATTTCAGGATAGAGGAAATAGATAGTATTCATCCTCTGCAATTCTTGAATTTCACAAGTACTTTAAATTTTTATTGCAATAGTGGTGGAATCAAGAGTTGCACATTTCAAACTTAAAGGAACTATTGCACTTAGTCCAAGCCAAAAAAAACAAAATGTTAACTTGAAAAGGACATTCTCCAATCACTGAGATAGTTGATAAAAAAATGATCAAATTCTTGAATGAATAGGTGCATCACTTTGTTTATATAGTTTCTCTAGAAGTCATTATAGAATTAGATACTTTTTGTCCTCTATAGTGTTTCAAGGTTAAGGACTCCCATTAGTCAAAGGACCAATTCTAAACTTTTGATCAATGAGAATAATAAACTTTTTAAATTTGCGTGAATTAGCTCAACCATAAATCATCCCTTTAGTTATACAATTCAACTTTCCTTTAGACATGGTTCCAAAATCCTAAGAGAGATGAGATCCTAGTCCAAAGAGAGGAGAATCTTTAGTCAAACCCAACATACACGCACCACGACCTACCTTATACTATCTCGACTACTAGGACAAGACCAATTACAAATCTTCAACTCCATTCATAATCCAAGTTTTGCATTGGAATTGGAAAAAAATTGTACAATCTGTGTACTTGCCACATATACACATATTAAGGGCTTTATGTTCACAAAATCTATAAATCTGATTACCAGATGTTAGCTACACTAGCACAAGTTTTACATTGGAATTCAAGAAAAGTTGTACCATGTGTGTACTTGCAACATACATATATGGGAGCTTTACATTGACAAAATCCACATATTTGATTGCCAAGTGTTACCTGCACCTTGAACGGGTCAAAAGCCTAGCTCCTCTATACATTTGCCCCTAATTTGTACTTGTATTGTCCACCTACTCCTCGTGGCCATGACAAAGCTATTGTTGCCACTTATAAAAAGCATGTCGACAGGGTTACCACTGTCTGAAGCGTCCCATTGACGGTATGATGATACTAAATTGCACATAATATTATTTTTTTCCATAAATAAGAAAATAGTGAGGATTTTTGTTATTTATAGATTTTAAATCCTCAAATACTCCACTTCATTTCCGTTTGAAGTGCACTGTCGACGTGGTGGCCACGAGGTTTCCCACGCCCACGCACTCCACACCGAAGCTGCTGCTGACTTCTCGTCAGCCTAGTCTACGCAGCACGTCTGAACCTTAGGCAGTCAACATGTGACCCCAGGGTATTCTTTTATGAAACTATGATAGCTTTTTTTTTATAAGATAAGAGTTGGTACCTGCTGGTACACCAAGTGCTCTATTGGTTCCCGCATCAATAGACTGACTGATAGAAAATATTCTGCATGATCCAACTCCTACTTGTCAGATCGCTTTTTTTCAGAATTGGCAGCGCAAGTGGCGGCTACAAAGGATATTTCATGAGGAAGGCAGTTGAAAGACGAGCAATGCCTGTTGTCAATACTTCAGGAAAGATAATATCATTTGTAGAGTGAGGATCTTGACTGCCACTACAGAGTTCGAAGTCAAGAAAAATTTCTCATGTCGCGACAGCTATGATAAATAGAGAGTAATTGTACAGGTAAGCTTATATGCAACCATTTGGAGACTTAATGCCACTCTACTCGCATGTGCTTCCAATCATCCATTGTCTCGTGGACTTTCTTGAAAGCTGCCCATCTTCGCAGGATAACAGGAGAGTCCTGGTAGTGTGTGGGAATCTCCTCGAATAGTGATTCGTGAATTGGTAAGTACCCTTTGGAGAAGTTTCGCAATCTCCACTCAAACTGGCAAGCTGCACTCCGTTTTGAATAAACTGTGAGCTGAGCACTCTCTTCTGAAGACAAAACAATTGTAAACTATCCTGCTCCTTGGCAGCTAGACACCAAATCCCTAAATGACAAAATGGTCAAAAGTGATCACTTCCAGGAGTTGAAATAGATCAATAGGGAAGCTTCAAGGAAGGCAACAGAATGAAGAAGTCATGAACCCCATATTCGAACAGAAAGAAAAAATCATGCCCCACATATTCCAACAATGGATATATGTTTTGGAAGCTAAAATAATCAGCTATCAGCTTCCAAAGTGGTCTTTCTGTTTCTAGTTTGGGCACTGAAGGGGTTAAGGGTATCACAACAAAATTACATTCAAAACAGCTGCATGCAAAACTGTCATCCTCCCCAATCGAGAGATTATCTACGACTTCATATTTATAAAGCAATAAAGACGAACAATACCTTCACTTCGGGTGCCAAAACCCCTTATGGTGCAAACCAAACTCCAGGGTCGACCTCCGCGAACAGATTTGGCACCGCCCGCTAGCTCTCCATTGTGCTGCCTAAGTCTGCGAGCCAGTCAAGTCTTAGCACACAATAGAGCTGCAGAAACTTATTAATAGCTCTTGCATGAAATCTTACATGCTTTTCGAAACACCCAGAACCATCAGATTGCAAAAGCTTCCAATAAAATCTTCATACCAAACTGGAAAACATTAGCAGCAAACAATTAGCGTTTCATGCCAGAGCAATCTACTCCACCTATTCGATTCTGAAAGCAACACAGAGAACATTATACGTCGCACCAAATTCATTAAAAGTGCACAAAGCCTGTGCACTTTTTTCTGCCTTATTATCCCAGTCCACCTATACAGCCTTCAATATTAGATCCATGTGCTTCTAACATGAGACTTAAAGCTTCAGGAAGTGGACCGCTGTCCACCACCTTTCCCAGCATCATTTTTGTGCAAAAAATGCTTGAAATGAATTTACGATTAGTGCACACATCCAAAACTCAAGACACTTTTAAGGAATTAAAGTCACTCCTAAATGACAGGAGACATCAACGATCATGTACTTTGTACTCAGAATATGAAACTCAGAATATGAAACTCAGAATATCCAGACAGCACAACAGATGTAGGAAAGGAACGGACCTCCTGGTAAGATGTGCTGTGACACCCAAATACGTCTTCCGCTTATCATTGGATAGTATAAGGTACGTACACCAATCGTTGCCGTCCACTTCCGCATCGTCAACGAATTCCACGTCCTCTGAGTCCTCTGGATCATCTTTTGTTCTATCCACCACTTCATAAGGGGCCTTCCTCTTTTGAGTTTTAATTTTTGATGATGAGCTGGTCTGGTGCTCATCCGAAACTTGGGTCATCATATCTGCATAATCAGATTCATCTATACCATATCGACCAAGTTCCTCGTATCTAATTCTATGTTCTTCCTCGGTTCCCGATTTAGTAACACCAACTATTCCAGACACTCTACGCCTGGATTGACCTACCTTTCTTCCTAATGACGAAACTAACTGTGCACCGTGAGCCAACGAAGTGTGCACACTGGAGCAAGCAGTTAAGCTGAATTTGATCTGTACTAGAGATAAACTACAAGACCATTTGTTTGAGCACATTGCCCTCCAAGGGACCTGCTGGGATGGTCGCCAATAAAATTGTGTCAGAATCATGGCCCTGTGGCATGCCAACTTCATGGCAGGGTTGAACGTCACCGTCCACTCATGGGTTTTCTAAGATTGGGTCTTGTACACATCAGAGGCCAATCCATGCCCTGTAATTTACAAATGTCTGGAATCAAAATACTGTGTCAGGCTTTGACGAATCCAATTGGAAAACTAACATATTAGATATATTCATATACAAAGCATGATTCTAAATTTCCTTACACATCAGCTCTCCACATCAGTTCTCAGTTAAGTCACATCTGTCTGATTAAAACTTTGATAAGTATCCTTCTCAAACTTACGATCGATCACAGATACCTACGGAAAATAGGTGTACACCCAATTGTCTGCAATTCAAACGCCGGAACCATCAAATGCAAACAATCTGTGTTAGAGTGCTGCTCAGGGGATGTCGCATGGAGAGAATGTACCAGAGGTGTACTCGTCATTGAAAATCTATCTGGAACGCGTCAGGAGTAAGCGCAGTAATCTTTCAATGCAGACATGAGATGGTAACAAGAATCTAAGCCGGTCGAGACTTGCAGAATTAAAAAGCAGTTTGAATGTGAAATCTATTCACTACACAGAAAAATTCACAAACAAACACATATCAACAACAGGTAGAACCGCATGCCATCGAAGACCATGAGTGAATAATTACGCATCTAATTCCGCAGTAATGCAAGTTGTGTCATTCCACATTTGGTTTTCTACCCAAAACAAAAGCATCCCCAAAGAAAGTACTCTCGAAGTGCACGTCTGCAGAAATTCGGTGCAAGAGTTCCCACGACCAAACGAAAACCTAATCATGCAATTCACACACCAAACGAAAACCGGAATTCTCGTCGCCTGAAGAAAGCATCGCCTCGCCTCTGAACCAAATTTATATCTGGTTGAACACAACTTCTTCAGCTCGAAACCCTAAACCCTGAATCCAATTCGATTCTATCAACTAATAAACCAACCACAATCAGATAATCATGTCTACACCCCAACGGAGATCACAATTATTTCGGTTTCGGAACCAGAAGCGTGTCCACAATATTCTCCAGGCACAGAAAACGAGAGTCGTTGGAGCTTGTAATCCGGGAAACACAATTGGATTGCGAAGAGATGGGGAACTGAATTTGTACCTGATTTCAGAATCCGCCCGTTCAAGACATCCTAAGAGTATTGGTTGCTCAACTACGAAACATCGTCATCGCCATTGCAAAATCCAAAATGCAAAATCCTTCAACGCCAAAGAAATCCAGGTCGAAAAATCCATGGCAGACTGTGGATTAGTTAGAGTGGTACGGGAAGATTGTTCAGTGGTGCACGAGAAACCCTCAGAGATCATCCAGAGAACGAATGTTGTCGTCCTCTTTAATATCACATCCCTTCATAGCATATCATTTAATATCACATCCTTATAAAATCCTAGACCCTCAAGAGTTTAAATTTTTATCCAATTGACACACTGGATTAATGTAAAGATTTTCTCCCTTAGTTGATGCAAAGAAGATGAAAGAAGGTTAATTCTAGTCTGAAAGACTAATATAAATGAAGCGTTTATTGCAAATGGCTCAACTATCTAAGCCTCATGGACCTAAATGATGAATTCAATTATTAATGCCTTTGTTAAGAGATAGATTCTATAAACAAGTGACATGTTTCTTCCCCCGTTAATTTCTCCACTTTCATTTCTCACATCCCACCATGATAATTTGGTGAACTATGGTAGTAAACACCATGTAAACATTTGGATTTGAATTGATGACAACTTCATTAGTGTACCTAAGAAGGTGCTTTAGTTGATGCAAACATGTAATTTGAGTTTGAAATTTAAAACTCTACAATTATATAGTTTTTCTTAATTCTAACTCCCTATATATCGGTACAAAGTCTTATATATACTTTTATTCTATGAAAATAGTTGTTTATCAATTAGTTTTGTTAAATTTTTATAAATAAATAAATAAAAAGTGTCTATCTTGTATGAAAAGTATTTATAAATACCATACCCAACTATCAAGATCAACAAACATAATTCTAAAAGTAAATGGTGGAATGTTTGGAATTTTTTTTTTGGTAAATGTTAATTTTGAAGGAATATTTTTCTTTTAGCTTGTGCCAAATTTATTTTCAAAATTCTAATTAAATATTCAACATGAAATGCCCAATTTTGCCATAGTTGAGCACAATAGTGTATAAAAACTAAAGGATGAAATGGAGAAAATTTTGCTAAAGTGCTTACAAATTAAAAAAAATTCAAATAGAGAAAATAAATTCAAAAATAAATCCAAAAAATTTGCTATATTAATATTTAGGATTCATTAACCCCATTGAAAAAATTCCTTAAATCCTTTCCATGTGAAAAGAATAGCGTGAAAGAGGCCACAAACAATCTATTGAAGTATGTTAATTTTTTTAAATATATCTAGGTAAAATATGATATTATCCAATTTACACACGTGAATTCAATTAGTGCAAGAGTTAGAAGAGTGCAAGATTCCCTTACACTAATTCAAATAATTATGGATGAATGTAATATGTTAGTATAAACCTTTTTAGATGAAATTTAGCTAGATTTGAATGAAAGTCGATGAAATGGATGAAAGTTGGAAGATAATCACAATTTTTGGGATAGTATAAAAATAATGTGGACTACACTATATTGATATTCTTTTAAAATACAAATATTTGCATAATTATTGCACTTACAAATTCACATAATTCCATAATTAGTGCAAGGTAGCATTACTAGTGTGGAAACTAGTAATTGAATTCACTTGTCTATTCATATACCACAATTATTTGTTTTTATTACTTATATTTTTAATTACAATAATTGTTTATTGCATAATTGTTGAATTAATTTGATGTTAGTTGGTAGTAAGATTGATTACAATTCCAAGAGCAATTTTGCATAAAATTACTACACAACACTTTATATATGGTTGCATGCATTGAATTTACTCTCCATTGCACTAATAGAATAAATCATTGACTTTTGACTTGGGTCAAACTAGTCTAGCATATACCTTGAGTCTCTATTTTGTAGAGTATTTATTTGTTTGTGATTCTTAGTTTGTATGGTTCTATACTAAGTTGCAAAAATATTTCTTAGTAATCTTGGCAATAGGATTCCTAATGTAGTATACAACCCACGGTTATTCGTGTACCTAAAATATACATTGCACTTTTTCAAACCAATATACAATGCAAGTCAAACTAATCACATGTTTTTCTTTTACCAAACAATACATAAATTTTTAATAATTAATAAATTTTAGAAATGCAAAAAATTCAACATTGTCTTATATCAACCTCATTGATGTTATTTTTACATAAAATAGCAACACCTATAACCGTCATTGTACCTATAACCGTCACTTCTAAAATCTTCAAAAATCTAGATGTGATTACAAAGATGTACTACACTTAAATATTTGACTTTAGTGTTGGTATTAATAAGTACATGTATAATCAGTTCTTTCAAAATTCACAACTTTTCTCACATTATCTAAATAATACATTTGAAAGTGCACATCAATTATTTTTCTCTTGCTAGTAGGGTTCAATAATTTGGTAGACGTGTATTAGTATACATCATGTTCAAATTAACGGTTACCTTACGACACTACCGTATATTGGCATGATTGTACAACTTTCCATATTATCACGTGCATTTTTAGTGGAAAGGTTGTGACATTAAAGAGGTCTGCGTGACCACTAGGCTAAAACCCTAAAACCCCAGTTCTCTGTTACCCTTTCTGTTATTCATCGCGGAGTGCACGAATTGCTTCGCTTGCCGAGAATTCGCGCAGCCTTTCACAGTTTCCAGTTCTTTCAGCTCGTCTCTGCTAAGCATCTGGTGTTTTTTCGTGCGCGGTACTTTGTAGGGTTTAGAGTAGAGCAGAAAGCAGGCAATGACGAAGGCTAAGAAGACTCGGAAGTTTGCGCAAGTGAAACGAATGCTTGCGCCGAAAGCTATCAAACAGTAAGTTGATAATGTTTGTAGTCGAATTGATGTGGAGATTTGGATTCCTTACGAAATTGTGGGTCTTTTCTTCTTGTGGAGTTTTGAGGGTTCAATTTGGTTTCATGCGCAGGTACAAGGATGATGTTTTAAATCCAAACAAAAAGGATACTAGCATCGAGAAGCTACCTAGAAATGTGTAAGCCTTTTAACATCGATTCTTTTTCTCGTTAGCAATCGAATTTAGGTTTTATTGTTGAAAAATGTGAGCTCGCAATTGATGGTGATTTACGATTCTTAGTTGTACATTTGATGATGCAGACCCAACACGTCCGCAGCGCTTTTCTTCAAACATAACTCTGCCCTTGGACCACCGTACCAGGTTCTGGTGGATACAAATTTCATCAACTTCTCTATCCAGAATAAGGTATGATCGAGGGTTTAGTTTGTGTTTTTTTACAGATTTTCTGTATCTGGTTTTCGGGATGTAAAGCCCTGCATGGGCGCACCTTGATGTCTGGTTTGTTCTATAAAGGACCTGGAAAGGAAACCATGCATACTTTATGGTTTTGCCCTCCAACCTGAAGCTTTCAAGACCCCTGCATATGAACCCCCCTTCAGAGTTGGTCTTTGAAAATCCTCATGAAGACGTTTGGTCATTATAAACCGTTTTTGACGATCCTCATAAATCACAAATTCTATGGAGCAAAGCGAGTAGTCTGCAAAATGGTTGTGCGGGCCAACCTGATTAGGGTCTAATAAAGAAAATTAAAAAAACGGATGTCCTAGGGGGTGTTCTTATTGGCGTTTGGTCATTATAAATACACTGGGGTCCTCTATACTTTGAATAGGACCTCGTTGCCTTCTATACCCTGTAGTACGATACACGCCGGGTCCTTTATTTTCTCCTGTCCCCTCTACCGTTTGTCGTGTTCATATCCTAATGTGCTCTTCTGTGTGACTGGTGTGCAGTTGGACCTGGAGAAGGCGATGATGGACTGCTTGTATGCGAAATGTAAGCAGCTTGCTAACGGTTAAGGTTCACTGTTCTTTGCTGGATTTCTTCTTGTTAGGATTATTTGTTGCTGAAGAATTGGGTCCGCGGATTCTGTGAAGGTTACATCAGCAGCGTGTTTGGTTGAATGGGTTATGAGAGTTTTCGGGGTTGCAGGTACACCTTGTATTACAGATTGTGTAATGGCTGAGCTAGAGAAGCTGGGTCAGAAGTATCGCGTGGCTTTAAGGTATGTGGTGAAAATATTCGTTTCTATTGGATAGCTGGTTTTTTCCACGTCTGGTAGATATAAAATCTGATTTTTGAAAGTGCAGATGTTGAGTGGAAGTTATCAGAAGATGCATTATGAATTAAAAGGTAAATTTTTTTGGTTTGCATCACAAGTTGCTGACCCGGAACTGGGTTGTACTCGTGTTGCTTTTACAACGCCCACTGTTGACTGACTAGTGAGGGATGGCTCGCAGAGTTGCTAAGGATCCACGGTTTGAAACGTTGCCGTGCACCCACAAGGGTACATATGCTGATGACTGCATTGTGGAACGCGTTACTCGAGTAAGATCAATTTTTGCGACCTGATTTATTCTGTTTTTCTCTCATACTCTTGTGTGTTGAACATGAGGTTACAATCCAGTGGTTTCGGTTTGTCATTTTTGTATTTCTTTGGCGCAGAACAAGTGCTACATTGTGGCTACATGTGATCGCGACTTGAAGCGTCGGATTCGTAAGGTGAGACCGTTTGCGCCTTCGTAACTTCTTTTTTCTGACATCACTTTGCAACTTGTGGCGACTGCATTGCTTACTTGGGTCGAAGCAGGTGATGGCAACTTACAGTTCATATTTTTGCTGTCCTCTTGCCAGTTATGTCAGGAATATGTTTTTGCAAGTTCATCTCGTCCTGTTCTTATGGTTTCCATGTTGCAGATCCCTGGTGTTCCCATTATGTATATTCAACAGCATCAGTACTCTATTGAGAGATTACCTGAAGCCACAATAGGAGGAGGTAATGATCTGTTGGAGACAGTCGTTAGGCATTGGTTAATTCAAAATAATATAGTTTGCTATAACCTAGCACGGTTCTTTGTTCGTTGTGGGTCAGACTAGTCGGTACATCGACTACCCTTATAATCATTATTGATGCTACGAGACTCTTTTTCCTCGAGTATCTAACTAATCGTTAATCTGTGTTTTATACCTGGCAGCTCCACGGAAGTGAAGACCGGGAAGCTTTTTCAATTTCCATTTGGAGGGGTTTATGCTGATACTGGATTTCAAAGCGCATGGGTCTTTTGAAGCACTGGTTGACTCTTTCAGCTATCAACCTGAAGTGCAATTATCATGGCACCGAAGATGTAGCTCGATTACTCCTGATCATAATTGCAGATAGTACGCAAGGTGGTGCAGTCCTGCATTTAGAGTAGAAGATGTGTCGTGGTCAATGAGTAGTGCATTCATAGCTTTTTCAGATGTCAAAGCTTGGTAGCTGCTTGTACTCTGGCTGTTGTCTGCAGTGAGACCCGCATTGAACGTTCACCTATTTTCTTGACATTTATAGCAAATCCATGCCTTGTTCTTTCTTTCTGTTTCTCTCGTTTGGAAGGGCAAAGCCAGTTCAGCAGCTGTTACATTTATTGGCCGAATGGAATGTCGAGGACTTGACTTATTCAAGGCCGAACAGTAAGTGATGGTCTGAGATGTAGTGAGGTAAGCTAATATTCTATCTCCCGTGCATCAACTAATCACCTGGAGGAGGATATGTATGTACTGTACTGTACTGTACAGGAGGTTTTCAGGGGAATTTGACGTTGCAGGTATACGAAGCAGACTAGTCGGTACAACGACAAGGCTGTGTACATGGATGGTGTAGGACTATAAAGCTCTGACACTCTGGAAGTGCCCATGATAATGACCGTGAATGACTGTGCAAATCTGGTCAAAAGAGACAGTTGCACCTTGAAGGGGTCCGTCCTCTTCTCCTCTGGAATCTCTGCACCTGTGCGGGTTTTCTGCTGCAACTTTTTTCATTTCTAACACTTGAATGACTTGATAAGTATTAAGTGTAGAACTTCATTCATAGCTCACTAAAGTCTGACAGTCTCTCCAGTAGAATCATCGCCCTTGCAGTCTCACCCACCTTGTCATCACTCGCTGTCGTTCTGAATGTTTGGATTGAGCTCATTTACAGTTCTGAGATTATTGGGTGAAATTTTGTATGTGTCCTTTAAGCGGACTTTCTTGTACTGGCGAAAGTGGCAATCGAAACCGAGGGTACATTCACACTTTCACAGCCGAGGGAAATATCTTACAAGTCTGAGATCAACCAATTTGGGTTGCATCCCGGGTGCTTTTTTGTGTATTTGACACACAAGGTGCATGAATTGTGTACACAATAGTTGCAAAATTTTGTATTCATGTTGAGATCATGGATATGGCACTTACAATTTAGATCATTATTGCACCTCCTACATGTTTGAGAAGTTGCAAAAATGGCCATGTATTCTATATGTATAGTGTAGCATTTGAATAAGAAAAGGTTTAGATATTAAAAAGAGACACAATTGAAAGATGCTAGTTGAATTTTTAATCCAATGAAGCATGTCTTGCTATATTTTAGTAAATACCTTGTGTTCTTTGAGTAAAATACAAGACCACATATATTGTCCCTACCAAACCTTTAAGAATTACTAACTTCTGAGAAGAACAAAATTCCTCTCACTATACTCCACTTTCAATTCTCCATTATAGAGTGGGGATTTAATCCTTGAAAGGGAATTGATGTGAATGCACTCTGAGGAAGGAGACAATTAAGAAGTTTTCCATCAAGAGAAATTGGAGGCAATGACATTATTAATTCAAATAGATTCTTAACATTCTTGAACTTTTTGGAGTAGAACAATTTCCTTCTACCTTTAACAATACTATTTTGTTTTCAAATTTAAATTAAGGTAATTAGTTCCATGTTTTCAAATTAAGGTAATTAGTTCCATGTTTTCAAATTTAAGTTAAGGTAATTGTTCCATGTTCCAGTCTTAACTTAAAAAGTTTATATGGTGTGTTAAGAGCCATCCATTCCAGTTCATATAGACCACTTACCATCTTTAAATTCTTGAATGCAAATTTTTTCCTACTTTATACAATTGTAACGTGAATATATTTATGGGACAAGGCTAATACAAAAAGGGTATTCCACTCATCCTCTTCAAGAATCTTCTAAAGGCAAGGGACTCTTCTCAGGGCCCTCTTATTCAATAAAGCCCAAGGTAGAAGCAAAATATTTTGTAATTGTTAGACTCTAAAAAACAAGATTGGCATCATGTTGTTATAGAGCATGTTATAAAAGAAAGGTTAAAATTTCTATTACAAATTGGAATAGTCTTTTTCACAACTTATGCTCACCAATTTAATGGATGTATAACTTCTTTTACACAAAAAATTTTAGAGACACTTTGCTAAGATGGACAAATAATGCTAAGACCAAAGAAATGAAGTTGTATTGTTGATTTTCATAATCAATTTCATTACCATTAAAACTCAATCATGGCACTTTTAAGATATTTGACAATTAGTATCAGTGACAATAAATAACTTTTTTAATGTATTCCAATAATGCATTTTATTGTGTTACACATATAGTCTTCATAACATAGCTACTTGTTTACTAATTATGGAACAAAAAGAAGGAACCCATATAAGAACAAATATTACATCCAAAGAACAAGTGAGGAAGTTTGAGCAAGTTGTCACTGTTTTAAAAAGTGAGCTATTGCTATAGTATGTTTGTTTCTACCAAGGAGAGATCTCTCATAAAATAGTCCCTTGTTTATTCATTTTGTTTACATCAACAATAATGAATATGAGAGAGATTGAATATTTTAAATATTTGTTCAAACTAATTCAAACATTATTAAGAATACATTCACATCAATAAGGCATATCTTAATTTTGAGAGGATCCTCCCTACTAAATTGTAGGATTGAAATTGAAGACGAGCGTATTAGAATTGTTTAATTTTGAGCCATTAATCTTTTAAGTGGTTATTTTGTCTCTATCAAGGAAGAAGATATTTGTCTTTACGTGAATGTATGTAACATTCTAAACTAGTGAAGCATGAATCCTTAGAACAATGTTGAAACACCTCAAAGTATAGGCTCAAAGAAAGAATCATCCGAAGTACAAATAAAGAATGCGTAGCCACCTCATCCCTTCGAAGTCACATTTTTCTAGCTTCTTGACTTTTTATTAATCTCTAAGAGAGATGACATTTACTATTTGAATTATATATATTTTCAAGAGCTTATTGGCAGAGCTACATGAAATGGAAGAAGTACATCCAAGTATGTTAGAAATAGGTAAAATTATTTTTTTGAAAATGCAATTAGTATAGGCACTTGGAGATTTATGGAGGAAATAAAAAAATTGCAGTAATGAAGATGTGATGTTCATATTCTGCTCACATTATAATTTAGTTTGCCAAAACCATTCAAATCTACATCTACCTCAAACTTTAGACTCTTAAGATTGAATTAAGTAAAAATGGGAGGTACCGGGCCTAATTTAAAATGTATGATAATTTTTAGCAAAAAATTAAAAAATTAAAATCCCTCTAGCTATAACATCACCACCAATTCACAATTTGACATGATGAGTTAGTTGGGCAACCCATGTTCAATCCAAATCACTCAACTGCTTAATAATGTCCCACCCCATTCAATACCAGCCGTAACGCCCCCAAATCCCACAACCCCTCCACGCCTACCCGTCACGCGGGAACCTCCCGACCGACCCTACCACGCGGCCACCCTTAGAATCCTACGTGGTCCCCAGGGTCATCGCCAATCACCCATCGTCGTCCTCACTTCCCCAAACACCGCAAAAGCCCGTACCTTAACTCCCCGACCGACCCGGTCCCGCCACGCAACCACCCCTATTTATCCTACGTGGCCCCCGGGTCCCCGCCAATCCCCATCGTCTTCTCCGCTCTGCACTTCCCACTAGTCCCCGATCACTCTCTGCAGCAATTGCTGATTGTTTTGCAGGCAGTGAAACGTTGTGGCAGTGCGTCGGTCACTGCAGAGCTGCTCCCCTCTGAAAATCTCCTCTACTGCACCAAAAATTGTCAGACAACACGTTTATGATTGCTGCCACACTTGCCCTCTCGCACTGCGCTTGCTTGCTTGGGCAATCTCTAGCTAGCTCCCACTTGCTCCAGCTCACTCCTGGTCTCGAGAGCCGTTTCCTAGCTAAGCTTTACTTCTCGGACTTTGGCCTTCTCTCGGTTGCTTACGCTGTTCACGGGAGAATCGCTCTGGCGCATGGTTTAGTTCTCTTGGAAACTGTGCATGAGCAGGTATGGTGGAAGCAGTCTTCACTTTCTTGCGCGCTGTAGGTTTCGATGTTTGTTCATCTGTGAGTGTGTTTCGACGGGCATTATTCGCAACGGGGAACAGGTGCTTACGATGATACTGTTTTAGTGACATTGCTGTTCTTGCGTTTCTTGTGTTGATGTACAAATGCTAAGAACGGCAACGTAGTTAATGTTATTCTAATCTGCTCGATCTTGGATCCCCTCTTGTTGTGCTACTTGTAGTACAGGGGAGTGCTGTTGAGGCGGGCACGATGGTGCAGAAGCAGCAGCTGGGGACGACGGAGGGCGGGGGGGACACGAGTTGCGGCTCTCTCCTGCGCGAGCTTCAGGTGTGTGCGCGGGTGACGTTTTCAAATTATCGCTGACAATTGTTTAGTGGTTCAGTTCGTCATGTCCTTGTGGTTGTCGTGGGAGGCTTTCTCTGTGAGATGTGCGTGACTGGAATGGTGTGCCGGGTATGGCGTGCAGCATATATGGGACGAAGTGGGGGAGAGCGACGTGGAGCGAGACAAGATGCTGCTGCAACTGGAGCAGGAGTGTTTGGAGGTGTACCGTCGCAAAGTGGATGCCGCTAGTCTGACCCGTTCTCGTTTGCATCAAGCTCTGGCCAGCGCCGAGGCGGAATTCTCTGCTTTGTTTTCGGCGCTGGGAGAACCGGCTCTCAGCCAACGTGTAAGTCAATCGATCGAACTCTACTACACGAAGTAGCGGTTGCATACATCATTAATTGTTTTGCAATGGTTTTGTAGCGGTTCCGTACTTTGCCTTAAACTCATGGTCTACTGCGAAACGTTGCAAAAGTGCTGCAAATTGTTACAATAGTCTCGGGCCCAGAATCAATGCATATCTAAGTATGCCTAAACTGTTGTGAAAACTATTGCAATCTCAAATAGTTCCGTATACATTGAACAACACAGTACTAAACCATATCAAAATTGCTGATACATTTCTGGAGGTCACTGCTAATCCGTTGCAGAAACTATTGCAATCTCAGCCTTCGATCTGTACTAGTGTTCCCTTTTGTTCACCTCCAGCTAGCTGCAGAGATATATGAGCTTTTGTAAGCTTGAGACCATCGTTGATCGAAAGAGAACCACCTTTCGAATGCTTTGAGTGAATAGCCTGTTAATCAACAGTTGGTTTGGTACCTTGAGATTTTCCTTTTATGCTGAGTGGTGCATGTTTCATGAGAGATATTTTAATACATAGTGTTTGTATAAGCGGTAGGGTTATGAAATAGCATATCAAACGTTTATTCTTAGGGAACTGTGTGACACCAACCTTCAGAGTGGCAATTATGCATTTACCGACATGTTCAAAGAGTGGTAAATATTGTAATTTAGAAATCTTCAACTAAGCATGGCATTCGCTGGGGTGTATGTGAAATTTTACTACAGGAGAAGAGGACTGGTACGCTGAAGGAGCAGGTGGCTGGTATTGGACCCCAGTTGGAAGAGCTGCGTCGAAGAAAAGAAAGCCGGGCTCAGCAGTTTTTGGAGGTGAAGACGGAGATTGCGAAGATTCGTGAGGAAATTGCAGGCAACTATGGCGATGTGCATGTCCCTGAAGAGAAGGATTTGACGCTTCGACGTTTGGATGAGTATCATGGTCAGCTGGTCACGTTTCAAACAGAGAAGGTAAATCTTTGTGATACAGTCTGGGATTAAAATATAATAGAAATTGCTGGATTCTATGAAGCAGAAGTTTGCTTTAGTTTGCACACTGTGCCTGAGTTGAATTGTTGGGTTTGCATAGGGAGATAAGTGGAGTAGTCAATATCCTTCGTGTTGCAATGCAAGAAGTGGAATTAGCCTTAAACTTTTAGGACAAAGAAGCCATGCTTATTGAAGCAGTTTTGAGGAGTTCATATAGGGATCTGTTTGTTTCAGAAATTAGTAGTTGTAACCAACAAATGCATTTAACTTCAATCTAGTGACAATTTTCAATTTTACTTCAATTTTACTTTAATCTAGTGTCATAAGAACTCCAGATTTGAATTATGCTTTCGACGATTCTGACTCGCTGAAGATCTGGAACTGTGTTGCTGGCAGAGTGACCGTTTGCGAAAAGTGCTAGATTACGTGAACTTGTTGAATCAACTATGCTCCGTCATGGGCATGGACTTCTTGAAAAGAGTCACAGAAGTGCATCCTAGCTTGGATGACTCCCAAGAGCTTCCCAAAAGTATCAGCAATGAAACGCTTGATCGACTAGCAAAGACCATTCATTCCCTGCAAGCCGAAAAGAAGAAGAGAGTATTGAAGGTACAATTCATTAGTGTCACAAAATTGACCATAGTGTTGGATCCATCAGTTTTTATTGATGTAGTGTTTACGGTTTATCTGAAATCGACCCCTTCTCAGGCACAATGAATTCTTATGTTTCATCTTTTCGTTCCCAGATGGCACAAAGTGACCTCTTCCATACTTATAGTCGTGTTGTGATAAATCATTTAAAAATCTTCAAAATCTTCAATAAGGTACCAGAATTTACTAATAGAAATACATGCTCTGCCCTACATTTTTGAACGACGTATATTTTGAACTTTTGTATTCACTTGAATTTCTATTTTCAGCCGATGCACTTGGAGGATTATTGCCTTCTCATTTTAGACGCTAGGTTTGACGAGTGCGAGCTTCTCTCTTTTGCAGATTAAAGAACTTGGGACATCAATGTTGGAGTTGTGGAGCATCATGGACACGCCTGCTCAGGAGCAGGAAGTGTTTCAACATATTACGTGCCTCATTCCAACGAGCGAAGACGAAATAGTGGGACAGAGTTGTCTTTCAGTAGAAACTATTGAGCAGGTGTGTTCGTCATTTTATGTCAACTGAGCACCTTGATGCAATATCCTGAACCAATTCCAACTGCATCACATTTTCTGCATCGATCTAGTATCTGCATCGATGAATTTCTAGAGCCAATATCGTATTACAGAATTTGTTTAAAGTACAGCAGTATCAGTCTGCTGTAGGCCTGATTTTTGACATAAAATTGGGCAAGGTTCCTAAAACTGGGTCTACTTGTGTTACAGGCGCAAGTCGAGGTGGAAAGATTGAGTGTGCTGAAAATTACAAAAATGAAAGAGCTCGTTCTGAAGAAACGACTGGAGCTTGATGAAGTGTGCAAAAGTGCCCACTTGGAGCCGGATGTGAATTTGGCTGTCGACAAGCTCATTGCTGTAATAGATTCAGGTATTCAATGGTCTTTAGTAGCTGAGTGGAATATGTGCGAACTCTCATAAATTTTGTCAGGTGTCTATTTATAGTGTGTTTCCTGCTGACAAGGACAATGTATTGGGTGCTCAGGGAGGGTGGACCCAGCCGAACTCCTCGCTAATCTTGACGAGGCGATTGGTAAAGCGAAGGAAGAGGTTGCCAGCAGGAAGGATATCATGACTCTAATGGAGAAGTGGATGTCAGCATGTGAAGAGGAGGGATGGCTTGAGGACTACAACAAGGTACACATCTTCTTTTGTAGTGGATTCATTGTAATACTTCACCCAATTTTAGGTCGAGGATACTAAAACCGTTAGGCACTGATACCGTCTGGAATAGACCCCTGTTACCAACATCAACTCACCAATTCCGTCACTTTGCTCGACTTATTAGGAAGCGTTGTAAGCATTACTTCGCTATGTATTCATCGTCACAGATTTTTGATTGGAAATGGGATTGTCTCCTGTCACCTCCAACCTCCCATTTTGAAATTCATACATGGAATTAACATTTTGATTTCAACAGGCTTGTCTCTTGCACTTAAGTGATCTCTCCATAGTTCTAAGCATCTCCCAATGAAAGCACTCTCCTTCATATGTTAGAATAATAAAAACGATACAGATGGTGCCCTCTATCATGCAAGCTTCCTTTGTCTGCTACAACTTTGAAGGCTAATTGTTTGCTCCATCTGTTCAGGACGAGAATAGATTTGCTACGAAAGGTGCTCACTTGAATCTGAAACGAGCTGAGAAAGCCCGTGCAGCCATCGTCAAACTTCCTGGTATAGTTCTTTCTCTCAAGGGAAGCTTGAGATCAATTTCCCAACACAGGTCAAAACAAGAAGCTTAAAATTTGAACCCATATCATGTGCAAGTTGGGGTGTGATAACAAACTTCATAGAAGCTATTTCATGTATGATACCTATTGATATATTTGAGTTAACAAGTGTTTAATTCACCACAAATACGTAGCTTGGAACCTTGTTATATCTGCATGCCACATAAGAGCAATGCAAGCGTCACCTGTACATGCTCAATCTTGCTACTTGACCTAATGTAAAGTCGCAATTGATGTAAACGAGGTAAAATACATTTTTTGCACCAATCAATGTGTAGGATCTCGTAATAAATCATGCTTGTTGCTTCGACCTGTGTCAGCTAAAGGGGCCCTAAGCTGAGTTCTAATCAGCTGGATTGTGTTTAATATTTTTGAACAGCAATGGTGGAGTCCCTGACACAGAGGACGAAATCTTGGGAGGATGAACGAGGCCTCCCCTTCATGTTCGATGGGGTACGCCTTACCAATCCATACACAAGCTGTCTTTCTTGATGATGCTCAAACACTAGAATTCTCCTGATCTCACTGTGCATGACAATCATGGCAGGTGCGGTTACTAGCTATGCTGAATGAATACAAGACTCTGAGGGAAGAGAAAGAGGAGGAGAAGCGTCGACTCAGGGTACGGATCATCCAATGCCCTCTTTGCTTTGTGGAAATGATCCTTGCATCAGAAATGTCTCTCACTATCTACCAATTGTTTATGTGCTACTCCAAATGATTGATGGGTTGATACTTAGATGACATTGCTGTAGTACTGTTTTAGTGACTTTACAGAATGCTAATAGATCAAAATTTGAAAAGCTCTTTAAAACACTGGGAAGGCAGTAGAACGGCACTAAAAGTTCCATTTCTGTATTAAACTATGAAGTATTTGAGGCTAACGAAAACAGTCGATAATCAGTGAGGAGGGACTTTGTCATTTGAATCTAAACAAAAAAATTCTCAACAACTTGTTACTGACGTTGAGCTGCTACAGGATCACAAGAAAGTACGCGAGCAAATGATCACCGAAAAGGAGACTCTATTTGGGTCAAGGCCTAGTCCTGCCAAGGGACCTCTTAGTGCAAAGAAAGGCGAAAGGGGCCCTCGAATCAGCAACTTTGGAGGAGCGAATGGACACACGCCAGCAGCCAGTCGGAGGTTGTCGCTGGGCAGTAATGCCATAATGCAGCCAGCAGCAACTCCAACGCCAGAATTGTCTCGGAATGGAAGCCTCAATTCACGAGCCAACGGGAAAGCCGTGAAAAGTGAAGGACCCAGCGCTGCGGTTGCAACTCCAGCCACGGTTGAGAAGGAGATCACAAGCACCGAGGGTGAATCGGCTCCTACAGCCCCTGAGCCGCAGCAGTAGGCCTCCTTGTTGGTACGCAATCTACCTCTATTCAAAGCCCGTGGTTTCTCTGTTGCAGATATGTAAAACTCAATGTCTTTTCTTCACTAATGTTCTATTTCTTTTCATATGTAAGAATGTGACCTGATTCTTCCGCTAAGAATAGAACGGAGCCTCTCGCAATGCAACAAGACATCCAACGTTTCATCCTAAAAAGTTTCATCAAGCTGCAAGGTTTCATTGAGAAGATGTTTGGATTTCAGTAGGATTTTAGCAAGAATGACCGAAAGGAAAACTGTGTGGATGAGACTGTGACAGTTCTCATTTAATATTATAGATAATACTCTTTTCGTTTCTACAAGCACTTTGATAATGTGATTCATTTTATAAATTGCTGATATATCGACGTCTTTCCTCGACAAAGGCCTTGGCTCGATTGCTGATCTTGGGTTGGCCCTTCTGCCTACGTCTGCTAAATTGCTTATTTCATTCTGCAGTGAAGATTCTGTTCGTGGAAGAGGTTGCTGCTTGGGCGTGCAGTTTCAACTGAAAATGTTCAATGGTAACCAGCTCCAGCCCTCTGAACTAAGACTGAGCAGCCTTGCCAAGAGAGCTCGAGATAACCATGTCGCCTTTTGCATTTTCCACATGCACTAATTTACAGCCACTAAGCAAGAGACCCGGGGGTGGGGTGGGGTGGGGGTGGAAGTGGGCTCCTCTTGTGCGTAGTCCAGTTTGAAGGAAAACCCTAGAATCATTCAGATCTGGAAAATGATCATTGATTAGTTAGCATCAGGAGACATGAGGAACTGAAGGGAGCTGGTGACTTCAGTAAACTGGAGAGGAAGCTGAATTTCTAGGCTGTGCATATGACATCATTTTATGCCAAGGAACAATGGTTGTGCGGGACAAATATATAGTGAATTATCGAAGTCTGCAATGTTGGACCACTTCGTTTTTCCGGCGATCACTTTGCTGAGAATTTTTTTATGTCAATGCCTTCCTAATCATCCCAAGTTGTGGAAGTTTGATAGATTGTCAAAAGAACTGAGGGTGCAACTCATGGTCAAAGAAAATGACAGCTCCCAAGGCAACGAAGTTAGTAAATCTAAATATGCACGACTGCGCGCATGCTGTACTGTAACTCTCAAACGCACCAGTAACAACGAAAAGTGCTTACTTCAACAATAAACTATATGACAAACGATGTGAGAATTTGTGTCAGAACGACTGCCGCTATGTCACTTGTGTGTTAGACATATCTTCCAGATTAATGCGTTGAAACATTGTTGCAGTTGACAATCGCCACTTCCTTATTTACAGTAAGGTAGTGTCTTCTTGAAACCGCCCCTATTTTGAGGTGAAGAATGGAGATGGGGTGATCCTTAAATGGACCAGTTTAGCAATTGAATGCATTGAGGAAAAATTGTTTTTCTATTGCAAGAGCCAATCATTGTCTTTGATTTCTGCACATGTCTTTACAAATTGCAAGTGGACAGATTTTGGAAGACCTATGGTCACAAATAGGTGCCTATGTCCTCAATCTTTGAAAATTCATAAGTAAACAAAAAATGCTTGGAAAAATACAAAACCACTTGTGTTCGGTTCCACTTTTATTTTCTTTCTCTGAAAAATGATCTAAAAATGTTTTCGTCCATGAAAGCCTGTGGAAAAGGCGGACCAGCCCTTAAACGGTCGCTTTATGAGCATACTACCTTATATACATTTTTTAGAATCCACACGAAATCCTAACTGTGTTTGTTTTTCATCTGCAGAGAAAAGTGACATTTTCATCGGTGCATACATCGGGCCGTTTGTCCCGTTACACCTGTACTCACTGCAACGCTGCTCTACTAAAGTGACCCTACTTCCGTGCCCGTGTCTTTCTTTTCACTTTCATTAAGAAATATGGTCTGCAAATGTGACCATTTGCTCAACCTTTGAACTTCGAGGGGAAGATATGTTGGTCATTTACACGTGGCACGTTTGACTAAACGCATTCCCATCCACGTTCCCCAATCATGACATAAGATCTGCCGCAAAATATGCTCAAAGAGTTTGGTACGCAGCACAAAAGTAAGTAGTGAGAATACTTGGACTTTTACAACGAAACTGTCCAACAGTCACATTCTTCACTGCAGTGCCAACCTGACATTGGCCCAGAGTAAAGTGTCAATTGCCTGAAATCCTACAGGCTTTCCAGGCTGATAATCAGTCATCCTCTACCAGATAAAGTCACTAAGTAAAATAAAGCAATCATATTGCACTGGAGGAGCACCGCGATCTCTGGTACTGAACCCAGTTCAGCCGACTGGTATATATAACAATGAAGCTATTCACTACGGACGTGAAAGTTCCGAAATAAAAAGAAAATGTACAGAGAAGAAAACCAAAATTGAAATACTGATTGCGCTTTAGCTTTGAGCACCCATCCAGAACCCCGTTTGCAAGTCCCCAAAGGGTACACTGGCCCTGCGCTCCTCAAACGAGAATTCAAGGCTCTGCTGCATGCGAGGAGTTGTATTCTCCAAGTCCCCAACACGGGGAGTGCTTGGAGTGGTCTTCATGGGGCTCTTCAAATAGGCAGCAGCTGCGGGCGTGGTAGGTCTATTTGAGGCAGCTCGGTTGGCAGCATCATCCACGTGCAATTGCTGCAACGCCGCTGCAGGAGGAAAAGGAGACAGAGGTTGGCGAGGAGCTAGAGCTTCTTGTGCTTGCGGCTGACTACGAGCAATCACACCATTGTTGCCACCTAGTTGCATAAAATGACTAAATGAGGGTGGGCATCAAGACGACCAAAACCACTGTTGCTGGAGACTGTAGACTAATCTACAAGCTGCCAGCATCGACGACGTTCTCACAGAGCAGCAAAACAAACTTCAGCATTTCAGGAAAAGCAGCCTCCACTGCTCCTTGACTCCAGTTGAAACTGATTTCATGGAACTGATCTCCCTAGGAACGCAAAAGAATTAACCGTGCTGATTAGTGTTTATCCCGACACGTGGCTGCAGCTCCACGAAGACTACCGGAATCGAGAGGAAGTGGGAGCTGACCCACCTGCAGAGCTCGCGTCGTCCTTATTGATTGAAACGTAGTTAGAAGGGGCAGCTGGTCTTGGACGCCCTGGCTTTAGCTCTTTCGCGAAGTGTCCCATTCGTGTCGTGTTACCGTTACGAGTGAATTCCGGAGTTCCTGGCTGCATTATAGCATTGCCAAGCGATAGCCGCCTATTTGGCACAGTTTGCTGACTGCCACCAATACTACTGGCTCTGGACCCGATACCAGCTCTTCTCGGGTTGATAGCGTTCTTGCTAGGGCTAGGCTTCGATCCGAAGAGACTTTCTTTCTCATTTAACAGTTGCTCTTGTAGCTTCCTCTGATCCTGCAAAGACAGAACGGACTGGAACTCAGAAGAGTACAGATGTTGGAAGCTTAATACCAATACTACATTAGAATGAAAAATTAATCATAAGAACCGTCAATAAGTAATAGATGTTAGCTCATTACTCTCATTCGCCGCTTCTCCTCCTCCTTCTCTTCCCTGAGATGATTGTACTCATTCAGCATTGCAAGGAGTCGCACCTGCCAACCACAGCAATCACCAAGAATCAGAAAAAACTGATTACATTAAGACGAATACAGCTTTAAAGCCTCTTAGAGAGGTACAACACCATGCGCTCCTTACCCCATCAAACATGAACGGGACATTACGATCGTCTTCCCAAGCTCTTGTCTTCTGTGTCAAGGAATCCACCAGAACTGCGTTCATTTGCAAAACCATTGAGTAGTTCAGATTGCAGTATCAGATAAATAAGTCAGAACAGTGATAGGATATTAATTAAAATGAACATTATGGAAGTAGCAACTGTAAAACAAGAAATGCTCTAATTGAAACAGGCGCAGGCGCTCTCAACTACCTGGAAGTTTGGCAATGGCCGCACGAGCCCTTTCTGCTCGTTTAAGGTTTATGTGAGCACCCTTGCTTGCAAAACGATTATCATCCTGCGACAGTCCCTTGCCCATCAGCTACCGTGCAATAATTTACATGGTGCAATAATTTACATGAAACAATAGCCCAGGTGGGTAAGGAATAGAATTTACCTTCTGGTAGTCTTCAAGCCATCCCTCTTCCTCACAAGCTGACATCCATTTCTCCATTAGTACCATGATGTCTTTCCTGCTGGCTACTTCTGCCTTTGCTTTGCAAATCTCGCCCTCCAGATTCGTGAGGAGATCCGCTGCGTCCACAATGCCTGATTCAATCAATGCAACGAGCTTGTCCTCAGCGGTGTTCGGATCCGCCTCCAAATGCGCATTCCTACATACCTCTTCCAGCTCCATACGCTTCTTCAGCACGAGCTCCTTCATCTTGCTGGTTTTGAGCGTTTGAAGTCGTTCAACCTCGATTTCCGCCTGGTTCATGCATATTCCGGATAAGAAAATTTTCAGCATAAAAAATGATCAAACTGCCGTGCCCAACAGTTCACCATGAAGATAATCCGTCAAACTATCCATGACACCTTAATGTTTCATGGAAACTGAAATGAACTGACCTGCTCGATCGTTTCCAATGAGAGGGAACCGGGAGTGGCAATTTCATCTTCCTCAGCCGCGATGTTGCACGTGACATGTTCGAACATTTGTTGTTCATACACTGGAGTATCCATCAGACTCCACAACTCTACCATCGATGCGCCAAGTTCTTTAATCTGAGAGAATCCAGGACGAGTGTTAGAAGAAACTGAGGATGTCAGCATAAGAAAGGCAATGATCTCTTCCACAACGTCCGCATTGGGAACCAAGACTTTTTCCAATCCTACGGAAAGTTCATGGAGAGAGTTGAAGTTGACACGGATGAGTAGCAACCTTTGAAATTCGTTGCTTCTTTTCGACCTCCAAAGACTGAATAGTCTTGACAAGCAGGTCGAGGGTATCGTTGCTGATACTCTTGGGCAGACCCTTGGCATCGTCCAGACTAGGGTGGACTTCAGAAACGAGTTGAAAGAAGTCCATGCCAAGTACGGAGCAGGATTGATGGATCAAGTTGACATACTCCAGCACTTTGTGTACCCGTTCACTCTGTCAGAGGCACAAAAAATTCAATCAACTCTAGGTTTATTACTCAGGGATCAGAGTGGTCTACACATGAACCAACTAGCACTTCAGACGTAACATAACTGGAATTTCTTGACACCACATTGTCAACCACTAGAGGTGGAGACTTAGTTAGACGACCAGTAAATACCTTCTCCTTCTGGAGCGTTGCTAGCTGAACATGATACTCCTCTAATCTCCTGATCGTAAGATCGTGCTCTTCATCAGAATACATATCTCCGTAGTTCGATCCTGCGATTTCCCCACAAATATTGGCAATCTGCGTCTTCACTTCCGCAAACTGCTTAGCACGTTCCTCTTTCCTCTTGCGAAGCTCTTCTAGGTGAGGTCCAATCGATGCAACCTGCTCCTTCAAAGTACCACCGCGTCTCTCCTGCAATGAATTTCGCAAACAGAGTTACAAACCCGCAGAGAATAGTTCGAAATGTAGGGGTCGTGTTGGTATCATATCCAATTCATTCCTTGGCATCGGAAGCCTACTTGCATTGAACTCTCAATTTAGCGAGAAAGAAACTCACTCGCTGACTAAGCGTGGGTTCCCCTAGAGCAGAAAAGAGTGCAGCAAATTCGCCTTCCGCACTAGCAAGAGTCTGATGCAGACGAGCGCGATTTTGACTGGCGTTGTCCACTTTCCGTCTGTAAACCTCCAGACACTCTTGCTCCAACTGCAATAGCATTTTATCTCTCTCGGAGTCGCTCTCACCGACTTCATCCCAGATGTGCTGCAGAGAGAATGTCCATCAGAGATGAAGTGATAGAAAATAATGAGAAATTCTTGTACAAGTCATTAAAGAAATATCAGAAACCAAGCATAGTTAACACACCTGAAGCTCACGAAGCAGCGAACCACAAGTCGTATCCACCTGCTGCACTCCAGGTTGTTGTCCCATTGCAAACTCCTTCGTTGTCACCTAAACCATCACAATGAAAAATCCACATGAAACCGCGCGCCTTGGATTCCAACAAACCCGTATTCAATCCAAAGATCCACACCGAATCAATCGCTTTCCAAACCTTGATCACCACCTCAAGAAAATCCCGCTCAAGTATACAAAAAAATCCAACTAATCCAAGAAAACCAAAAAACTCTAATAAAACATGTAATCAAGAAATCTAATCGATCCCCCAAACCATAACCATTACCACTCACGACCACAATAGACCAAAGATCCTACCCAAAACCCCAAGAACCACCACTACTTCTACTTATACACACACAAATTCAAACCGCTCTCCAATGCCACCTCGTGGACAGAAGTACTAAAATCCCCACCATACCTGCCAATCGATCTAGTCTCCAAAGAAGAACAGATAGCTCCGTGACACATAAACACGTATTCGTTCGAAAACCTCGGGAGACTCCTTCCTTCACTAAGTTGTGAGATCAAAGCGAACGCTGAAAGAAATGGAGGCCGTGTACACTGATGGATCCACCGAAACACACAGCGAGGGTTACTATGGGAAGCGTATCGGACGAATCTGTGTTTCTCCGGGCGGCGCTACGGATTACAAGTGAGCTAAGCGAACGTTGAGATTGAATCCGAGTAGGGGTGGGTGGGGGGAGAAGACAAGGAACGGGAAGGAGGGAAAACTGGGAAGAAGGCCGTTGGGGAGAGCGATGATGGCAGCGTGACTTTCGAATGGGGCGGACGAAGTGCCGTTTTTCTGTGTCGCTTTTGCTTTCATCCGTCTGGAGGTTGTTTCATTCATCTATCTGGAGCTTTTTTCATTCATCCGTTGGGGTCATTCACGGGCAGGGTGTGGGGGCCATTTAATGGGCGCCGTCGCTGTTCGAATTTCGGAGGTTCTTGGCGTGGAATGAATTGGCGAGTGGTTCATTACAATTTGAAAGCATCGACATCCGCAGTACAAAGAAGCTCCTGACGACAAATCGTGGATGAAAAGTTTGTAAGAACCGTCCAAATAAGCAATTGGAGGCACATCTTTCTAGAAAAAAAAAACACTATTTTTGTAGTATTAGCTACTGACAATCATGATTTTTTTTTTAAGTTTATAATTTTTGGATATGACATGAAATTTCTACGAATTTTTTAAGTGGACGCTCCCCAGACTACATAGCTAGATCTAAAACCCAAAACCTAAAAAATCAGTGGTCAACCAATTGCATTTAAGTATGGGGGTGGTTTAATGGCACTTTGGAGGAATCTTTAATGGAAATTTATTGTACAAGAAGGAGGGGGGGCAATTTTCTCCCTAGTGTCCAACAAAGCAAAAGGGAGTTGTTCCTCTTTCAGATTGCCTAATTTTGTGTTGGATGGTATTGAAGAGAGAAAGCAAGAAATAACTTCAACTACTTTGAGGCCGGACTTTTATGTGGTTGTAATAAAAAAAAACTTTCAAATAAGACTAACAATTTTTTGATTCCAATGCATGGAAGTGTGCAATATTTGCATGAGAAAAAATCAGAATAGTTTGTTGGCATCATTATGTGGAAAAAAGTACTTCAATTGGTAGGGGAGCAAATTTCTAACTTCCATAAAATTAATTTTAACATTAAGCTCTAACTTATAGATTGCTTTAAGTTTGACAACAAGACAAAAGTACACCTAAAATGCAATTTCTACCCACTCACAAGATAGAGCTACTCTTAAAAGCAACAATTTCTCCCTACTCACATGAAAATGTAAACATCATAGAAGTTAGCTAAAGCAATCTTGATCCTATAAAACTTGAAATTTGTTTTTTGATTAGACTCCACATAGAAATACACCCCACGGATTTGTTCATTTGGGGTCCCTTGTCTAATTGAAAGGATCTTATCAAATGTTTAATGAGTATTGTAAAATCTCTTATTTTTTATTTTAGGCAAGAGTTTAGGACATCATATAATTAAATTATTAATTTCGAAAGCATTGGAATTAGTTGTATTAAAAAGGGATTCTAGGCTCTCATGAATAGAAGTAAAACATTTAATGCAAGAAAGGGGGTGCAATTAGGTCCAATTATCTTCTTCTATGACGTTTGTCTAGGGCATCATTTAATAGGCACCATCACTTGTTCAGATTTCTTCAAAAGTTTAGTTTGGTGCAAAAAAAAAGATGAATTTTACACAATTTAAAAGGCATCTTCTAAAATAGTCCTACAACAATCCTTGAGAAGAAAAATAATTTGGGGCTTTGTTCCAAAAAGTTCTTTGAGTTAAACAAAGGAACTTATTATTCACCAAGGATGATAAAACTTAGTTTATTTGAATTCAAATTTGAATAGAGAATCTAAGTTAGTGAAGAATGGTCATAAGATACAAAATTACACACTCCAAATTAGGAATCAAGTTTTTACAGCCATTCCCAAGCAATGGAGGGAAAAAATTGCCCTCATTGTCCTCACTGTCATTGTGGTACACTAGTAGCACTATTCTGAACAACATCATTGGATACATAAGTGATCCACTCTTTAATAAATGGAGTTGGTATTTGATGTAACAAGTTGTTGTTACTCATGTATGTATGTTCTAAGAGCATCTTTACCATTGCACACTAAAACATGCTACGCTCTCATATCTTTAGTTGAAGAACCTTCTAACCTTTTGTTTTTCACCCTTCTAGACCAAAGGTACTCCATAAATGATGAATTGACAACACTAACTGAAAGTAGGAAGAGACTAATTACACTTAGATTTGACAAATCTATTTTTAACATTGTAGGATAGAAGCCTTCAAGAATATTTGGAGGGACTTATTAATAGCATTTTCATCTACTTTGCTTCTTTGTTAGACCTTCTTAGTTTTGAGGTTTAAGATTTAGATGCTATGTAATCCGTATTATTTTCATAACCAACAAAATTAGTTAGGTATGTAGAAATGAAGTAGTGTCTTTGGTCAAAAAATGAACTTTTTTCTTCATTGATTTACAATGGAGAAGACAAATCACAAAAAAATTTAAATTGTCATTGGATGAGAAAAATGACATAGACAACATATTTTTACAAGTTGGTATTGAAATGTTGATCATTAAGTCTCACAATTAAATGAACATATCAAAAGATCATTTAGTACCTTGAACTTAAATCAATAGACATGTCTTGGTATATAATTTTGGCTTGTGGTATTAGTTCGAACAAATCTAAACTAACCATGAACTTTCCACTACTCATTCAACCGGGGTTATTAGTGTTTAAGTCTATAAACTTGAGCTCATGAGCCCAGTAGCTTGGGCACCTAGTCTACATTATAAGTACCTATATTATCGACACCTTCTATGGTTATAAGGAACCAACGTAGGCGACTATATTATAGGCACCTTTCATGGTTATAAAGTACTTGTATTATAAGTATGTATGTTATAGGCACCTTCAATGATTGTACAATACCTGCATATACCTAAGCTCAAGGCTTGTAAACTCACATTTCTAAACTCACACTCTAGTATCATTGCTCACTTAACCCTTGAAAGGCCCTTGGGGTCCCACGATCATTAATTTACTTTGTATTAAACAATATTTGATCAATGATTTTCTGGTCAAATACCACGATATTCATAATACAGTATACGGCTGCAAAGGGCTTTTAGGCCCTTCTAGGGTTAATTTTATGTGTGTATGAGTTTATTCCACTTATACATTGTATTGTGTTGATAAATATTAATCATTAATATTGAAGATTTTAATAAGGTATTAATATTAATTAGAATTCATCTCGCAAACATCTGAAATACCTTGATCTCCTCCCAAGCACACTTCTTATTTTGAACACCTTAAAAATTCAAACCTCTAGAAAAAAAAAACTTGTTTAAAAATGTGTTAGTCAGCTGAGCAAATGATTTTAAGAATGCAAGCAGAGTTTCTCTCACATAAACTTGCCAACTTAGAATTAGACCCTATTAGGCATTCATTCTTGTATTGACCCTAACTATTGACCCTCCAAATGCTAGCTTATGAAATTAGTCTTATGAGTTTTGTGCACTTCAGGGCTTGCATGCCTGCAATGATTGTTTATCCATCATGAAATCAAATTACCCTAAGTGAAGGTCAAATTTGGAAACACGTAAGTCATTTTTGTGAAAAAGTGTCACATATCACCTTGTGATTTGTGTGAGGTGACACGGACCCTTGAGAATTTGACATGGAAATTCAATTTCAACACCTAAGTGCCGAATCAGACCTTCACGTATAGAAGTGCATTGATAACTATTTTGTCACATTCAAATTAATAATAAATTGTATTATTCATCATGAAATCAAAGTACCCTAAGTGAAGGTCAAATTTGGAAACACTTAAGCCATTTTTGTGAAAAAGTGCCACATATCACCTTGTGATTTGTGTGAGGTGACATGGACCCTTGAGAATTTGACATAGAAATTCAATTTCAACACCTAAGTGCTGAATCAGACCTTCACGTATGGTAGTGCATTGATGACTATTTTTATCACATTCAAATTAATAATAAACTGTATTACTTTCAATCTCTATGTGATTAAAATATTGTGCTAGAATCACATGCTAGATGGTGTTGTTATATTTTTTTTATGTAGTGAGAAGTGGTATTACACTAAAACCTATCTAAAGTAATACTCTCTAAATAATAACCTCTCCAAGGTAATATTGATTGCCCAATTCCTACTTGGATTGCATATAAAGCGTCATTAATATAATGAATTTCCCTAATATAATTGAATCGACCCAATCCCGAGCCTATTACTTTCTTTAGAAGGGATTTGGTCCACATAGAGGGTTGCAAGTTCCCGACTGCAGGGAATGTGCTGCACTGCGCCACAACAATGCAACGCAACAATGTGACATGGTTGGACTTTGGCCATGTCATTTATTTATTTATTTATAATTTTTTTAAACTTTACTTTTTAATTTTAGAAGCAAATTTAAAAATTTAAATTTTTTTTTGGTAATTAGGGTTCTGATAGCAACCCGACCGTCCTTTGTTGCATTGGGAACAAATTAGGGAACGGACTTGAAACAACCCTCCAATGCCCCAAAATAACATCTAATGAGAGACATTCTACTATATAAGCACTTTGTTGGACCTTAAATGTTGATTGATTTGAATGATTACTCCCTTTTTGGAATTGAGGAGTCGGGCTTTTTATTTTTTTAAATTATACTTCAAGTGCAAGATTCTTCTCAATCAAAGATTACTATCTAGAGCCTTCTTATTGAATTGCTTGGTAACTATATGCAATCTATTGCAATTGTGGATGTCACTTATATTTGTAGAATTAAATACTCCCTCAAATCTTTATTCACATGAATTGGATGGGATCGTCTTTGATTCAAATATGTTGTTATACCTTGGCTTTAAGTTTTCAAATTTCGACAATTTTTAGATAATTAATAATGTTTTTCCATAGGCAAATAGCTATATTCTTTTATTATGTACAAGCTAAGTGTATCAACAGAAAGGCCATGATATTTGTTTAAATGTAGAGCATGCAATCATGCAACCTTAATTGTTTGTTTGTTCACTTGTCATACTTTTGTTGGTTCTCAAATTCTTATAAGGTATTCCTAAAATCACAAAAATAAAAAATTCAACATATTTTCTATTATTAAATTGAATTTTTTTGTGGGGTCTTATTGGCAGTCAAAAGGAGGTTTTAGATTCTTTTGGAATGCATTTTTTGGACATTGTATGAATAAACTACGATTTTTCAAAGTATTGAAAATACGTGTTTCTAAAACTAAGCAGACTCTCATGAATAGAGGAAGTACATTTCAAGCAAGAATTTGTAGTGGTTGGTTTTAGAAAGCAATTGAAATTAGACGTAGTTACTCAAGGGACTATACTAGGATGTTTAAAAACTTATTTGTATTTGTTTTCATTAGTACAATCCTCAATCTAATCTTTTTACAAATAGTCAAAGGATAGTGGACAATCATTTTATCTTTCTATGTCTCATTATATCTTTTTATGTATATTCAAGTACAATCAAATGTTGTATTAGTATATTATAAGAATAATATATAAAGAAAAAGAAATTGATTTTGTGACAAGTCTCTTGATTGTAGTACCCTACAACTTGTATATTGTTAATATACAGGCTAAAACTTTGGCTTTGTTAACAAGAATTCATTAGATTTGGTCTTGATTTCAAGTATTACATTTAAAATGTTTTTAGGTGATTATTTTTCTAGGTAGTTATTACACTTAAATACATTGTTCTTTTGTCATTGAAATTTTTTAATTATTTTTGTAAAACTATCTAGGGTGACTTGCCTGTCACCCCAGGTTTTCAATACATGGTTCTCTCCCCCACTCCCTAAAAATCAGGAGCCGTTGGATGGGGGGAAAATATTTCCACCCCTCCTCAACCAAAAATTAGGAGCTGTTGGATTTGGATACAAATCTGGATTTGGATACGAGCACATGTACAAATATAAATATGTATATGGACGACAAAATACATATATGATAGATTACAAATTTATCCTATAATATTTGCATCTCCCTACCCCCCTTGAAAATTACAACATGGGAGGGGGAAGGGTGGGGGAGTGGGCTGAAAAAAATAATTAATTTTAAAAATATTAATTTTTTATTCACCCCCCCTCCCCCAAAAAATTAATTTTTGGGGGGAGGGGGAATTAAAAACTAAAATTTTTAAAATTAATTTTTTTTTGTCATGGTGCATAGTTTGTCACTATGCACCATGAAAAGGCAGTAAGGTAGTATGCTCTTAAAGCGACCATTTAAGAGCAGATCGCCTTTTCAGGGAAGTTAAACTTATTGAAACAATTTTCAGTAAATTTATGTAGGAAGAAAAATGGAATTGGCATCTAACCCAAGTTGTTTCATATTTTTCAGACCTTTGTAGCATTAGTTATGAATTTTTGAAGTTCAAACACAGTGGTTTCTAAAAGCGACCACCTTCTGAAATGTACACAGTTCGTACATTGAAGAAAGCAAAATGTACCTCTGTGTCATGATCGCTTTTAGGACATGGTCACTTTTAGAGCATACTACCTTAACTGCCTGCCATTAAATATCTCTTACGTGAATTGTGAAATTATGCAATGTTTTTTATAAATAATCATGTCACTAAAGAATAAATTCGAAATTTGAAAATCAAAGAGGGAGATTTTGTTTTGACAAATCAGTGAATGATGTGTCAAACAGTATGAATGTGTCACAAAAATGTTCTCAAACAAATTGAATGTTTAATACTCTGTACAATAGTATTATGGAAAGGAACACAATAGATAAGCCTTATTAGAAGATTTTTTATTTAAATCTTAAAGAACAAATCATCTTCCCACTTATTCAAACTTCTTTAGTTTTCTATATTTAAAACACTTGTTTTAAAATTTTGATATTGTTCTCATGTATGAATATATATAGTTTATTTTCAAATTTTAATAATTAAAACCAAAAAAATAAAATTTTAAAGTAGTTTTTTTGTAAAAATCATAGTAATTACAAAATTGCTGAAAATAGTATGAATTTTTTTTGAGAAATTGAAGATAATAGTAACAAAGAGCGCAGCATAATTGGTGTATTTTTTGAGCTCACATCAAGAAAATTTCGACTGAAAAAGCTCTAAAGTGGTGTATCTTGAAATTTATATTCAAACTGTCACAAAAACTATAATTTTAATAATTTTGAAAAAATTAATTGAATAAGAAGTAAATTATTACAAATACATTTTTTTAGTTAAGCAAAAAACACTTAAAAATAAAGTATTATGTGAAAATTGAGTTTTGCCTTACAAAGTTTTCCTTGGGCTTGCAGTGTCCTTTAAAGAATTAACTGGAGTTAGTGAAGATATTGATTTGTTATTTTATAAAAAACGTTTAAATAGTTTAATTTGTACTTAAATTGTGAAAAATTGTGAACAAAACCTCCAAATAAAGGTTTTATATTGAATCTTGAAAGATGCCACATTATTATTAAATTTTTAGAAAAGACTTTGGAGGGAATTTAGCTAATTATTTTGCTTTAGAAATTCAACTGTTTTAAAAAAAAAACTTAGTTAGTAGATTTTTCAACTCAAAAGAGTATTATCAAAGTATAGATAGAGAGTTATCAAAGTAGAGTGTAATCAAGTGTCTAGTATTAGTTTACAAAGAAAGCCCATCTAGAAATTAAGTTTGAAATTTAACAAATAATGTCTTTAGTATTGAAGATTCAAAGACAAAAATACTACCTCAATGTTGTAGTTAGAGAAAAATGGGGATTATGTTTAATAATGGAAATAGAAGCTAGTTTCAATATTGCAATTTTTGAATTGCATCACCATACGGCAATATTAGATGGTTAATGATTATTTTGTTTGCTTTCAAAATTGTATTTTGCTTGAATATTATTTATCTTGAAACTTCTAAATAGCTCTTTAAAAATTTGAATATAAAATTAATCCCTTTTGGATTTTGTTTTTTGTAATAAAATAAAATAAAATAATATTAGTATTTAATGAAAAACTTTTTATATTTGGAATACAAGTGTTTTAACTTTATGTATAAATGTAGAAAAATATAGTGTTACACAATTTTAAAAGACTGAGCCTATTTCATTTTTGTTTATTTAAAGATTTAATTATCTTTTTGCAAGTGTTAGATCATTTCAAGGGGGTAATGCATTTAGGTTTATTTAGACTTTGGTAAAATAAATTTGTTCATCGACGATAGTCATAAATTATCTTTTTTATATGCATACTTTGCATATTGAATGTACAAGATTTTTGACAAAGAAGAGCCAACAAATTTTGTTTTTCTTGAGGTGTTTTTGCATTTTGGTTCCTTCTATGTGGTGATGTGAAGCATGAATCTATTTTCCTAAGATTATCAAGAATACTTCACTTAACAAATACTATTACAATTGTGGTATATGGAGACTACCAACAAGCCCAAATGCTAGTCTCCTCCTTGCTATTGAGAGGTTGGTTACTTGTGTATACCATTGGTCAAGTTGGTTACTCAAGAATTATACATATGTAGAGTTCCAAAAAAAATTGCACAAGATATGAAGAGGTGTCTAGTCTGACAACTAGAGTTTTAGTAGTCTTTAAATTTCTAATTCAAATTCACTCTACAATGCCTCACAAAACTATTCCAGTACTTCAAAAATCTTCTTTTGATTAAAATTAGATGGCACACGGCAAAAGCAAATGGCCATGTGGTTGTTACAATTATCTTTTAATCCAAATTAAGAAGCCACATGTCACAATTGAAGACATGCAATAGCATACATGCATGATAATGATAAGTTCAAAGCCAAATTATTCAATGGAACACTTTTGTGACCGTACTATTATGAACTGGATGTCTCCTTTAGCCTGTCAGTATTGATGGGACTTGTACTTTTTGCTCTTGAACTATGTATACTGAGCATTCTTCATAACTTCTTTTTACTCTAAAGTCCTTGCTTCTGAGTAGCCAAGATGGTTTGCCCATTATTTTCTCAGAAAAAATCAAATGTCATTTATATATTGCAAAGAAGGGTACAATTAGACAAGTATCAAGTAGTTACATGTGGGTATTGGAATTGTGCACATGCTTCGAAAGAAATTTGTTTATGATGTAGAATCATCACATCACTACAAGAAAATGGGGGTACAAATGACTTGTCCACAATGACTGCACCGACAACAATGACTGCAAAATGACTATTTTGCAGTCATTGTTATCGGTGCAGTCATTGTGGACAAGTCATTTATACCCTCAATTTCTTGTAGTGCATGGAGGCAGACCAAGAAAGTTGACTCCTATAATGGAATTAGCTTGTGTGTTGGATATGACTAGAAGGAAGCTCATTACTATTGTAGAGGCTACAAAAATGTGCAAGAGGCATTTGGGATGCAAGTGTGTGTTGAAACAATGAGACGTGCTTTGTGTAGAGGTGGTTTACAATCACAAGTGAAGCCAAAACCATGTCTCTCTGTCAAGAATGTCAAAGCATGCTTAGAATTTGCAAGAGCCCATCTAGATTGGACTATAGATGATTGGAGTTGTGTCATTTTCTTTTATGAGTCTAAAATCAAGTGATTTTACTATGATGGAATCTCCTAGTGTTGGAGTCATGACCCACATGAGTTGTCAAGACGCATTATTACAAAGACAGTGAAGCATGGTGGTGGTGGGTTCATATTTTGAGGTAGTATGACTAGTCATGGGCCAGGACTAGTGTACAAAATTGAAGTCCATCTCAATCAATATGGATACTGTCAAATTTTAGAGCAAACAATAGATGGTGCAATTAGAAAATATGGATTAGATTCTACAAAAGTCATTTTCTAGCAATATAATGCTTCTATTCACATCACAAAGATTATGCAAAAATGATTTTCAAGGCAAAGTTTTAGTCTTCTAACCGTTCTTGTCCAATCCAATAGAACTTCTATAGGCAGTCCTCAAAAGGAGATTGAATCAAAATGATTCACCCCCCCAAAAAATGATTGAATTACGAGAACGTGTAGTACAAGTTTTTTCTTCTATTACTACACATGATTGAAGGATACTTGTAGAAACAGGTTCAAAAGGATGGAAGCTGTAGTAGCTTCAAAATGAAAATGGACACCATATTAGGTAGCTTACTTAGAGCACTCACAAAACTGGACCAATGTGTATACCAATTTTAAGATTTCATTTTTCCTTTCAATGATACTTAATTTAGTTGGAACTTCTTACAAATGTGTAGTAGATTGGATGTAATATATGCCTCAAATACTGAAAGTTTGGACATCCATTTGTCTAAAACTTATTTTTGAACCCAGAAGTTCCAATGATTGGAACAATTTTTTGAGGCCGTATATCTAATAATTTTCTTTGAAACCACAATCTAGATGCGTTTGATGTTTTTTAGCTAGTTTAAGATCTAGCCTTGTGATATGCAAATATAATCAATTTTCTAGAGTAGATGTTTTTTTTCTAGCATTGTCGCATGATAAGAGTAGTGGGATAAAGTTGAGAGTAGTAACCTCTTCTTTAAGCAAGAAGGAAAAATATTTGCTATCTTTTGTTCTAAAACTAAAACCAAAACCAATAAAAAAAACATCAAAAAAACTAAAACTTGGGCCCTTCCAACTTGTTGTTTATTCTTTCAATTCTGTGAATTAAACATTTTTAGTTTGAGGTTTCACTTGAGATCTACAAACAAACAAAGAGGACACAAGAATTAGCAAGAATTTAATTAAACATTTACAAGAGTAGCCCTTGATCACCACTAGTGAAGGCAATGTAGTGTCAAATAAACTGGTGGAAATTAGATTGTAGCAAAAAATGTAAATTCAACACAAGGATGGGATTTTGATTATTAGTTCAAGCCATAAGTAATAACATCTTGAGTACAAAATTATTTTGATTTTTTCAGCAAATACATTAGGTGATCTTGGAAAGCCAAGCTACAGTGCAAGAGTATAGTTTCAGAGTGATGTGAAGGTACTAATTGAGTGTGAAACTGGTACAGAGGTAGTGCTGACAAACTTAGATGATTTTCATATAAGCTTCTACTTGTGACATATTTACTTGCCTAAAACGTATAGCCTATATACATGAAACTTTACAAATAAGAGCTTGGATCGTTTATATGTACATGTAGAAAGTTCCACCATTTTGAAAATGCATGGTTTATTCATATTGAATCCAAAATATACATTTAGGAAAATCTGGAATCCCCTTTCACTTACCAACATTATTAAACAAAGATAATTTCTGTGAAGTGGCACAAGACAAACTAACGCACTAGCTTTGTACCTGCTTTGACCTGACATACAATGCACCAACACTCAAGCTTTGTCTAGTTTGACTTGTTCTGTTGAGATCAACTTGTTGCAAAGTAACACTCAGTTATCCTCCATGAACTGCATCACATGCCAGATTTTGTCCATAAACTCTGGCATTTCTTTACACAATTGTAAACAATTAGGGCATACTGAATTATGAGGACAAGCATTACAAACTCAGGCTACTCACCTCATTGTAGGGAACTTATTAACATGACAAACCTCACCTTAGTTGTTTACTCTCCACACACTTATAATATTTGTTATAGTTCAAAACAATCCGCAGTTGCATTGATAAAGAATGTATGTAACCTTCTAATGAACTTTAAGATTGGAGAGAAACACAAACCCACTTTTTTTTCTTTCACAAGTTGATGACCAAATCCAGACTTGCTTCATTTTGCAGCTCGGATGTGGTAATCTCTTTGAATGCCGTGTTGAGGGTTTCAACTAGGAAAAAATGATTTGATCAAGTTGTAAGCCTGCCAGACAGAAAGGCCGCATGATTCAAAGGATGAAAGGAGAGAGAAAAGAGAGACGACCTAAACAACTCAAAAGAAACAAGAGAGTCCTAATCCTAAATCTAAAATCGGCAGAGAGTTTCAGACACCTTTCAAAATAGTCTTGTTTCTTCTGGAGTTCTTGCAACCAACACAACATGGACATGCCCATCAAATTTAATGGTGTCGTGAACCACTACAAAAGCCAACAGCTTCCACTTGTTTTCCAAAATTCAACTTAATTAAAGTTTTAAAACGTACGATGAACTTCTAGAGCTTCAAAGTATGACCGGGCTTATCAAGGTAGCACATGACCTCACAAAAGATTTCTATTGTTTGCTTAGATTTGATGGAACACATTGTACAAAGTACTTAACTAATATTTCAATAGGAAACAATCGTATAATTCCTACTAGAACTCAAAACAAAGAGATACCTTGACAAGATCAACATTCCTATGTCCAATAAAACATGTAATAATGACAGTATTCAGAAGCTTCCAATCAAGTATCTAAAGATTTAAAGTTGACATTTAGCGTAGGTAACATTGGCAAGGTTGTGGACATTTAGTGTTAATGCTTGCAATTAGTGTTATCAAACACAAGTAATGTTATTGGTATAGTTTTTGTCACAAGAAAGGCTCAAAGATAAAGCCAGTCCAGTCATTACCAAATCCAAGGGATTTTAGGAGTGCACAAAAATGAAAAAAACTTCACAAGCGATAACTTTTGAAGTGGATGGTACATGCAAAAAGGATGATTAGATAAACAAAAGCAGATTTGATGGAAACACTGACCATGCTCTATTTAATTAATAGAAAATATTGCACCACAATCACAAACTAATCTATGATGAGTAGACCATCTCCAGAAGTCAAATAATTGAACTATGGAAGAAACTTTATACTGTTGAAGAGAGAGTCCTCAAAATAGACTCTAATATGTAGTCAATGTGTTTAGTTTGGAGAAATAAACTGTACAGTGGGCTACAATTCATTTACGAATTTTTCAGTCAGCTTTCACTAGATGCCATATTTAACTACTTTTGGACTTTTAAGGGAATTTTGGACTTTGTCGATCGTGAGATCCCCCGATGTCATAGATATCTAAAATCTAAACCTGTTGTACATTTTTCAAACCACCTAGTCCAAAATCTATATCATTTCTAGATTCATAAAATCTATAGAAGTCAAAATCTACAATTGTCGTAGATGTCCCTTTACCAATTTTGGACTTTGCAAAGTCCAAAAGTAGTTAAATATGGCATCTAGAAAGTTCAGCAACTTTAGAAAGCTCTAGCGTGCTCCAAAATGAACCAATTTTGAAACCGCAAATTGCGTTGGAATTGAAATGAAGTCCACTTCAACTTCATAACAAGTGAAAAATAAATATTTAAATTTTTTACAACAATTTGGATTCCTTTTATACACTATCTACCATTTCATAGAGAACCTTTGGGGATAGTCAAAGATTTTTTGCATTTGGGTGAAGAACAAGCAAGAAATCATACAAGCAATTCAAGTGGTATGAGAATAAGTATCTCTAAAGCAATTGTGAAGGTTCATTTTGTATCTGTACAATTAAATACAAGTTGTAATTTTCACAAATGTTGGCAACACTAGATAGTACATAGGGTATAGAAAACATCACTCTCTTTATATGATTTTCAATTACATATATGTGTTTGTAATGATGATAAAAATGACTTCAGCGTGATTCCAACGCAGGTCAAAATTTGAAATTCCATTCATTCTTAAGCGCACACGGGCCTCCCAAAGTTCTCCTCATCTTAGCAGGATCCAAAAATTTGTAAATGAACTATAGCCCACTATACAGTGGGGTACCAATCAAAATGTCGTTTTCGAATTCGCAGTGAGAAAAATTTCAGTACTGCCAACTTTGAAAGCCTCCCGAGAGCTCAAAAATTGATATTTTACCACGAAATTTTTACCACAGCATAATCTTCAAGTTAATTATATGTATGCCAAATTTCAAGGCCAAAAGATTCAACAAAAAAAAGTTATTCAAAATCTACCAACATTGGTAGCTGTGAAATGTTTTTCACTGCTGCCAACTTTGACAGCCTCCCAAAGATTGAATTATTTTTTTTTTGCCATGAAATTCTTTGAACAAAAACCTCTTTATGTTAATAACATATGATAAAAATTTCAAGGCCAAAAGATTAATAAAAAAAAGATATTAACAATCTACCAACATGTGTCGTTTTGAGAAACAATTGTGAAAACCGTTTCACTACTTCAACTTTGACACCCTCCCAAGGGCTGAAAAATTGCTTATTTACTATGAAATTTTTTGCACAAAGTGATTTCTATGTTAGTAACATTTGTGACAAGTTTCAAAGCCAAAAAATTTACACAAAAAAATATATTCAAAATCTACCAACATGTGTAGCTGTGAAAAATCATTTCACTACTTCCAACTTTGACACCCTCCTAAGGGCTGCAATTTTACTTATTTACCATGAATTTTTTTGCACAAGATCCCCTCTATGCTAATAACATGTGTGCCAAATTTGAAGGTCAAAAGATTTACGAAAAAAAGAAATCCACAATCTACCAACATGTGTAGTTGTGGGAAACAATGGGGGAAACCATTTCATTGCTCCCAACTTTGACACCCTCCCAACGGTTGAGAAATTGTCTATTTACCATGAAATTTTTGGCACAACATGCTTTTTATGTTAACAACATTCATGCAAAATTTCAAGGTCAAAAAATTTGTACAAAAAAAAATATTTAAAATCCACCAACGTGTGTAGTTGTGAGATACATTTTATTGAAGACATTGAAATTGTTGAAGTATGTTAGACACTCATGTTTCTAGATTGAAATTCTCCAGATGATGCAAATTCTCCCGATCTCAATCCAATTGAGAACCTTTGGAAGATTTTGAAAGATGCTGTGCAACATGGCCCAATATGTCCAAAAAATTGGATTCTTAAAAATACACATCCGCTTGCCAAGATTGCTATTCAATACTACAAGCATCCAATGTATCAATAATGCTCAAAAAAAGCTAATTCAAGTTATTCTTTTACATATTTAAATATGCATTCTAAATGCTATACCCTAAACTCGAAACCCCAAACTTTGAACTTTGCATTAGTTACTAAAAACATTAGTGTTATGTACGGAATATGTTTGACCTTTAATTGTTTTTAAATGTAATTATCACAATGTACTATATATGTACTTATAGAGACCGCACAGACTTATTGATTTGTGTTTTCAACATGTTTTTGGTTTTCTTCATGAATTATTATGTGTCAATCTACAAATGTAGAGCATGCAATTATAACTTGAAGTGTTTCTTTAAATTTTGATGTAAAATGCATTAATAATTTGAAACACCAAGGTCTACATAGAACAAGCAATTGTTTTATTGTATTAGAGGATGCTACAAAAAACGATTTAAGCACTTTAATGTAATTTAATGTAGTTTAATGTAGTTCAAGATTAAATATTGCATTCATACAACAAAAATATAATTTAAGTTATTTCTCTAAACCCTTATACTTATATTTTACATCTTAAATTGTAAATCGTCAACAATATATCCCATACAAAAAATATTAATGCTTAGGTAGTGAAAATTGTGATTAACCTTCAATAGATAATGACCCATCATATATGACAATTATGAACCTCATTTATGTATGTTTGTAATGTATTTCTACATCAAAAACGTTATCTTCAATTCATCTTGTTGTAATCTACAAATGTAAAATGTACAATTTTGATTTAATAATTTTTATTATTAGTATATTGTTCGGAAATTCTTCAAAAATTTAGAATCATTTTAATTATTTTGAACCTATTATTTTTAAAATTTCTAAAAATACAAATTAAAAAAACTACATGTTACTTCAAATTCTATTAGATTACATTTTCTAAATAATATTTTTAAATATTTTTCACATTCAAATTTTGGAAATCAAATAATGCAATAAGTATATAAATAATTTATCCTACAAGATTTTAATTTGCAAATACTGAGATTTGTTTCACCCTAATGAAAATTTGTCATTGAAAATTTGAAGAGGATTTATTATGTCTTCTTGGTACTTGAGGGATTAATGATTACAAGTAGGTTTCATCTCTAGAAATAGTTTTTTTAACTTCACAAAGATTTTCAATATTACTAGTATTGATATTGATAGTATTGAATTCAAATTATCGATTAATAAGACCAAAAATATTTAGTATAAATGTAATAGAATTATAAATGTATGCTACAAACTTATAGCCAAATAATTGTGGTAAGAATAAGAAATAATGCATGTACAAATGATTTTATAGAAAGTTACGTAATCTAAAACCTTGAAGATTACAATATCAATTAAATTGAAAGAGAAAAAATATTATATGTTTAGACTCTTAGTAATTCAAAACTAACCAAGCATACTAAGGCTCTAACAATACAATTGCAAGGGAACTTCTCGTCTAACTGAAATACTAATAATGACCAAATCGATTTTAATTTGCAAATAAGGAATCCAAGAGTGCTTAAGATTACAAAAATTAAAGTAATGTTTAGCACCCAATCTATGGAGTAAACCCACCATTGAAATTTTTGTCCAAATTGGACGTATGGATATACCATTGGAAAGCTCTTGATGATACCTTCCAATGATATATTATAAAAGTAAACAGATAGGTCATTGGTTTGCAGACACGGACGGGGCAGACGGCCAGTCGATCCGAATCGATATCTAGAGCAATCCCACCGTTGGAGTTTTTGTCCAAATTAGACGCATGACATACCATTGGAAAGCTCTTGATAATACCTTTCTAATGATATATTAAGAGGCACACAAACATGAACGAACAAGTTGCACAGATCGGTCAGTCCGTGTAGACGGTTTGGTCAGTTGGATTGGATGGGGCGGACAATACAGTCAGGCGGATTGGACGGGGCATGCGGGTAGTTGATTAAGGCGGATCAATCAATTGGGCGAATCAAATGGGACAGGCGGATAGTTGATTTAGGCGGACGGATCAGATGGGGCAAATAGGAGAAAATAATAGGCCGAGCGGATGTTAGAGATGCACTCAATTTACCATCCCCCAATAAATTTCAAGACACTAAATGTCATGGGAAGTCTGAGGGGTAGTAGATGTTGGACGTCTGGATGCAACCTTGGACGTTCCTTGATTCTTGACCAAACTTTTGGGGAGGATAAGTGGCAATGGTTGGAGAAGTTCAAGGATGCTTTTGGACGACTTCAAGTCTAGTACGGCACGTTACGAAAGCAGATGGTAGCAAGTCGAAGCACTTCGAGCACGTGACAAGGAATTGCAATGCCCACCAAAAGCTACTGCGATGGCCAATTGAATCTTGAACCTCGCTCGATCTCAATTGCATATGACTTCGACAAAAGACTTTTTGCCGAGTCTCATGCTGGCCGATCAAGGAGCTCCCCGAAGTTTGTGTTGTCTAGGAAGCACTCCCCCCAAATTGATTTTGCAGTTGAGCCCGCCTTGGTAGATAATGCTCATCTTCTACAGACACCAAAATTTGAGAAAATGCACCGTCCGTCTCAGGACCCAACAAATCCCGCAATTCCTGCACCTAGTGTGTTTCTTGCGACTCCTATCAAGAGTGATGATGCGGTTGTTGCTAAGTGTTCCAACCAGAAGTTTATAAACGAGAAGGATGTGGTCATTATGGCAGGCTACACACAATTTGGTCCAGATTGGGTGAAGATACTTTAGAATGATTGTGATGTTCTCAAAGGAAGAACTAATGGCAATGTAAAGGATAGATGACAGACTATCACAAAGTTTGCGTATAAAAAAAAGTGATCACTGTGCTTTGTTTGTTTTTGTGTTTTGAAGTGTCTAGTAGTGTTTTGAAGTTACAGCAGCAAGTTAGGATATACTTTAGGCAATTCTAAGAGTTCCAGGAGTTTTTCCTATGTTATACACCTATTACAATCATAATGTTGTTATACCCAAAAATGTCTTTGTCTTTCTTGTGGAGACCCAACGAAAGAATCCTTCTAGGCTATAGTTTTTTTTAAGTTTGTTGCCGAATTTCACGATGCAATGAGTTAAAACTTGAGGTTCTAGCTCAATTTGAGTCAGCATAAATGTTTGGGGTTGAAAATTTGTAGAGGAGACTTGACATCATCTTGACAGGCATGTCCAGTTACACTATGGAGTTGGCAGCCAAGAGCTCATTGGATTGAGTTACGGAACACATACTATTTAACTGAATTGTAACAATTTGTATCACTTGGTCATGATTGCGTATTTTTTATTAGTTAAATTGTGACCTCTTAGGTTGTCGCATACTTGCATGTGATTTATGTCATATGCTTGTTTTATCCCTAAACTCGCATGTTGTTTCTTGTTCTTCGAGTCTTGCACGACTCTATGTACCTAACTAGTTGTTCTTATTTGTCCATCGTCATCATTTGCAAATGGAGTGTTCTCTATTGTAAAGAGTACATAATCAACTTACATTCATTTTTAGTTGCTTTGAACTCTTATGTAAGAGCTTTGCTTAGATCCAAAATTGTGGATGTTGTGTCCTTTAAAACTGAGACATCTTCTACTTGTACATACTAGTGGATTGATTTGAAAAAATCATGTTGGTGCAGCCTTCATAGATCTATTGATGATGCAAAGCCTTATTTCATTGTTGTATCACATGCGGCAATAGGACAAATTAGTAGTATTTTTTAAAAAGATGTAAGACTTCAGAATTGTACAGGGTTGAAAATGGTAAGAAAAAAAATAAAAATTTGAAGTTGTGACCACCATATTGAGAAGTAAGTTAAGAGAAATAGTTGGCTTGTCATTTACTTTGGTATCATTAGCCTTTAAACAAGATTGTAGGTAGCACAAGAATTAGTCTAACGAAGTTTGACCATTCGTCACTTCCAAATTTAAAATATTTTTTTGGTTTTAATTTTCACAAATTCTCTAATATATTGATAATGTATATATGCACTCCCCAAATATATTGTTTTAGATTTTTTGAAGTAGGAATGATGATTTTATTTTTTTAAGAGCTAGATGTTTTATTGTCCAGGTAGAGAATGGATCACTAACTCGTACCATGAAGGTGAGGAGAGATGTAGTGGCTCAAAATGTATGAAGAACAAGCTCAAACTCTTATTGGATAATCTTTCATTGGGGGCTTTGATTAGTTTGTTGCTCATCATGAAGAAGACTCCCAGTTACGTGTTGAAAAAGCCAAATAATGCATTCTTTAGCTGTTGTTGCTACTACCTCTTTGTAATGTGTATCATTGACTAAATTAAGTTGTTAGCATCAATTGCCGTATGGCATCAATTGCCACTTTACGAACTAAATTTGAATGAGTGTCAGTTGTGCATAGTGCAACGACGCTAGCAGGCGAGCTTGGAGCGGTGAGCTTGTGAGCTGTAAGCGTGGATCTCGTGAGCTTGGAGCCCCCAAACTTAAAAAAATTGAAAATTCGGACTCCCAAATTTTTGTTTCCGATTTTGTTGGGAAAAAAGAGGAAAAATGTCAATTTTTTGACCTATTACCGTGTACCCTATAACCGTGGATTGTGTGAAATTTTATTTTTGATTGGGAGGCAATTCCATCACTCACCATATTTATTTTCCTAGAAGTTGTGAAAGCCAAGCCGCACTGATGAACAGAAATTCATCGACAAAATTTAATGGGGGCCCAATTCCATCACTCATCGATTTTTTTTTCCTACAGCTCGTAAAAGCAAGGCACCATCGGTGAGTAGAAATTCATCTACAAATTTCAATGGGGGGCAACTCTGTCACTCAACATATTTTTTTTTCCTATAGGTTGTGATAGCCAATCACCACCAGTGAACAAAAATTCATTCACAAATGGTAATGGGGAGGCAACTCCATCACTCACAATTTTTGGTGCCCAAATACGAAGTTGCCTGAATACAAAATACACATGACGTAATTCGTCTTGAACAAAATGCTAGAGGACCGTTGGGAATATAATATGCCACACAATTACGGCCAAGGTCTATTTCCCAAACAGTCCTCCCGCAATGATTGTTCATTGAACGTAACTACCTATATAGTGACTCATTCCCAAATGCCAATCGTTATGGGACAACTGAAGACTTAAAAGTGACCTCTGAACATGTGTTGTGGGACACTTGAATAGGAACTTGAATTTTTAAGTGTTTTGCTTCACATAGTTTTCAATTCTAGAGACTGATTTTTGATGTAATGGTAATGTACTTCCACATGTTGACATCTTCAAAGATATTTAAAAAAAAAGGGGAAGCTATAAAAGATGGAAGATGTCCTACAGAGAATTGAAACAAAGAAGTAAAGAAAGTAAGACCTTTAATGAATTAAAGAAATTGAAAAAAAGGAAAGTAATAGAAGAGAATTTAGAAAAATAATATAGAAATGGAAACTGAATCTGAAAAAAATAAAAAAGGGAAAAAATAAATTGAAAGCAAAACATGACAGAAAATAGAAGGAATAAAAATGGGGAATGTCCACAGGTGAAAGAAATGGAATGAAAAAAAAAATTTGATATACATGAAATAAATAGTAAAAGCTTGTGAAAAACAAACTCAATTATTTTCATATTTGTAGGTGCATTCATGTTTTCGGGTTCACAATTGGATTGCAAGAGTCATTCATATGGATTTACTTCACAACATTTTACTAATGACACATGATTGCTCCCATACTTCATGAACGCATAAACATTTATGATATCATGTACTTGAAAACAGTTCAACTGTAATATATGTAAATAAATATAATACGAATGAACTACATTCGAAAATGGGGCCGTGCCTATTCTGGAATTGTAATAATTCCTGCTCGAAGTAGATGTACCTTCAACTCATTGAAGCTATAACTGGGTGCATGAATGAATTTGTCATCATGGATATCCATCTTGCAGAAGTACCTATACAAATAGTACAAGTGTTTGCAATTTACGTACTGCTGTCGACCTCCGATAGCTGATACAGCCATGTTCACAAAATCCGGGCATGTGCATGTAGGAAACATACCCACTGTTATTCAATAGACATTCCTCGTATGCTCTGGACCTGTCTCCAATGACACTATTGCACCTAAGCCAGGAAAGGGGAGCAAAGTCACTCCCAGAATTTGTCCTCTAACATTTCCTGCACTCTCCCACTTGTTTTGTTGTTCTGTAGTTGGTGCATTTACACTTCGCCGTATGGTTCGGTTGTTCCTAACTGTTGGATATGCATCCAGATTCAGTGGTGGTGGTTGGTCAAACAAAACGATATTGAAAATCTTGGACATGTTGAACAGTCGATGTGGTGACAATATAGGACGCTCTTGGAGACGAAAGCCCGCGTGTTGTAGAAGCAAAGTTTCCTCCCGATTCAGGGTGGTCCCAAATAAAATAGGCCAAACCTCTGGCACGTTAGGCCAATCAATGACCCACTTCCGTTTTGTACCTTTCACACATCGTTCAATGTCGTCCCAACAGAACCAAAAGTCCACCACTACCTCTCGCTTACTTCCATAATCTTCTTTTCTACCTCGATAGGTGGGAGTTGGTGTTCCTTTCTTTCCCCTCGCAATTTTGGCAGAACACTTTATGTTTAACCCCTTCTGTTGAGCTTGACATTTAGCGGCTGATTTGTGGCTGATCCTTGCAATGTGCCACTTTGATATATCGCAATCGCTTTCAAAAGCAAGTGAAACATATTCAGAAGTATTTGTCTCCTGCTGCTTACCTTTGTCACTAGCAGTTTCCACAAACGCCATGGTAGTCCTCGTCCGAACACGAGGTTGAGAGAAATTGACTTTGTCTGGTCTATGTGAGTCTCCCTCATCGCCAATTGGTACGTCCAACTTCCTTTTTGTGCTTCCGAATATCTCCTCTCCTTCCAAATGCGGTATACGACTTCCAAGACCCTTGGCTCCAGGTAACGAGTTTAACGCAACTGCAATTTTCTTTGGATCTCTGCTTCAAGTGGCAGCTCTTAATTTCAATTCACACTTTGATGGACCAGTTCCAGATGCATCCCCTCTAAGGTATGCCCGGTAATTCGTCATTTGCATCCAAGCACGGATGCTGTCGTTGCAAGTGGCGTCAAAAAGGTTGTTTCCACGATTTCCAGACATTTGAAGCCACTTGTTATGAACCGTTTCAGATAAATTGCATGATGGCAGGTCCAACATCTCATCCAAATTCAATTTCTAACAATCCAAAGATATTTACAACGCAGTTAGTAATTCAAATCTAAAATGGCATAGACATTTCAATTTCATGGCTTCTATATTGACTGAAGTTGTATTCTCTTAAGGTGGAGGCCATTGAAGAATATTTTTATATAGAAATATATTACTATTCTGACCATGATCATTACAATATTTCTCTAAGTGTTTGATAAAGGCAAATTGGAGCATCACAGACGTGTATCCCACAAAAATGGATTTGTGGGAGAAGTTATCAGAGAATGGTGCACCTACAGACTCCACGAATACATCAATCGAATCCGACTGATGTATTTGTAGTATTTTCTGGACCCCCTCTATTTCATACCTTATTTAATAATTTAAAAATATTTTAGTTATCAATTACACTAAGTCGGCTATTTTTTCAAATTTATTACTCAGAAATGACATATAAATAAGCCCAATTCACTAGGTATAATAATTTAATTCAAAGCACATCTTTAAAAATTGAAACACTTATATGGATTAAAATTAGTCAGGCACTCACCATGTCCATGAAGCCTCCTCACTGCCGATATCGGAAATGCCAAAATGCAAGCCAATGGTCTAAATAATGAAGCGCTTCTTCATTAGCAGCTCCAGATGACAACCACCATGATCTTATTGCGAGGTAACGTGTCTCTGCCTCGTCCATATTCTTTGAATCTTTGTATTGTTTACAAAAAATATTATGTTGTTGTTGAAATGCTTCATTGATGTGCTTCTGTGTATGTTTATGAAGAGAACTGGTCCAGTGCAACAAACATGTCCTTTCACGATCATCCATTTTCACATCGGCAGAACCACTCCCATAGACAATACGCACCGCGTTCCAATTGGCCATGGCGCTATCTGCCATGAATCCCTTAAAGTTAGGGTCAGTCACTCCGTGTCGTGCCATGACGGTGTTCAAGCTCCTCCAAAACTGTACTTGGACCTCAGTATCTTCTGACTGCATATCGCACACTGCAATGGTCATCACTTTTTTATATTCGGTGTCATACACGTGGCAGGCCATTGTGCTCCACTCTTTTACACGACGAACATGGTCAAACATCAACCACACATTCTGTAGATGCCCTCCAGGTTGCATGCGCCTTACGAGGTCGACTCCACTTCTTGGTCCTTCGGTGAGCATTTTGAAAATGTAAACCTTGTTCTTCCCTTGGCCTGGGAAGACGCTGTCATGTATGAATTCAAACTTTGACTCTTTCTTCATGGTCATTATGTTGTCAATGATCCCTCCTCGATTGTTTGAGCGGAAAGAAGAGATTACATTCCGTATATTAGGACTACTTAGATACTGGAAGCGATCCATAACCTCCTCCATTTCTTCTCCCTTCAACATCTCCTTTTCTCCCTCTCCATTGTGGAATAGATAGTTGGTTAGGAAGTCTTTACTAGCGGAGAGAGCGATTGCGGAGTTGGTGGCCGTAGGTGTTTTGGCCACTTGCTCCGCTATTAGTCCACAAATAGTTTCTGCGGAATCTCTATACATGCCCTTTGCAATAGGGTGAACATGTTTACCGAAATGGATTGCAGCCCTACTCATCTCTGGGTTATCAGTATAGGAATAGTATATCCTAGCATCGCATGTGTTAAGACACAAAGGTGTATTCTTGCAGACCTTGCAAACTAGAGTACTATCTTTAGGTGGACTGTCTCCAACTACAAAAGGAAATGATGTATAGCCACTCCACTCTGTCTCGTTTTTCTTGGAAGCTCTCTTTAGGTAATCACAATCTGGATTGTCACTGACAAGGTGTCCAGCACAGTACGACTTACGGAACTTGATGTTGTCAGAATTGTTGATGTTCGTCGTCACCAGCTTGCACCACGGGTGTCCATTGTAACGCTTGTCCATTCCCTCCAAGTTCCGGGCCTGTGATGAAGACGAAAATGAACGACATGGAGGCAATTCAAAGATGACATCTCCATCAAATACTGCCGGAAGAAACTGCACACAGTGGTGCTTCACAGCATTTAGATCCATCATAGACAATTCGTTTCGAGATCGACGCATAGTGGCTAGTCTCTTCAAACACTCCATTATACTCACTTTGTCAACTGGATATGGATGCAACGGAGGACGTGAAGAAAAGGACTTCGGCTGACTCTGAGATGACATTTCGGATTCTGACTTCACTTGAGCCATTTTGGCTGATACAGTTCCTATGGACAATGGATTATTCTGGACATTGAAGTTAGGAGACTCTCCTTCTAAATCACTCGATTACTCAATGATGGGGTCTAATTTCTCAACTTTCACTACACGCAATACTACTGGATGTGGATGGATCGGAGGACCTTCAGGAATTGGACTATGTGAAACGGTGTGTGCAATATACGGCATATCCACTGTTGAATTATCCGATTGGCGGCTAAGAATCTCAGTCGAAGCAGCTACAATAGATAGAGGGAATCCATAAGCTCTATAGTTTCCTGGGACCAAATACCAACATTGTGTTCCATCTTCTACAGACCGCACAACAGGGACAGATTGTTGCACTTGACCTGATTCTGACATCCTCTCCTCCTCAACATAGATGGAGGTTTCTTCAAACCTGAATCGGACGTGGAGAAGGTGACATAGAACTCTAGCACGTCCGCCATCCTCTACCGGAAACACAATGGGGACCTCATGACCGTCTACTCGAATGCAAGCCATCGTTAGAGCTAAGGTACACAAGAACTTCCCAAACACATTGTTCTTATTATAGACCTTGCCTTTTTTATCCGCATCTATTTCTTGTGAAGCCTTCTTCTTTGGCTGTATTATTTGAAGGTTACTTCATTTAATGCAATCGTGCCTCCTTTGCTTCATAAATACTAATAAATTTATCTTATAAATTTAGATCCTCCCTAATCAAATATGTAGGACAACAATTCAATGGAAAAGGGTGACTGAAAAATGAATGGTCATTAAATAAGAAATGACTGCATCGCATTCACCCAAGTTTGGAAACCCCTTTATTATATATAGGGATAATAAACATTAATCGTTTTAGACGACAGCTTATATAAACATTAGATGAAGTGTAAAAAACCAATGAAGTAGGTGAAGACCACATAAAAGAACTGAAATGTACAGAAGGAGGATGACATGACTTCTTTACAAAAAATTTGAATATATATATCAAATTGCTACACCTAGGCATAATTATAAGCATTCCAAACAAAATTACTCTTCTAATTGAAATTAAACTGTTCTTGGGAAGACCATAAATGTGGGAAGGTAGACCTAAGATACATGTATCCGAAACTCATATAAGTTGATTTATAATGATATTATTATCTCCCAAATACTTATTACATGCATATAATAAGGTATGGTGCTTCTTTGTTGAAAGGTCTACAAGAGTTCCCATATGACTACAAATCATTTTCATTTATACTGGACTAAAATGAATTATAAATGATTATATTGAGGGCCAATTCTAATACAAAAGTTCCATACCCTAGCGCATTCATAATTTTGGAAAGCAACATGTAAGGTAGACAACTTGCCTATTATTATCTTTCTTTCCAATCTCTAATATTTGTTGGGGCCAACTTCATGAGGTGTGCACATATTTCCCAAAACAAACCCAAATGAAATTAAGACGTCTGGATTTGAACTATTATATTTCATAAATCTTTTGGGACCCCTCTCACAATCTAAAAACCCGTCAATACACTTCAAATATAAACATTTTGTACCTAAGCCTTAACCGGCGAAATTAAGTACTAAGTATTTATCTATAATAGACTATGTTGTCATATAACAGTTGATTATGTTGTCATATGACTTTGGGCCACATGTACGTGACATAATTATACTAGTGTACTAACGCAGTTGGGAGGCACACTATAATGTTCAGGACTACTTAATTACCGGATTAATGCTACCAATTGAGCGGCAGTGACGTCGGGGCAAATTACAGTTGGTGACTGCAGCTAATATCTTTTCATAGAAATAGGTGCTGAAATAAATGATTTCAAATACATTGGGCAGTACGTTTGTCCAAACTGTCATAGCCACCACTGCGATTGTACAATCACTATTATGAACTTTGATAGAAAATGTGAGAACCCTTCCCCTAGTACAACCATCAATGGCAGTTTGTACACTTGTCATTACTCCAGTCAGGCCACCTTGTTTGTACACACTGTTTGTATTGAAGCATATAAGATGGAGCTCAGCCTACCTGAACAACATTCTTGTGTTTTCATATTGCTCCATTCCTTTCCCATAGTTGTGAACATTAGATTTGATGTAGTTGATTCTTATCACATGCTTGTAGAAAAACGGGAAACTCGTTTTGATAGTCAGAATCATAGGAAGAGGCAGAAGAGGCATAGTTCTTTTTATTTCTCGTCTCCAAAAGCTTTGAGAAGATTACGGATGACAAGAGGGAAGAGGTTGCTTTCGAAGACGGGTTAGTCTACAGATGGAGATCTTCGAAAAGTTTTTCGATTTGGAACTTCAAGTAGTGCCGGCGAGGAGGACACTGGAGAGAAGACCATTCATGCGGATGAAGAGATGGCCGAGGACAATGCCAGTATGCAAGAAGGAGCAAATACTGTAAATGTAAGCGTTCTTGGGCACCATCCTTTTCTTTTTAATTAGTCTTTATCCTTTGCTTTACACCCTCAACTTCAAGACCATCTTGCAGTAGACACAGGATAACTGGGTGGTGTCTTATAATCCTTCTAGAAGTGAAAATAGACAAATGAGTGCATTCCAGCTAATCTATTTAAAATCTACACCCTTACAATGAAATTGGAAACCTCTGATTGCAAATGTGAATCAAGAAAGGTCATTCATTGTCATGCGTGAACACCAATAAAAAGTCCCTCTAAACCTAGGAGTCCAAACAAGGGTCCCCGTCGGGTTCCTCAGTGGGTTGTTTCCGGCCCGAGGCAATTTTTTTTTATTTCCATTCTAGAATCAGTACTTTCTAGTTCAAAGTAGGAAATTTTTTTTGAGCTAGAATAAGTCTCTCAACTGGGTTTTCTAGCTGCAATGTTTTTCTATCGTGAATTCAATAATCTTCTGGTTTAGGGTTACGAAGTGTTCAAGAAATCACGAAAATACTTGTCATCATTCCTAAAATTTAAATTACAAACACGCCTTGGTGCTGGGCGGGCTAATGGTGTATGTCCGTCTTGATGAACTTTCAGCGGTCCTCGAGGATCTTTCCAGGCAGCTTGACTCGCTCATGCATGCACTGGAACATTGTCCGCAACATTAATGCAATTCTCAACGCACCAAATCAACTGCTTCTTTACCAACCTCAGACCAATTTTAGAAACTGGCGTGGCTGCCCATACGCGTTGCCTGACTTTACACTTGCTCATGCATGCACCGGAAACTTCTCGAATTCCTGTCCTATCCTCAGTGTACGCGCGGGTACTGGTGATCTTCCCACCACAATTCACAACTTCACCGTTGCTTACACTCTGGGAGGCGCTGCGTGTACTAAATTTTCTTTCTTGCGTTTCTGAAGCAGGGGAGGATGCAACGGAGTATGCGGAGTCGATCGAAGGAAGATGGAAGGTTGCAGCCACCTCCAGCAAGGCTGGCAGCACGTCGTCCGGGAGCAGAGGTACATGTCTTCTGTCATTTGCTGTGCTTGATTTGAACCTGTTCCGGAGTGATATCTCGGTGAGAGATTCCGACCTCAAGAAAGTCCGATCCCGTCATGTCTGCGTTCCGTTGGAAGGGGGTCGGGCTGACTCTCGCGTCGGGGCAGTCGGGTCCGATTGGAGGCTCACAGACCTTAGCGGGACCCCGTTCCATTGAACCTGTTCCGTCTTGTATTCTCGGTGAGAGATTCCGACCTCAAGAATGTCGGCTGCCTCCATGTCTGCATTCCGTTGAAGGGGATCGGGCTGACTCTCGCGTCGGGGCAGTCGGGTCCAACTGGAGGCTCACAGACCTTAGCGGGACCCCGTTCCATTGAACTTGTTCCGTCTTGTATTCTCGGTGAGAGATTCCGACCTCAAGAATGTCGGTTGCCTCCATGTCTACGTTCCATTGAAGGGGATCGGGCTGACTCTCGTGTCGGGGCAGTCGGGTCCGACTGGAGGCTCATAGACCTTAGCGGGACCCCCGTTCCATTGAACCTGTTCCGGAGTGATATCTCGGTGAGAGATTCCGACCTCAAGAAAGTCCGATCCCGTCATGTCTGCGTTCCGTTGGAAGGGGGTTGGGCTGACTCTCGCGTCGGGGCAGTCGGGTCCGACTGGAGGCTCACAGACCTTAGCGGGACCCCGTTCCATTGAACCTATTCCGTCTTGTATTCTCGGTGAGAAATTCCGACCTCAAGAATGTCGGCTGCCTCCATGTCTGCGTTCCGTTGAAGGGGATCGGGCTGACTCTCGTGTCAGGGCAGTTGGGTCCGACTGGAGGCTCACAGACCTTAGCGGGACCCCCATTTCATTGAACCTGTTCCGGAGTGTATTTTGGGTGAGAGATTCCGACCTCAAGAGTGTCGGCTGCCTTCATGTCTGCGTTCTGTTGGAAGGGGATCGGGCTGACTCTCGCTGGGGGGCTGTCGGATCCGACTGAAGGCATGCAGACCTTAGCGGGACCCCGTAGATTTGAACCTTTTCCTAATATCATCGACAAATTTAGTTTATTTATTGCTCAGTTGTTAGGCTTAATCCCCCGCGAGCTTAAATTTTGGTGCGCGTGTTATCAATAGAGATTCAAGATATTTCTTAGCACAAAGTTGACTTTCTTTGGAATTATGTCGGATAAGTATCCCTTCCGGCGCTGAGAGACACTCAAATCCCTTGATAGAACGCCACGAATGTATGAGCCTGTCACGATCATGGGTAGCAACAAGTAGGCTCTGATGAGGTTCTGTATTCCTTTCAACACCTGCTCGATTTATTGATCAACGGAGCAGCTACCTAGTCTATTTATTGAGCAGCCATCTAGTTGATTTAGTGAACAACGGAGCCAGCCAATCAGTTGATCAGCTCAGCCAATCGATTCGGCCTCAAGATTTTCAGAACCCAATTTTGTTTTTTTGTGGGGTGAAGCTGACCCACCCCGAGGACAAGTTGGATTTGACTGAACCCAGGAGACCGTCAGCTTGACCCCCATAAATTAGTACCTGGTAACAAAAGAGTATTGATTAATTTGATGCATTCATCCCGTGTGTTTCTCTAGTTATTTGCAAGAATCTTTTGTTTGCAAAGACGGTTGAGGATATTGGGTGATAATGTGATTAGCCTTGCTGATATGAATTTTATGTAACAATTTGAATTGCATGTAACAATCAAGGCTTGTTGTTTGAGTAATTCAAAGCGCTAGAATGTCATTCAAGTGTTCAGGATAACGTATTCAATATTGTTAGGAAGCATACCTGATCAAATACATTTGATGCATTTAATGTGTAACAATGCATAATATTGCAACAAATTTGAATCCGTTGAGCAGCATATATTTTGAGAAGGGACTAATAATTTTTTTTAGGGTACTTGTAATTCCTCTCTTTGAAAATGGTAATGAAATTGGTCGCGTTCTTTTTATAATTACCATTTTCGGTGTGTCCTAGAAGTTCCTTTCAAGTATCAGTCGAATCCGACTGATACTTGGAGGGAACTTCCAGGACACACCGAAAATGGTACCTGCATTCACTTGATACATTTTTGGGGGGATTTCTTGTTAAATAATTTCCTTAACACTGTTTGTGGATTGTACAAGTTGAAACCTATCTCTTTTGTCATTTTCTGGACATGCATATTAGTTCTATGTATTTTATTTGAATCCCACGGAAACTTCATCTTGTCGAGGAAATTAATGCTTAAGTAAATTCTTACTAAGTGATTCTCTGACTCATTCTTACGGTTGACTATATTTGTTATTTGATTATTAGAATATTTAAATAATTGCAGAACTATAATCGATAGAGTATCGTTTCCACGGTTTGCAATCCTTGTTGATAATTACTCTCGAATCCCTTAACAAATATTATGTACTATCAATAAATGTACTAGAATAATCTCTACAAATAAGAGTTCCTCTTGCGAGGAGTAGCTTTTACATTGTTCGTGGTCCTCAATTGGATAATGGTGAATTTACTTCGCCTCTACCGTTGGATGAAGGACTAAATTATTTTATTCTGGGAATCAGGCCCATGTGAGTTTTTGTGTGTGTAACTAACTGGTGGTTGCTTCAATTTTGAACTTCATTGATAGGGAGGTGATGGGCAGCAGGCATCTTCATCTATTATATCAGCTCCCATTGTGCCTGTATCTCAATTGGCAGGACCTTCTCAACCTTTCACGCCTGTTAATACCAACAGGGAGGTTTCTGGCAATTCAACGGAAGAAGAAGCTGCAAATGAAGACTTGGTAAGTTTTGTTGATGTTATGGATGCAGCTGACCGTGCTGCAGATGCTCTTGAGCATTCTATGCTCAGTCGGGTTAGTGAGCTCGTGGGACCCAAATGTTCTCATAATGGGCTTGAGGTAGAGTCTCGTAAACGTAGAGAACCTGTGTTCTCTCCTGAGAGTTCCGAAACTGAGTGTAGCTCGGATAGTGAGATATCCATCTCAATTGATGGTCCAATGTTCCAGGACACGTGCCAGTGTGTTTGTAGTGTTGGCCAAGGTAGCCGTGAAATAGTGCTCATTCTTCTGAGTTCTGACTCAGATGAAGATGTTGAGATTGACTGATTCCATTTGACTGGAATTTTTGTTTTGGCACTGTTTATTAGATCCTTACATGTCAAATATACCTATCATGAGGATTGTTATTTGTATCATAAACGTTATATGCATCAATACTATTGATATTTTACTCTAACAATAAGAATTTGGTCTTCTTGGCTTACCACATACTTTATATTTTGAGGTTAATTCGCTTTCTGCAATTCTACAAATCATAAACCATGCTGACTTATGCCTGTGCAGATGGATGTATCTCCAGTCAATTTATCACAAGTGGAGAGAATTATTGAGACACCAGGAACTGATGATACAACTCAGCCAGAGATTAGAGGTGAAATTGAGGTCGAGTTCATAGAGGATGAAGAAAAGGAGTTGTTGGAGGACGAGCTCCGTAGGCTACAGAAGGTAGATTCGGTGGCAACAATCGCATCCCTGAGAATGAAGCCGGACGAGTTGTTTCGCCTCCGCATCCCCCTTTGTAGACTTGTGGCGATGCCCATGGTCAGGCCCACCCTCTCTTGTGACCTACTCAAGCTTGAGCAAGAATTCGTGAATGGGTACCGTGATGGAGCTGCAGTTTTCTATGTGACAACTACAAATGAGGCCGGAGAAAGTGCAGAGTTTTCAGAGGAGGAAATTGAAGGATGGGGGCCACTGTGGAAGGAGAAGAATGACAAATTCGAGGATTATGTGGACTCTATGCCTCAGCTCCAGTTCTTCAAGAACTTGAAATTTTTCGTCTGTGATGGAAATCACAAACGGCTAGCATGGATGAGCCACATTTCTAGGCTTCACTCCACTGAGAGACAGTGGCATTATGCAGTTGACTACATAGTATTGGACACGAAGGGGAAGATTGAGCTAGTCATGCATGTCATGCATGACATAAACAAGTGAGTATTGTAGGTTTTTGGGTCTTCATTTTGTTCTCCATTTCCATGTTTGTATATTTTAATTGCTATGTACAACAAGAACTAAGTGACACTGTCGAAATTGCAGATCGACAGAGGGCTCGCATGTGATGACTAACTTGGTCCATACGTTGTATCGGGTTCAAAAGTACGGCCTCCTACCTATGGAAAGGTTCAACGAGATGCTCAGGCCATCAGAGGTCAAACGATGTGGAGCCCTTAAAGTGAAGAGAACTTGGTACTCAATGCCAGTGGAGGTTTTCACATCATTTGTTTTCCGGGTGAGAATTAGGTTGTTTACTTATGCTTTTGTCAATTACTCTGCTGTGACCCTTAATTTTTTTGGCTACAATTGTTGAGACTCCTAAATTGTTTGTTGTTCTCAGCAAGAGATTGCCCAAGCAGCCGATGCTGCGGTGAGGAGGTACAACGAGGTAACCCCGGATGAAGACAAGACTAAATTGGGTGTAGCAAATGCCATGAGAACCGGAGCCAAAGAGAAGACTACAAAGCTGTATGTGAAGATGGTTAAGTTGGTAACGGTGGCCAATCCTGGTGGCTTCCTAGAAGAAGTAAGTGCCCCGCACCTAAAATGTTTTTATGGCAGTATGGTATATTCAGTTAAAATACTAATTTGAAGGCCAAGGTGAGTATAGGATGACCCACAAAAGACTATTACAACCCATCTCTCGGCCTCCATGATTTTAAAAAAAGGACTCATAAATATATTTTATATTTAATAGATTACAACCTTCTTTATGTGAAAAATGATTTAGGACAACCAAGATTACTTAGGTCATTAACTAAAACTCTCTTCTTGTGTAGGTGGAAAAACATTGGAGCAGTAATGAGGTTCCAGAGATGACTTTGGAGAAACTCCAAATGGTTGCCACTTGCAATACAACTCCATTTCACAAGATCAAGATCCTGACATGGTGGAACTCTTCAACGCCAACTCGTGAGGCTAGGTGATTTCCTCCACGCCCCGTATCAGAGACATTGCTTGGGCCCTTCTTGACCCGATGTGTATGGTATGCTGGGGTAAGTGGTTCTATGTGTATAATTTGTTTTTATCCATAACCAAAATCAATTGATACAATGCGATTTTAAATAACTCAAATTATTGCAATTGAATATATGTTGTTCTAATTCTGATTGGTCTACTGTTTTTACAGCTTGAAGATGCAGTTGTGGAATACTTTGAAGATGTAGTCAAGCAGGACAAGATTATGATCAACATGGATGTTCCACAGAAACTTGAGTTATTGGCGGATTATGTGGAAGGATGGAGGATCAAGATTTGGGATCAAGGATTCTTGTCGGTTCTCAGAGGAACAAACTACTTCAAGAAAGGTGACTGCTTTATGACTTTTGATGGCTCAAAATTGGCAGTTCGAAGAGTTCTTTTTCGGTAAGTTTCTCCTACTTTGTAATACTCTCATTCAGAAAATGTGGAAAGCATTGAGATTCGGATGTCATGTTTCTGGTTCAAGCTAATGATTCATTTATATTCAAATAATGAAGAAAGGGACCAAAATTGGGGGCCTACGGGAATTGGTAGGACATCAGTCGGATCCGACTGAGGTTTTAGAGGTCTCCCTAGGCCCCCCTAATTTTGGGTTATAATGTATTCAAAGTAATTGTTTAATCATACAATTCATTCCATTGATGTGTAAATTTTTTTTCGCCTTTATCATATATGGTATTAGAAGTACTACTCTACTTTGCTTCTTGATTTGGATTCTCATCTCTATTTTATTTTTTTTTTATGTTGCAGCTACTTCAAGCACGAGCTCGAAGCAAAAGAAGCAATCACACGGTCTCAGCTTCCACCATTTCTTTTGACTTGGTTGGACCGTAGTTCTGCGGACTGCATGTACACTGCAAATCAACTCCGCACCTATACAACGGCTCATCTCAGTGGTGGACGGTGGTACATTGATTGCCCCGTCGCCTACACTCATCCATCGGAAGTCGAATTCCGAAACTCTTTGGAGGGCATTGGTGCTATTGACATGGAGGTGGATGAATTTGCAGGACTTGATCCTAAACAGAAGAAGAAGGCCATTGCAAAGAGGGAGCACATCGATAGGAAAAAAGAGGCTCGGCTCCAAGTTATTTTGGAAATAAAAGAGAAGAAGGAAGCTGAGCGTTTGGACAAGGCAGCGGAGAAGGAGAAGGAGAAAGAGGAGAAGGCAATGGCCAAAGGCAAGAGGAAGTCTGACAATGTTGGCGTCGTTCCCACATTGTCGATGGTGGATCAGAACTCTCAGATGGAAGGCGGAGCTCAAAGCGGGATGAAAAGAAAGGCTGCACTTTCACAATTGACTGAGGACGTCATCACTCGTGGAACGCAGGTCATCGTTCTTGGTGATGATGAATTGGAAAAAAGTGAGGATTTAATCCTCAATATCTCAATTGAGGACCTCGTCGAGGACATGGAGGACGAGACGCCGACTTCCTACAAAGAAGTCATGGACTTCTTCAAGAAGGTAATTTCCTTTTATTTAAAATCCCAATCATGTAACAATTTGGTAATATGAACATAGTATGTTTGGTTAATTGATATTTTGAAATATTCCATGTTTGCAGCTCTCGGTGGGGAAGCCTCGCATGTTTTATGGAGTGCCAAATGCCAGACCAGGAGTTGACCTCATCTTCTTTGATTGCCCGGAGAACTTGCCTGTACCAGGATTGTCTTCTCCGTCCACGAAGGTTCCAGATTGGAATGCAGACGTAGAGAATGAGGCTTTTCAAGCAGCATTTCAATTTGCATTCAAACATCTACAGGACCACGGCTGCATGATAGTATTTCATTCATGGAGCGCTGATGTCAGGGGCGATATCTTAGGATTGTGTGAGGCTTATCGGATGGTGAAGAAGAAAGAGTGGTGGGGCATGAATCCTCTTCACTTGACCTCGGCGTTGGACACTAGTACTACGGTAAATTTTGTGATATGGTTGTAGGAGTTTTGAATGGCATCTGTCAATGCATCATGTTTTATTGGTTTCTCATGTGTAGTTTTTTCTAATGATTGCAGACGCAAAGGTTTGGAATCAGCCTCCTCGTGAAGGACTTTGGCAAAAAAGGAAAGTCGAATTTTGCTTTCAAACGTACATCGATGATGAAGAATGCAGGTGTGGACATTGGTCGAGATGACATGTTGATGAACTACACCAAAGAGGATGACATGGCGATGAATGACAGAAAGCCATGGCGAGGGGCTCGTGAAAAAGACCCACAACTTTTCCAACTCCTCATCGAAGCTACAACTATCGAAGGAGATTTGGTTCTCGATTGCACTGCATCAACAGGTGAATATCCAATTGAATTATAATTTTTTTAAATAGCAATTCTAAAAATCAATCAGTCAACTAAATATTTTATATTCCCTTGACTTCAGGTGCATCGATTACCGCTTGTCGTGGGACAGGCAGACACATTGTAGCTTTGGAAGACAATGTCGATATTTTTGATGCCCTCCTAAAACCTATGAAGAAGCCTACTCCAAATGTGGTGATGGCCCCACGTAAACCACCTATACTTCAAGCCTCCCAAGATTCGGATGAAATACCCGTGGTGGCTCAGAAATTTGCTCGAAGGGGAAAATTCAGTAAGTAAGTTTGCATTTTTCTGAAGTCTTTTTTTCAATGAATTTCTTTGTATTCTAAAAGTCTAACATTGTGTAAAATTTGTATGCAGCCATCAAGGATTGATATCAGCAGATGTGATGATGAAGAACCGAAATCTTCTCTATAGTCCAGAGAAGAATTTTCATCTTCCAATTTATGCCGAGCAGATGGCATCAGCCTTTGCGGATTTTGGTTGTTCTAAACCAAAACGCCATAAAGATACATATGCTCTAAATGTATTACAGTTTATAGATGGATCAGCATCCGAGGGTAGAGAGACCTCAGAATCGTCTATCAATGACGATTCTGCAACTGAGTCCACTGCGACTTAGACTCATGAAATTGGCTTAAACTCATGATTCAAACTACTATGTGTATGTTTTTATTATCATTGAATTTCTGTGTTTTATGGCTACATGTGGGGTGTCATTTATTTCCTTTGCATTTCTACATTGCATGATTTCATTCAAAATTGACTACTGCTGTGAGTTGCAATGAAATATTTTAACAAAAAGTTGTAATTGACTTTTGTTTTTATGAACCGAAATCACATATATAAATAATCACTTACACCCTAAAGCCGCGGTTATAGGTACTTCGTCCATTTTTTTAAAACATAAAAAGTCCACGGTTATAGGTACTTCGTCCATTTTTTTAAAATATAAAAGTCCTGCTCACAAGCTCGCAGGCTCACAGGCTCACATACTAGCAACCCTGGTGCATAGTGTGGATACTGATACACAAAGACAGTCACCGCCCAAGCGTCCAAAGTGAGTTCCATTTGTCAATTGAGCCATGTTGTGGACATTTATGGTAAACCACCTATGCTCCACCACTTGAGCAATTCCGTGCATGTTATAGAGCAATAGAAGGCAATGTAAATTCCCTGCTTTATAAAAAATGACAAGCATTTGTAAATTTTTTCGAGTTTTTTTTTCTTTGAATGGGTGGTTTTCTCTCTAAATGGGTTGGAAATGGGTAGTTCTAGCAAATCTTGGACCCAAGAAGTTGGGTATGAAGTCTCTGGCTGGGAATGGATGATTTTACCATATGTAGGATTTAGAAGACAAGATGATATGAAGACACCAATTTTCTATTTGATGTCACTTTTATTTTGGAGAAAAAAACTTATAATAAGGGCTAATCTAATTACTCCTAGTAAGGGCACAAAAATATTGCTATAAAATTCTTTTTTTTGAATTTTGGACACTGAAACTCTAGTAACGTGTTCTTATTGAAAATAGTGCAACTTGATTAATTAGATTTACATACAATAGGGGTAGTCAATGGCTGAAATTTTTTGTTGAACCAACAATTTGCTATTTTTCAAATATGCTATTGCATAGGAAATCACAAATTGTGGAAAAAACACACTTTGATTTGCTGACTTGGAATCAAAGGAAAAGAACCTCTAATAAAATAAAGCTAAATTAAAGATCCAATCTAAAATTTGACTACATGTCCTTATCATAAAGTTTAAAAACTATTGTCTTTATTCAAAGGCATAGGGGCTAAAGATTAAAAGATCTTCTTAATCTTGTACTATTTAAATATTTTTCACATATCAACAACTAGGCATTATGTTGCCATCTATATTATGGAAAATTTTGGTTGGACAACACTCCTTTTCATTTCAAAGCATGGTATATATAGCCTAGACCGTATGGTTGAAGACTTTGTAATTTTAGTAGTAGCAAAGTACACCATCCCCGTATTTGTTGTTGGTCACCAAATATTACCATTGAAAAAGGCAACATATTTGAGACCACTTAAACAAATACACATATCTAGAGTTTAGTTTTTTTATGGATAAATTTGTCAATGTGTAGAAATAGAATTCAAAAGGTTTCCATCATTTTCAAATTTGTATTTCTCAAAACATAATTACAATAAAAAAATTCGCTAAAGACTCTATTCTACATGTATAAGACGTATATTTCAAACCAAGGGATGGTTTCTAAATCCTAAACAAGGGCTAGTTACAATATTGAGAGTTTTGTAGTCAATAATAATGTGCCACAAATGCATAGGAATTGTGTCATATTGTATGGTTGCTCATTACTTTCTAACCAAAAAGAGAACAACCTATATTGCGAGAATGGGGGTTGATTAGGAAGGAGTGTCCTCTCATTTAATTGTTATTTTCACTTGAAGTTGTTTGAGTCTTGTTGTAATTCATTCTCATTTGAAGGGAAGGGGGGAATTCACTGGTTGAATCACAAATTTATTAAACCCTTTTAACATTTGCTCAATCCTCACCAAATTTTGTGCGATTCACTATACCTAGAATAGATACATTAAATTCACTACTCATTGAAAAGAGGCAGCACACATCCCATCTCCAAATCCCCTCCCTCCCGCAACACAGAAAAATTATAACCATCGATTAATTTTGAAAAAAAAATAGAACCCCCTTTCCCTGTTGTTGATCAAAATACCACACTGTATGGATATGGATACAAAATATAATACAAATATGAAAGCATTGACCCATATTGTTTGTCTTCACATTTACTTTTGGAAATTATATAAGGGGGATTGTCTAACTAGGATTTGGTTGGATTGGTTAACTACGGTGGAGTTTGGTTGATTAACTAGAGTTGGATTGGGTTGGTTAATTGGAGTTGGGTTGGATGTTTAAAGTTAAAATTAAAAAAATATTAATTCCTTGCCTCACTCTCTTCATCTATTCACTTCTTCATCTATTCACTAAAAAGAGATTGTAATACTATGTGTAATTAAATCCTTCTAATTCACATTTTAAATATCACAAGTTGCTTCCTAATTAAATGATAAAAAGAATGTAATTGTCTTTCGATTTGATTGCACCATTAATGTTTGCTACCATAATTCCTATAAAAATGAGTGGAAACATTATGATAGATTCATTCATTCTCTATTGAGAAGGTTCCATCATCCTAATAAAAAAAATTAGAGTTATTTGAAAACCCGAGGCCCATTTGAAAACCGAGCCATTATTGGGACACTTGAAATTGTCCACCCAAGAATTCCAATGTTAACATCATGTAGATGCCTCAAAATGTCAAAATGGTTTCAAATGTTGTATACACAATTTATTTTCTTTAAAAATAAAGCGTTATATTGTTATACAACTTCAAATTTCCAATATAGGAATGATGTCATTTGTATGTTTGTAATTCAAAAAATTAATTTTTTATTTTGGACAATGCATCAAAAATTGGACAAATTTGTCGTCGATTTGGATGGACAAGCCTATCCATTGCGGAGATTTTGGGTATAAAGCTAAAGCAAAATCCCAACATATTGAAGACAATGAAAAAAATATAGGATAATTCTTTAAACATCAGCAAAGGATGTACACATGCAACAACTTCCCTTAGGAAGATCACACTTAATTGTTTAGAAAACTATATAAGTTAAAAGATAGAGTCCATTTAATTTGAAGCAAAATTTTCTTATATAATATGTACGGCTATTACATGGTCCATAAAATACTACATACTCTAATATAGATTAATATAAATTAAGATGTGTAAAAACATTGTGTACTAGGATTTTTATTAACAAGTTAGCCTTCATAGATAAAAGCAATGCAAAAAATTTATGATACAATGAATATAGATGTGAACCAAGATTTTCAAAGTCACATTACATCTGGATGTCTATCAGATTGACAAAACATCAGGATTCAAACACAACATTTGTTAGGATCTATAAAATATATATTTTTATTATATTTTCTAGTAGATTTTCTAAAATATTATATTTTATTTTTGGCCTAATTGTTTAAGTTGACGGACAAGTTGTTCAAACCATCAATTAGATAAATAAATTTCTAGGCAGCCTAAATAGCCCGTCAACGGCTTGCCTATCCAAATCAATGGATAGGCTTGTTTGTCCAATTTTTGATGCATTGTCCAAAATAAAAAATTAATTTTTTGAATTCCAAACATACAAATATGTGTGATACAAGTAAGGCAATGTATGGAAAAAATTTAGCCCACTTAACCACATGGATTGAAAGATTATAACATTTGAAGTGAGAATCTTTTTTTTTTTTCATTCTTAAAAAACAAGATCAATAGACTTTGAACCTCTCTTGGAATAAATGTTTTTATCTATACAAAAATGAGGATTTTGACCATTCATAAGTATATGATGTTAGGTTCACTCATAGAAAATTTCAGAAGCAAATATAGACTCTAGCTTATTCTAAATCATCCTAGTACAATGCAAAGAGGTTAAGTGCATTGACAATACTGTAGTCATTTTTTTTTATAGTTTCTTGTGCAATGAGAAAAAAATTAATTTGAATTCCAAATGTTACAAAATTAGAGACAAACATTTGGAATATGTGGGAAATTTTTTTAAACTTTGACTTTCCAAATTGCAAGATAGTCAAGAAGATAGTAGGCTTGAAGTTAGAAGAAATTTTTTTCTTGAAGCTGCCTCAATTCAAGTAACAAAGGTTGACTCCTCTTAGAATGTGATTTGAGATATTATTATTTTTTTAAATTATATGCCTCATTTGATTAAATCAATACATGCCAAATTTCAAAAGTTGATGAGTGTTTTTGCAAAAGATGCTCAAATTGCCTTGGTTTCCCAAAAAAATTAGGGCAACGTAACTTTTGATTCGAGCACCAAGTCAAAAAAAAATTATATTCCCACTAAAAGAGTGCACGTCACATCTTGTATCAAAATATTGTGAACATCTGACTAAAATTGATTTCATAGGATCCTACCTGGATTTTCAATTGTTTGATTAACAAACAATTAATTGACTTCTTAAAAACTATCATTTGGTCAATGGCACTTGAATTGAATTCATTGGTATTAGTTTCATGGTGTATACCCTATATGTGTATGTAGTAGAGGGAAGGAAAAATTTGTGAAGAAGGGTTGGGGCCAGAAAAAACTGGACTCTTAAATTTTATATGTAAGATAGGCACACTTAAAGAACCACATGAATGATTTACAAAAACTATAGGCTATTGGAAATATGCCCTTGTAGCTTTTTATGCAAAAATAAGGTCATCTTAAATGTAATAATCGAGGTAAATATTCCCACATCAAATATCATTTTAATTCAAGTGTATATCTTAAATTACGAAGAGTGATCTCCTCAAGTCAACACGACATTTACTTATACATGCAAAAAAATAAAAGTAAAAAGACAAAGTCAAATCAACCGTGCTTTTGTACAAGAGCTTTCGCAAGCACAATAAATACTTTCAAAAAAGAAAAGTTTGTTGCGGTTAGCATTGCAAGGTTGGAAAGCAAAACATGGTTCATTAGCTTTCGTGAATCTAACCTAATGTAATAAAGAACTAATATTACAAATCACTTTGGCCATGAAACCAACACTAAAGGCCCTTTTGCAGGGCCAAGGGGGGACTGACCCCTGTATTGCCCCGAAAGTAGATGACGGAGGGATGGAGGGGGGTCTGTTTCCATCCCCTCCGTTGTCTAGACCCCCATGTTCTGGTCCTCCCCCCTTCTCCTAGCCTCCAGCCTCCTCCCCACCCTCCGACCTCCTTCCCAACCTTCCGACTTGTCTTCCAGACTCCCACCTCCCTCCAACTCCGACCTCCAATCCTTGTTTTCAAGCGTTTATGATGATATTGCCCTGAATGTCTAAGGCACCAAATTTTAGTGTTGGCAATACTTTTGATTTAAATAAAATCTAACCAAATTGCTATTTTTAGTAGTTTAGGGGTTTTGTCAAAATCTTTTTGAAGTTTAGTTTCAGCATCAAAAATTTGATTTTAAAAATGATCGATTATGATTTTTCTATTCAAGATATTGTACAAAGGTGTCCCTTGCAATCTTGACTTTTGTAGTGTTCAAGGCTCTTGGGAATGATCCTCAAATACATTAGAGCTTGGAGAAAAATCTCATTAGAAATTTATTTAAAAAAAAATGGAGAGTAGATTTTTAGAAGTCATAAATTGAATGGGCTTATGCATATTAGGCCCTTTATCCTCATATTTTTTGGGTGACCAACTTCTCAGATTTGACATGTGAAAAGAAGATTGAAAGACTTCAAATCACTTTCGTAGTTTCAACACCCAAATGATCAAACATTATAATCTTTTGATCCACAAGTGATGTTGTCAAGTTTTCTTTTCCTATGTGATATCTTACATGTCCAATTTGAATTTGTCCAATTACAATTTCCAAAAAATTGATACAATTTATTTGAATGTTAGCTTTTTGTTCAATTTAGAGCAAATTCATGAAATCTCAAAAAAGGCCTTGGCCATTTAGGGAATAAAGTGCAATCTTCTCCAAACAAAGAATAAATCACCATATGACAAGATCCACTTTAATCTTTTTTAATCAAAATTTCAAAAATCTAAGAGTGTCTCATCTTTTTACAAATTTGCACTCAAAAGGCCAAAAATATTACATAGTTTAAAAAACATATACAAAATCTAAGAAAATTTCAACCAACCACTAGAAACTTGAAGAAGATTTAATCCCAATTTCAAAAAAATTCATCTACATTAGTTGCAGTTGAAAAAATCTTCTGCAATTCTATTTTTTAAGTTTAAAAATGGTTCAAGACATTTTCAATAGTCACAACAAAGCCTAAACAACCAACTTAATACATGAAATTGGCCATGTCAACTCCTATTCTGTTTATTTTTAGGATTGACAATTAAAACAATCCAAATCTTATGGAAAAATTCAAAAGTGTCCAATTCACCCTACAAAATTGCACGTAGGTGCCTTAAGTGGTAAGGAATACATATATAAAATTTTAGGAAGGTTCATTCCACCAAAAAAAACTTAGGGCACATTTCCTCCATTATGACTAATGTGACTAATATCCCTTCAGGGCATTAGTCATGTTAGTCACAATGAAAAAAATCTCTGAAACTATTTGTCTTCTGTATTTCAAAATGACTCGTGACATTTTCAATAGTCACAACAAAGCCTTAACAACCATCTTAACATATGAAATTGGTTACATCAACTCCAATTCTATTTATTTATAGGGCTGAAAATTAAAACAAACCAAATCTTATAGAAAAATTCATAAGTGTCCAATTCACCCTACAAAATTGCACGTAGGTGCTTTAAGTTTTGATGTGTCCTTTAATCTTGATAAGTCTAACGTTCTAATGTTTTTTTCTAGTGAGATTTTACCTTTTGATTTGTCTTTTATTTCAGTAATTTCAATCTCCTATGGTTCTTCTCTAGTGAGATTTAAGGATCATACAAAATTTTGGTTTTGACCATTGCTTAGTAGATCATATTGGTTATATCTTTTCAAAAGGTTAGAAGTAGAAGAGTTTTAGATTAAACCAATAACTCCTCTTGAGCAACAAAACTTGGAAACTAATTGAAAGGTGAGTGGTATAGTTACCTTAGCATTCATGATGATAGTAGTATTTTTAATCTAAAATATTCTTTATTATATATTTATTGTTTTTAGCTTTACATAATTTGGGAGAGGGACTTCTAGGAGAACATGTCAATATTTGATTTTTCTTTAGAAAAATGTTTCATTTGATACTTAAAATGGTCTAAGGATTTATCTTATAAGAATTTCAACTTCTCTCCTTTTTTCCATAGAAGTCTTAATTTTGCAGTTAGGAACTATGTTTAATAATATGGATTTGATTTTATGTTACATGAGGCTATTCAATACCAAATCGTGGCCTAACCAACTTTGCTACAATAATAATGATCACCAAGTTCTGAATAATTAATGGTGGACAGTTTATTAAAACTACGTAACTACCATAATTGTACACATGTTCACATGAAATGATTCTGTTGGTTTAAGAATTATTATATTTTAATATGTAGAAGAAAAGAAATTCCATGAAATGAGACATACATTAATATTCTTTCTGGCTTGTATTGCGTTAAAAATGGAGATATGATAATTATCCATACATTTTTGGGATTCAAGGTTGTAGAGAATCTAATATCAACATAAGGAATGCATACAATAAACGTGACATATGCGGTATTGTTGCTTAAATTTATTTTTTAAAGTACTAGGATTTTATGACCTATGATGTTAATTGGCCATAAGTGCAATCAACATGCAATTCAACTAGGTCATTCATCATTACTTGTAATGTCCATATTGGGCATTCTAAAATCACCACATCCAATGTCCAATTTCATTGAAAATATGCTTAATTGTTACAATGTCTTTACAATTATATATTTTTATAATAAATAATTCAAATCAATCAAAGTTCAAATGAATTTCACTAAATTAAGATTCTAATCAAATCCTAAACCTTAAATTGCACTTGCATATATCTATTTTGTTTATTCTTGTACAATTATATATCATTTTATAATTTGAAAAATTCAATATTTTTGTATGGTAATATTTTCAAATTTTTCAATATTAGAATAGAAACAACTATGCATATGCAATTGTAATTTAAGAGATATAAAAAAGCAATATGTGAGCTCTACTATCCTGATAATCAATTACATGAAGATTAATGTACCTTCTAACTAAAAAACAAATATCATTTCAGTTTCAATGGTTTTAAGAGGAAATTCTCCCTCTCTTGATCCTAAAAGTTGTTCTCTCCAATCTTTTTTTCTTTGCACTGAGTTTCCATCACCATTCCCTATAACTTCAAATACTAAATGGAGATGTGAAAGCTGGCTAGCTTGTAGAACCTGGGTACGCCTAACTTCAGCTACCACTTTAGTCATCATAGATTGCATGTGCTTTAATAGGTTCAATACCACCAGCATTTGCTTCTTCTATACCATCCTTCACTAATTTTTTAATTAGTGCTAATGACCCTGCAATAGATGGTTGAGGTTCTTCATGTTCTATTTCATGAATATCATTGAAGAGGCCATCATAGTGTGTCTCTATGAGTTCTCAATTAGTGTATTGTTGTCGTTATTGTTGTCATCATTACTAAAATTCTCAAATGGATCCAATAGAACTTGCTGTTGAAACATATTTTTCAATCTTCCTCAAAGGGAACCATAATAGATTCCTAGATAATCAAGAATAGTATTCCAAGATAAGTTTGTAGAAACTTTTATAATTACTAGTTGGTGCTTACAAAAGTTTCCACGTATACTCCATTCGCATGAGCAACAAGCGTATTGAGTATACGGTTCAGGAATTTCATACCACCGGTCATGTATAGTTTGAGACTTTACTTTCTACATATTGTCTTCTTGAGTTGGTTGCACAATATCCTCTAGGCAAATGTCTTTGGCCCGTATAATTCCATTCTCCACAATCTTTTGAACATACTTGTTTGAAATAAAGCCATTTAATTTCCTTTCCTGCATGTACATGTAATGATTTACCACTGGGATTGTAAGACGCTATACAAGAAAATCAATTCTTTTCCCTCGCTTATCCCATTTATCAACTCGCATCCAACGTTTCAATGCTCTATGCTAAAGATTCAATACTTGATTGCGTGTCTTGATTGGAATGATGATGTCGGCAATGGCCAATGAAATATAAATCTACAAGAAAATCAACAATTGATATGTAAAAACTATGAGAAAAAATAACCTTATTGCCATCCAATTTGATGAGAGAGGTAGCTCCCACCATGAGGTTCACGACATACATCTCCTGCCTTTGGAACTTTGCAGTCCATTAATCTCAAACACAATCTCACTTCAAGAAAGCTCATGTAAGGTGCATTTCTGAACAAATAAAACCACTGGTTAATGGAGTGCTGGGAACTTGCAGTCCATCCATCAGTCAACAAATATTGATCTTGTGAGTTCAAGGGACATCACACTTGTGCATTCCTCTGATGACGTACAACACTGGTTCAAGACCACGACGCACTTTCTTGTCATCACGCGTTCTAAGCGATGCTCAACAGATTCAATCCTACATTGGTAGTGAAATACGATCAAGAACCTCTAGTTGGAATGAACTTGAATGAATTCCAAGAGATCGTTATTTAAATGATGGATAGCTAATCTGCAGGATGTAAGGAGTGTTGCCTACAGGATATACGTATAGAACGATATTGTTGGAAAATTTCACAAATCAAAGTTAGCTATCAAATTTCAGATCTGACCTTGTAGCGCTTAACTTTAGATCCTATTTTTCAAGGAGCCTCAACAAGATTGAAAATCCTAAACCCCATTACAAGCAATCATTGCGTAATCAACAATAGATTAATGGATCCTAATTCATTACCTTTAGCTTGATGTTTGGAGGGCGTGACGACATCTAAGCAAACGACAGCTAGACTCCGGGAAGAAAACTGCAACGTCAGAAAGTTGGGAAGGAGGTCAGAGGGTGGGGAGGAGGTTGGAGGGTAGGGAGGAGGGGGGAGGGCCAAAATGTGGGGGTCCAGATGGCGGAGGGGATGGAAACAGATCCCCCTCCATCCCTCCGTCATCCACTTTTGGGGCAATACAGGGGTCAGTCCCCCCTGGCCTTTTTGCACTTGTGCTCTTAGAGTGGGGTATTACAAAAAAGACAAGGGAGGCTTCTACACCAGCTACTATTATTAATTCCTGAACCAACATGGACATATACATGGATGCTTCAAAGAGCAATGGTGGGGGATGTTAGCGGCAATAAAATATTTTTAGTTTTGTGGATGTTGGAGCAATAAAACAAATAACGTTTCTTTTGCAAATGAAGATTTGAGGAACACAACAATGATTTTTGTTAATGGGCCTCATTTGTGGTGGTTAAGCTAGCAACGCTCATCCTCTATACCAAAATGAAGTTCATGAAATCCTAATTCTAAACCCAGAGAAGGCAACTTCCACTGCAAAGCTTGCTCCATCTACAATGAATTTCTTGTTGTTTGTACGAAGAGAATGCCAGGAAGGCATTTTGTCTTTCGAATTTTAAGAATGGTGTTGGAACATGATATTTCACGATGTTTCCTTGTCATGATTGTGCACTTGTTGCATCTCCAGAAGTCACCAGTACAATTTGAGCATGCAGATGAACCAAATGAAAGAGTAGTTGGTTCTAATGATATAAGACCAACTCTATAAAACCTTCTTGACATTCACCCATAGATGCTTAAGAAGAAATAGAAGAAGTAGTAATTCGGGAAGTGCTAGCACCACATTGTAGAACAATTTTCCAAATCCATTTGATGCTAAAAGGCTTATTATTCGCAAATACACTAGAGATTTTCCTAGAGGCTTGACATCAAGGCCAAAATAAACCCAGTGGCATAGCACATGGCTCCTAGTTCTCCAAACCAAGTACCTCAGCTCCTCAGCAATTGAATTCCAAATCAATTGAATAAATTCCAAATGGCATCACTACAAAACACCATTTACTACTTTACTTTGATCAATACACTTGCTTTCAACCGGGATTATCATTCACAAACTCACTCTCGAGCAGAAATCATCTATGTACAACAAATAAATTAATCACCACCAGAGTCACTCAATCCAACCAAATGTTGTGTAGAGCAACAACGTCGTAAGTAGATGCAAATGCCCACCAAGTGTCCACCTAACCTACGCTTGTACATCTTAGGTATTATCGTCTTGTCTAAACACAAGTGTCATTTTAGTCTCCTTCACTTACAACATCTATGTTGTAGATCAACTTTAACAACCTCAACGGCTCTTTCAACTAAGTTGCCGTAAGTTGCTGTAATCATCTTCTAAACATTTCTCTTTCTTAAGAGCTAGTGCAAAACAACCTTAAGTACATTTAAGTAATTGAATTAAAATATATGAACGGACTGACAATTACACAATATATTTTGAAGTGTATTTCAAAACGTACTAAGTTTTCTTATGTCTGAACTTCAAGATATCGTTGCTAGAGTTCCAGTTCAACTAATAAGTGCCCCTGAATTGTCTCCATTGTTTAGATTATGCATACCAAAGCATAATAACCATACTACTTACTTGATATCTGAGAAGGGCACAATCACCACTTGTGATGGATTCTTCAAATTAAAGAATTCTTGTACATATCACTTACTAGCTGAACAAAAATTGATTGTATTGAGAGTTCAAGAAACAATGGTGCATAATTTGTTATAGAATTCCAAGAGAGTTTCATAGAGTTGCCTTTTTATACACGCTAGTGGCATTCAAGCACTACTTGTAGTACTTCAATGAAATACACAAGGCCAATGACTGAGAAGGATTGACATGGGAGATTATGTTATTTTGAATAGCTTGTTTTTTGCTTCCATCTTTTCTCCTTTGATAGCTTTGGTTTGGAAAAATGACAACAAATAGTCCTAGGTTGTAGCTCGGGGAGTGCACTCTTCAAGGTTTACATGGGTACCCTACGTGCAAGGGCCTATTAAGGGGGAGCTATGTAGGTAAATTTTTGTCATTTTAATAGGGCTATATTTACCTAAATTTCTAAAGGGTGGTAATTTAATGTACCCTATGCTTTATTTGAAAAATAATTGTGTGATCATTTAAGGTACCCTATGCTCATTTTAAATACAAGGTTTAGTGAAAACAAGTTCATACACCTAAATAAATACCAACAAAATTTGATTTTAGGGTTAATACATGCAAAATGTGAGTGTTGATTTGCATGCAAAAACATTATTATTTAGTGTTTAAAACACGTTGCAATCACTGTCACTGTGTAGTCACGTTCACTGTCACTGTGTAGCTCTGTCCAATTACCACCCTTCTTCAGCCACTCTCATGACACATGTCGTGTATTATAAGTAATTAAGCACCCTTAAAGCGTTGGAGTAACAAGCTGTACACACGCATTTGATACTACATAGGATACTCCTCAAAGAAATACTAACCCGAGTAATACAGTATTATATTTGTTAATTTTTTTAATTTCTTTTTTGCTAGGCTATTGTAGAAATTAAAAAAAGTTAAATCTCACTAATAAACCCTACCCTTTATTATTTATAAAGACTCAAAACACATTGCAACAATGCTAACTTATTTCTAAGTCATGTCAAAATTTAGGAGCAAGGCAATTAAAATAACCCTTCATTTGATTGCATGCGTACCAAAAAAAAATAGGGAGTGCACTCCCCGAGGGTTGTAGACTCCATTTGTACACATCTAAACTAATTACTTGGTTTTTCTTGGATGTATAGGCATATGTGAAGCCAAGACCCTCAAGCTCTAAGCATTTTACAAAGAATTCTGAAATTTGCTTTTGAATTTTGTTGAAAACTTGCAATTTTCATTTTTACATTAGGTGTAAGGAATATGGCAAATACTTATTATGCTTGCTTTATACATAGAGGAAGTGAACCTTGCTTCCTATCAAGAAAACAATGCATATTCATTCCACATTCCCACCTTTGCCATCACATGTGCTAGTAGAGCTTATAATAAATGGTGAAAGTGGTGAAATTTGTTGCCAAATTGTTTTGAGTTCTTTAATACAAAAAGAGCTTGCAACCATAGTACTTTGTCATACTAGACTTATCCTAAATTTCTTAGAAAATGCATGCTTTGATGGGGTGATGACTTGATCTTCTTTCTCTGAAAAGAAGGAAGTTTGTGAATAATATTTAATATGTACTTTAAATATTATTTTATTTTATTATATATCAAGGATTCTAATCTATTTATTTATTTCATATATTATAGATCAATGAATTGTTTTGGTGAGTTATTACAAAAATCTTAAGTGATTTTTAAGCCAACTTTTCTTTCATATGTAGATGACATCATCAAAACCATCTCTGAGAAATATGAGATTTTTTATTCTTTACTATATTTAGGTAATATTGTAAATGAGTAAATCAAAATTGGACGATTTGTTTGACTTGCTTGCATTCGAGGTACAAAGATTCAATGCCAAGGGTTCATTCTCACAAATGAGACTATTTTGACTTTTGAGCCACACATAGGGCTTACCTTGAAGTTTTTCATTCAAAACAAGGGCTTGTGATAACCATAATTGTCCCTTACAAAACTTGCCCTCAATTGTGGATCTTATGTTGAACAAGGCGCCCTACTCTTTAATCTTTTTGAAAATAAGGTGCACTTTGACCTTCAAGCTTTGCCTTCAATTGCAAGCTCATGACACCTTATTTTCAAAAAGACCCTTTAGAAGGTGCTTTCCCTATTCAAAATGGCCTTACTTCAATACTAGGTCAAACTAATCCTTTTAGAGTCTCCTCTAGTTTCAATCCTCCATCATAAAAGGCGTTTGCTTATTGCTCTCTGAAGTTGATATGAACCCCCTTTGGTGTGAACATAATCCACCAGTAATGTGGTAAAAAGGTCTAGGTATGCATTTGGGCTCAAAGAAATAATTTTTATTGAATTGTTTTATTATTTGAACATTCCAGTAAAAAAATTAAGCTCTTACTAAAAGACCATAGATCACGTATGTAAAGGTTTCCTATACATCACCTATAAACTTCATTGTTAGAGGCACAAGCTGAAGTAACCAAACTACGTTTTGGATGGCATTGATGGTTTATTTTTAATTAAAGAAGTCATGTTTACTAATATGCATTCATGATTGTCTTTGGCATTGTTCTAGAGATAGTGAGTGGCAATTGCAATTGTTGTGTTTTGAGCATGAGGTTCAAATTCAAACTTGACAATTGTTGTCGTCGGACTCCAACTCATCTTTGTAAATTTGAACTAAATCTTGTGATTACAAAGCCCTACACAATTCAGAGTATAGAGGTAAATTGCTATGTATAGCTAGTATTTGAAATGTTCTATTATGGTTTCGAATAATAGATTTTGAGATGTTTTTGCCTCCTTTGAGCTTGTTTTGGGCTTATTGTAGCATAATGTTTGCTCATGGGCATTAATTGAAATAAAATTATATTTCCAAAAAGCTAATTAATTTTCCTATTTTAATAAAGAGTTATAAAAAATCTTGCCAAAAATTGAGATCATAGGTACCTACCCAAATCTTCAAGAATCCTTTGTAGGGACTATTGGAACTTTAGAGATTAGTTACCATATCTTACAATAGAGATATAGAATCAAAGATACAGAGCGTGAAAGTTGATTATGAATGCATCTAAGTTTGAAAGTTGCATAAGAAACAATAGTGAAATATATCTCATTAGATCAATTTCAACCATGCTAAAGGTACATTAATTTAAAGGTATATTAATTTTAAAGCCCTGTAAAGGATTAGGAATCTTTTAAATCCATCTTGTAACCAAAAGAGGAATAGTTAACATAACAAAGCAACATAAAACTCAATAGAGGCTTTATTTGCTTTGATTTTAAAGTTTCATATTTATTTTTGGTTAATTCTTTCTATTCTTAGGGCACACTTTTTAGAATATGCTTGATTGTGAATAATCCAACCTCATAGCAAACTTCTATGTTTTGTTGAAATTGGAAAAGAATTTAAAAAAAATTGAGACTTTCATGATGCTTTCACTTCCATGTGAGTAAAGAGAAACTACATTTCAAGAATAACTTTGCCTTTCTTTCAAGTAAAAGCAACCAAATACTTAGTTCAAATCCAAATGATTAAAATAAATTTCTTGAAGTTAGAAAGTTTCTTCCCTTGCTTCTTATGAAGTATCTCCCTAAAATTTAGCTAGCCAACAAATTCGGATTCTGTCCTTGCATATATTATATACTTTGGTCTACATAAAATTCTACAATTTCATTTATTTTTCTTCACTATAACAAAACATGTTAAAAAAAATGCACTCAAAATCAAGTGCAGTTTTTTTTGCCACGTTTTTGTGCATGCACGACAGCACGAGTAATGGATTTGCAACTTCTTTTGCAATTTCCGACTACAATTTTTTTTATTTGGGGGCATGTGATAAACCATTGAGAAAGTCTTAAAAACACCTTTTCAATGATATATCACACACACCAAAATTTAAAAAAATTGTAGTTGGAAATTGCAAAAGAAGATGATTGCGTGCGTAATGGGCCTCCACAAAAACGTGGCCAAAAAAACCACACTCAATTTTGAGTGCCGTTTTTTCACCATATTTTGTTATAGTGCTTATATAATTGAACTCAGCTTTATACATAGAAGTCCGCTCTAATCCTATAGTTAAATTACATGGTTGTAAAGATCTTGTAAAAATTAGTTCAATTAAAAAAAGAAAACAGATTGTTGAGGAAGCCTTTTGATATAGCACTACATAATATATTGTTACATCACTTGGTACAATGTTGTGCACTATTACGTGCTTCATGACTAATGTGTTGTTTGGCATTAGACTAAAGGTGCCTTTGGAAATTACATCCTCAGTCCAATGCCCAATCCTATACATTAAACACAAGATCATTGAGAGTGTTGTGTGAGCCATTGATCTTTGAAGGACATTGAGGACAAAAAGTGTTGAATGGATGACTTCATTGTTCCTTATAGAAACAAAGAATGCACCTATTGGTCTAGTAATTGGAAAATTTTGGTGACTACCTTGGTCATATGAATTGAGTCTTTCAAGGATTAAAAAGGAAAGATGTATATCCGGATGTAAAAGCACGGGTATCAATCTCAAAAGTGGTTGTAGCAAAGATCACACAGTCGGCCATTAGAGTTAGTCACATTTACTTCACTCCACGACCATTTTCTAAAAAATTGGCTCTCCGTAAAAGAATATTCTTAGCTCGCCATATCTACTGCACATTGATTATTTTCCTCATGAGCAAAAGAATCGGAGTGCGGAAGCTTTTGCAAGCAAAGCTTTCACCCTCTGTTGCCGATTTCACCATCTTGCTTCTATTTGATTGGGTTCAGTCTTGTTACTATAGTTTTGCAGTTTTGTTACCACAATTTTGCAATTTTGTTACTGCAGTTCTGCATTCTTCACTGTCGACACACCAAACAGGGTGTTACATCTTCACACAGAACTGTTGCCCATTGCAGTGGCTCTTTTTTTCTCTCACCAACTTCTCATTCTGCTTCGAAGTTTGCTTGTTGAAGAAGGTGTGACTACCCCTATCCCTACTAATATCATTTGCAAACTTATTTGAGGAAGATGAATTTTCAATCTTGGCAAAAAACTCCGATCGCGAGCAAATGCAGCATGTTCATGAGTTTCATTAGCGGTAGTCATATCTTCTTCCCCATGTAGGTGGAGAATGGAGAATGACAAGTTCATGAGGGTTTGGAGGAGCCAATGGGGAGCCGCAGTGGGCGAAGAAGGTGTGACACCCCCAAAAGTTGTTTGGAGAACGAGAGTGGAGAATCGGAGACCAACATTTGACGTGGAGTGTAGGATGAACATGAAGGCAGTGTACAACGCAAGATGGAGATATACTAAAATGAACAAGTCTTCACCACTCCCATTATCACCTCCGGAGGTGAAGCCTAGGAGTGTGGAAGATATAACTAGTTAAGAATATTCTACTGTGGAGGGCCAACATGAAGCCAACCCTAAGCTGCCACGTCTCCATTCTCCATTTTCCGAGTGTGGAGTGAAGAAGGTGTGACTACCCCTATTTTCATGTGTTGCTTCTGGTTGTGCTTCTAGGATTCCTCGTAAGATTCTCTCTTGTGTGGAGCTACTGAGTTTCGTACCACTCTTTTGAGGCATCTTTCAGGGTGTTAAAAGACGTAATAATTTCCTCACAATCCGATTCTTGTTCAGCAGTGATTTGGCCGATTTTTGTAACGTTTTCCAATCTTTGGTGGGTATGTATAGCTCTAGAATAGAGTCTCTCAAGAATCGGATAGAATGCAGTTAGGAACGAAATTAGATGGAATAGAACGGAAGATTTCGTTTTCCAGTAAACCTAGCATCTTTGCAGTTTTGAGATCTTAGATGAAGCCAACAGCGGGAGGTTCGTTTTGTTTTTTGCAATAGAAGAGGATTGGAGATTCTTGTGAGTTGGTTGCGTGAGGATGTGTGTGCAGCATTCAGCCTCTTGATCGAATGGGAATCGGAAGGTGAGACCGGATTTGTAACAGAACATCTGGCATTGCTTGAGTTTGTTTGTTGCTTCAAAGTTTTAACTGAGAACGTCTATCTTGAATCATATGTCGCGGGATTCGAGGTGAGTAATATTTGTTCTACTTTGCATGCATGTCTTGACTGGCGGTACTTCGATGTGTAGTGATTTGTCTGCTGTGGCGGCTCTGAAATACACAGGGCAGCGCAATATTTGAGATACTTTCATATCCAGTCACATGCGATGGTCCCAACTGTGATTCTCATAATTAGCTCAAGTTGCTACAAACACTGCCAAATGTGTAAAATTCAAATTGTAATACTGTAATCCTATGATCTGAGAAGTCTTCGAAGTATTACTTCGATTTTCTTGAGGTCTTAAGGAATTATTTGTTGAAGTCTTGCTTAATTTTGCCACGTTTGCTAACATTGGTCACATGCGTGTGAAAATACCTGAACTGATGATATCTAATTGCAGTACTCCAGACCTAAAGACGAAGAGTGTTCTTGGCCATAGACAACGCCTCAGAAACCTTGAAGAAACTTTGAAGGCAATCGAGCGTCGTGTTGTAGTGATAGGTACTCAATTGCAAGATATCAAGAGGATTGAATGCCTGAGTGGGACGTAGACGTAGGCATTGGTTCCACATTGAACAAGAGAAGATTACGAGTTGTGTCAGGCAATTGTTTTGGACTTCTAAACTTAGAGCAGGAGCACCGTGTCATCACCATCTGCTGCATTGAAGGTAATCGGTACCCCTGACACGTTGTCAATAGCCAAGAATACCCTTTGTTAAAAACCGTCATTCACGAAATTGTCAAATTTTAGCTGCTTGTCATTTCGAATCCAAGGTTAATCCAAGGTTGCAGGATAAGGTGCGTATCACTTTAAAGTTGGCCATTGAGGGACTTAGAGCACTTGGATAGGGCTTGAATACGAGGGTGGGAATAGCTTTAGGGTTGATCATGGGAGCCAGCCCCCGCCTCAATGTCTGTGTCTGCCGATGTAATGAAGTTTGGAGTTCAGTTTCAAAACCAGCCTGTCTTTGAAAGAGGATTGTAGTCTTTGCAAATTTGAAGTTGAAGGAAAGTGGCCGGTGGGAATTTGATACCAAGGAGAGGAAGCATCCAGTGCCCTTGGAAAAAAAATCCGGCTCCTTCTACAAAGGGTTCCAAGGAGGAGGCAAAATACCGGGGTAGCTCCCAAAACTTCCCGAACGCTGATCTTCCATGAAAGTCTTAATTAATTTATGCTTGAACATTCATGCTGAATGGATATATCCTTCGGAGGACCAAGACAGGCATTTCTCCACAGTTGCCGCCAGTATGTTCCAACACCAGTTTGGGGAATCTATATAGACGAGGACCTGACCTGACCTGCTGGGGCGTCTGTCTTGTTGGAGAAACGTACCAATCTTTTCATTATGCATTGAAATGTTTGACGAACTTTGCAGGATCCGGGGTTGAAATCTTTGAAGAAGATTTAGAGTGGTTGAGAATGTTGCAAGATGTGACCTTTCTGTTTTCAGAGATGAGGGATTAAGGATTAAGGGTTCAAGGTTTAGGGCCAGGATGTCCCACCCGCTTATGATACCTTGATCAAGGGGGTTCTGGTGGTGGTGCTGCTGCTGCTGCCCTATATGTAACTTGGTTGTTTTGGAGGGACTTGGTTTGTCCGAGCTTAGAAGAAAGTCCTCAATTTGCAAACCTCTATAAGCTATTCAAATTCTCCTTGCAAGTGCTATCGTAGCTTTATTGAGTATCTTTATCTCGTTTTAGGACTGAGCTTCCAGCTGAAGCTTTTTCAAATTCTGTTGTTTGATATGTGCAAGCTTGAATACGTAGAAGTGCTAATATGAGTCTACGCGAGTGCTAATCGGAGGCAGTGTTGGGGTTTGGGTGACTGAATTGCTTTGCAGAAACTCCAGGACCGCCCTCGACCAACACTACTTTGTAACTGTCACAACCTTGTGAAAAATCGGAAGACTTGAAGCTTACCGAACTTAGAGGTTCTGTAGTTTTTATGCCAGTTTCGTGTGACCGCTAAGCTCAGCTACTGTAGGTTAGATATGTTGCTCTGGCTTATCAGATCTGAACGACCAGTGAAGGCATGAGAGTGTACCCTCTTACTGACAAGTTCTTGTGAAGTTCGCCATGGAATTTTTTTTTGTGCTTCAAATAAAACGTGTTTCCTTTATTGTTTGAGACTCTTGTGAAGTCACGAAGCATGCAACTTTTTGGGAGTTTGCGAACCTTGAAATTATTGCATTAATAATATTTGAACCTCAAAATTGGGGCACTTTCTAAGCTTATATGAATACGGTAACTTAGAGGAACCGTTTGAAGGGATCTAGAACGACTCCTTGAATTCATACATTGAACATCTGCTGCAGATGCAGCACTTGTAAGTTTGAAGTCGTCAATTGTCTGAACTGGGGGTGTCGTCAAAACTGCAGGATAAGATACTTTGCCAGGATCAAACCATGAAGATGATTTGATGATGGAGTTGCACTTGCATTTGATTTAATGCTGCATTTATTAATGTCTTTGCTACTCCTCATAATCGTTGCATTCTGAGCAACAACAGTGAGCCCTTAACGTAGTAGTTAGCCATCAGGTAAATCCTGGAGTCAGTGCAACAGGGCGGCTGGCCAATTAAATTCCTAAAATTCAAAGCGTTCCATGTGGAGCAGGTGGTTTTTTTTATCATTTTTTATGAAGTGCAAAAGTGGCGATATTAAATGTTATTGCGGTCATCCAAATTTCACCATTCATCCAAATATTGGATAGTGCATATCACATATCCACAATTATGCTTTCATACAAAATTTAGCAATTCCATCCATGATTTATTTTTGATTTGAAGTTTTTTGGTGATTTTTTGCTCTTTGTATATCACTTTTTTCCGAGGGCATGGTGTTGGGCCCATTATTTTGGTGCAAATGGCCACCAAATCGCCAAAAATAAATAAAATCATGTGGAAGTTGTCTTCAATGGGTGCCTACCAAAGAGTATAGTCTATATCTTGGCTTTAAAGCCTTTAAGCCTTTGAGTAATATTGGAATGTTTTTAACCCTAAATGCCCAAGGTCAATATTTTGGTATTGGGAATCTAATTTTGACACATTTGTATATGAGAGTTTTAAAGTATTTAATCAATCGTGACTATGTACCAAAAAGATGTGAACATCCTTTTTTATTCAATTAACACACACACACTCCTTTTGTAAAAAATCCAGAGCCGTTGATTTTTTATAAAAAAAATTGTCCCCCACTCTTGATCACCGTTGATCCAATTTAATACAAAATACAAATATGAATATGAATACAAATACGAATATAACTATTAGAACTCACATACGAATACAAATATGCATACAAAATACAAAATACAATAGATGGATACAGATACAAATACAAATATAAATTCAGGGATACAAATACAAATACGGATTCAGCAATATATCCCATATGGTTTGTATTTGAGGATTCCCCTAAAAATTACAAATAGAGGCAAGGGGTAGTTTTTTTTAAATCAACAATTGTTATTTATATCAAAAACAAACAAATTAATGCAAATATTAATACAATGTGACTATGTGCCCAGAAGATGCAAGCAATGCATCTTCTCAGTATTACTTCTTAATTATTCTTACTATATTACTTGAAAGATTGTGACTATGAAGTAAATGCATGATTCCCAAATAGAGACCGATTACATGGATTAGAAAATTATGATGTTTGATTGAGTGCATGTACCCAACATTTTAAAAGTTTTGAATACAGTGATTGACAAAAACAAATAGTAATCTTCAAATTGAGACTTCCAAAAAATATGAACTTAGTCATTTATGAGAACTTTCTCTAAATCAAGAAATTGCCCTCAAATTACTAACCATGATTTATTAGTGAATTTCCAAATGAAGAGTACATCAAGTGTGACCCATTACAATAGGCAACTTTGACATGACTTCAAAGCAAAGTAATTGTAACTTACACTAAAATGTGAAATAGATATTCAATGATATGTAACAGGACTAATGTAATACACTTGAAATCATTGCAAAATCTTTCACCAATCTCTTAGATTAATGTGTAGTGATTACATTTTATTAGAAAATGTCTCCTCATTGAGTCATTGTCCAAGAAAGATAAACTCTAATCTCAATCATAGGGGACAACCTTTCATTTCTAGCTACTATATTTTTTATCGCATCCTTTATTTCATACAAAAGTCCTTTTTTCATGTCCATGTCTTGAGTTTCCTTCAACAATCATTTATCAAGTCTATGTCCCTTGTTCCTCACACAAGTCTTTTCTCCCATCCATGTCCTTTTCCCCAACAACATTTTTCTTTTCTTATGCTCATGGTCCTTTTCTTTGACAACAATCATTTCTCAATGTATATCACTATCTCCTTACAACAGTCATTTCTCAATATGTATTACTATCTCCTTACAACAGATCTATGGAGGCACTTTTCATATCTTTTCAACTTCTTCATTGACAAAAGTGTGGAGATGATAATTTAATGGATTTTTTTTTATTGGACCCTTTCTTTATTTGACCAGCGTGGATGACAATCAAAGGATAGAGAGGAGACATTTTACACTGAACATACCTTTGTTTGCAAGGAAAAAAAATGGACAATATGTTTTATATTTTAATTTTAGTTGAACAAAAGTCATTACCAAAATATTGTTGATTCTAATGTATTTTGAAACAAAAACAAAAATCTTTTGCCATAATTCCATATGTGTGTATTGTCTTCTAAATGGATAGCCACTACATGTGACAATTTAAATGTACTTGTACATGTGGCACCTAGTGATAGGATACTAAAAAAAAATTAAAGCCCCAATCCAACCCAAACCCAAACTACCTATATTTGTAATTTCAGATTGGATTTGGAAATTGCAATTGATATGGGATATATTGTCGTTTCCGTACCCATATTATGTGTTATGCATTATGCATTATGTATCCATGTCCATCTTCCATACCATATCCATATTCTAGAGCGATGGCTATTGATTTTGGCAAATGGATGGCATTGGTGCTACTTTTGTTTATTTTTTGGCAAATCGAACGGCCGTGGATTTTGAAGGCAATGTGTGAGTTTGGCAAGGGTGTTTGTATCTTTTCAGGAAATAGCATTGAAGTTTATTATTTTGTGATTTTGAAGTAAATTGAAAGTATGTGATTTAATCTATAAACATCTACTCATCCATTTTATAGTGACTTTGTGATTTTGAGCATCCTTTCTTAGCAAAATTTTAATTTTTCTAATTTCTTTAATGCAAACTATATTTCAATGTTTTTATATAATTCTATTTGGAACAAAGATTGCCACAAAAAGTATTTTATTCTAAATAATATAATAATAATAATAATAATAATAATAATAGTATCAAATAATTTCCTAGGACTAGAGGATTTTATGTAAAGTAAAATTTTTAATATTTTAACCATCAAATGTTTTGCCTTTTTTACAAGTCATTTGTGCTACATTTTAGGTAGCCAAAGAAATTGTTAATTGTTACGAAGAAAAATTTTAAGTTTCATGAATTTTTGAATTTAAATCTTCAAAAATGATTGGAAATAAATCTATAAATTAAAAAAAAAAATTGACTATACAAATCTTGATGCTTAATACCTATTTTTATTACACCAAATCAAAAGAAGTTGTAAAATTTGTATTTTAAAATACATTAATATTGTGTTCCAAAATACCAAGTCTTCAACAGATAAATATTCATTTAGTTTATCTTAAAGGAATGGTTGAGAAATTAGATATACCTAGACTCAAAGGCTTAATATATTTAGAAAGCCCTTGTTATTATTATCTTTATTTTAACAAAAAAATTCATAGATGAGCGAATTAAAATATTTGAATAAATTGTACACAAGACAATAAGGCCAATGCTTTTAATTCTAATAAAAATTCTCTAAATGCCTTCTAAACCAATATTCTTAAATGTTGTTGAACTTTATAATTTTTTGACATATTTGTTTTAGTTTTATACAAAGTGTGATTAAGATAGATTTTAATTGGTGAATATCAATATGTTAGAAATGCTGTAGGTATTTAAACTTGAAATAACAAGCATTGATTAAATGTTGAGTGATTTCAAAAGATGACACTCTCCAAATGCAACTTTTTTCTATTGTAGATGAAGTTAACTAAATATTTTATTTTTGATTATTGTTGTTTTCTTGAAAACTAAAAAAACTAAAAAAACTAAAAAATATTGTTTTATTTATATGGGTTTTTTTTTTTACTCTACTAGATGGTGTTGTATTAGTGGTGATTTTTAGTCATATAATATCAGTTTTGACATATTCTACAAGTATAATGATTTTCTCAATTTTGAACTATAGTTTTAGAACTACTCAAGTGTACTTTTGTTGTTGCTACAACCAAAATAAAAATAAAAAGTAATTTTATAATTTTGGAACTTATAAAATTCAATAACTTTCTTATCTTAAGTCCAAATGCCACAAAACAAAGCCCGTGCACCCCTTGCTTGTGCACAGAGCTTTCCAATGGTATCAAGAATCCCAATAGAAGATGCACAATCTAGGAGATTTCATTGTAACAAACAACCTAACTTAAAGTATAGACTAGTGTGCCTTGTGCCATTTCCATAGTCAAAATGAAAGTAAATATAAATTTTTATATTCGTAACTCATAAAAACTTTAAACTTCAATAGTTTTTTTGCCATGAGTTGGAGCACCACGAAACAAAGCCCATGCACCCCTCCTTCCCAAGGATTTTTTGACGTTACTGAGAACACAACCAGGGGATGCATGGCCCAAGAGATCTCAACGATACAAAAAAAAAAAAAAAATACTAACTTAATAGCTTGCTTAATAGAACTAATTGTACAATATGTACAAATGAATGAAGGACCACGAGTTGGAGTTTGGGAAAAACACGAGACGAAACTCCTTGGAGCACCAAATTGACGTATGATGGAGTTTGGGAGCATGTTTCTTTTGTACTATTCTTGGTTTCCCTTCCTTTGACCCCCATGTTTCAAACTAAGATTTTCTTTACGCTTATTTTTTTTGGATGGATAATTTATTATTTTTTAAGTAACTTTAGCATGTCCAAATATATACATGATGGAAATAACAATTGTGACTCCTTTTAGAGTTTTGTTATTCACTATCCAACAATATTTCCAACTTGTCACACATTCATGAGTTAGTACATGTGTATTGACTTTGTAGTGGTCTCAAGACAATTTATGACAAGTTCCCCAAATCTAAGATGACTTTATGAAGACAATGCAAGTATTCTTTGGTCTCTAAATCTTGAGAAATTAAATTATGAATTTTGTTTTTTAAATGAAAACTTTGATGGCATTGACTATTTGAAATTTTGAAAAAGAAATAACTGTAGCCAATTTCTATGTTACCACCAATTTTTCTACATTCTATATGTAATTCTTACATTTATTGTAAAGAAAATGTATGACCTTAGATATTGACCATTGTCCTTCAAAATGTTTTGATTTGTATTCTTAAACAACATTCACGAACTAATAGGGCACTCCAAACTTGAATTTGAGAATTATTCTTTTATAAGCATCATGCTTATAAAATCATCATGCTTGTAAAAATGACCAATCAATGATGAGCTTCTTCTACATTCATAGGCAAGCTCAAAACAATTGTATTAAAAAACTTTAAACTTTACAATGGAAAATCTTTATACAAAACTTAACTTGAGAAATGCATCATTTGGAATTTGGGAATGATATTGAAAGAAATGAGACAAAGTTGAATAGTGGAAATGTCTACATCAAAATTCTCCCAAAATCAAGAATCTAGGACGATAGGATTGGGTTTAAAGTTTAAAAATGTGTCCAATAAAATTTTCTCATTTCTAATATATAATTCGACCCATATATTTTTATTTTTAATCATTTTTATATTTAAAGATTATAATTCATATCAGAATAAGACAAAAAAAACAATGAATTTCTAAGTAATTATGATTTGGTGACTTTTCAATACCACCATGAAACTAAGGATTTGAAATTTGAAAATTACCAAGTTAAAAAAGTTTTTTTTAGTTGAACCAAGTTATAAAAGTTTAGTTTTATTTCATTTTGCATGGAAAGATTTGAAGCATGATTTATTCAATTTTATGGACATTGAAATGTTTATCCCTAAAGATACCGAGTGTTCTTGAGAATTGACAATTTTGGAAAAATCATCATAAAGTAATATTTTGGAATTGACATACAAATAAAAGTTCTAGATTTTGAATTTTAGATCCCATCTGTACAATTAGATCCACCAATGCTATTATCAATATTTTTTTTTAATAAATTTTGAAATGAAAATTTCAAAAATTCCATCTAAATTCGATTACCAGCAAAATATTTATTTATTTTTGAATAAAATTTATTATTTTATTATAAAATTTATTTGGAATGGATTTGAAATGAGGTTCTCTTGACATGATGATTTTTGAGATTTTGTGTTCCTTAAAATCTAGGACCTCATTTTTGCAAATCCATTTTTGAACTAGAATCAATGCAGTTTAGCTTAGCCAACCACTTGATGTACTTCCATATTTGTAATTTAAGAGAAATGTGTAATCTAGTAACACCAAGTCCAACCATTAGATAGGACAACAACTTGATAAAGTATTTTCACAAATTAGGATGACTTTCATTGAAATAGTAATAAAATAAAAACATTAATTTTGCTTTGTTTGTCAGCCAAAAATTGAATGTCACAACGCTAAAAAACTCATTATAAGCAATACAAAAGAAAATGCTTTGGTTTGATATATTATTTTTTTCAACCTCATATTTTCTGCAAATTCAATAATTTAATATTAATAAATGAATTATATTTCACCAATGTGTAGTTTTGGACTTGTTAACTTCAAAGTTCATTATTTTATTGATTTTTTAATATTTGCAAAAGTTTCCTTACAAGTCAATTTGATTGTTTGATTGTAAAAGTAGTCTAAAATAGATTAGACCAATTATGTGCCAAAATAAATTATTATCATTAAAATAAATCAACAAAGATGATTGTAATGTTTAAAAGAATTACTTGTATTATAAATACCCAATTTGTTGAAAACATTAGTTTACACTAAAGATAGTTGAAATACCTAGTTCACTTGAACTATTAGATTTACAAAATACATAATACACTAAAAATTTATAAATGGTGGAGTTGGGGTTGGAGCATGTAGAATCAATGAATTCATGTACATTTCTCTTTTGAGTTGTGTCATCCTATTTGTGTAGAAACATAAAAGATGTTAGTATTGAAAAACATGAATGATTGAGTGTATTTCCAAAACTTATTTATGAAAAAAAAACTTTTATGGTTACTAGAATAGTTGTTTTAATGTATTGGCATGTTTTAATTGTGTTTTCACTTTAAAACACATGATTATATATTGGTGTATGCAAAACAATATATAGGAAATTACAAATTCAATCATAAATATGGCATATTAGTGACAAGATGTATAAATATTTGAAACACAATATGAGTCTAAATGATAAATATTATAGTTTTGTTTTGTATTTAATGAATTTCAAATAAAATCATAAATATAAAGATATTAAATACCTTAAAGATATAAGTGATGATATAGTTGGTTGTGAATAACCATCAAATTTTGGAGGGAAGGAAAACCTAATGTAATAATAATTATGAAAATTTAAGTGTTTAAATACAATTGGTATGAATAATATTAAAAAGAATATTATAAAATTTAAAAATTATATAAAGTAAAATAATAAATTATGTGAGTCAAATTTTATCACTTACTTTATAATTAAAAATTAATCTTTTTTGTTTACATTGCATTTCTAAATAATTCTATATATGTTTAAACAAATAGATTAAATCTATTGATTAAATAAAACTAATATAGAGTGTTGACAATATCTTTGTTTTATAATAAAAATGGTAAAAACTTACTTTATATTTTCATTGCAACTTTTATTGCAATTTTGACTTTCGCATATACTTTCAGATTTTGGACTACCATGTTCAAGGTCATTACAACTAGTTGTAGGACTACCACCATAGCTAACTTGAGTACCTTTTCCTATTTTAATATTTAATTTTACTCCACTTCCTGGCATACTCAACTATACATCAAATATTATCTTTGGCTTTAAGAAATATTATAAAGTCCAAGCATTGAAAAATTTAATCAAATTGAAATTTTGTTACCAATTTTTCTATATAGTTTTTCTTTTATACATAGAAAAATATTTATTTTGAATGTCAAATTTTGATGATTATATAATAAATATTTTAAATTATATATTAATATAATAGGATCCATATATACAAATTTTGTTAATTCTAATATATCATAAACTTTGCAATATTCTATTCAAAATTCAAATTTGATATGTTTTTACTTGTACAACATTTGAACCATTGGAAATAATTGAATTATTAGAAACATCTGAATTGTATTGATCTTGGAGACTTGTGCTTCTAGAAATTTGACAAATTAGAAAAAATAATTTAATATTGCATGATTTATTATCTACATAGTATATTAGGTATAAATAATGAATCAACTATATATTTCTATCAAATTTTATTCAATAGATCTTTATAATTTGACCAAAACTCAAGAAAAGCTAGAGTCTACAACTAGTTCAATTGATTAAGTGAAAACTATTAAAACAAACGCACTTGGATGATTTGGGCAATGTCGGTGATTTTATATCTCTTTTAAAATAAAAACATGGAGTTTGAAATGCTTTAATATTTTGAATAGTTTTAGAACAAATATAGACATAATACTCATTTGCACATTTGATTCTATAAAATTGTTCAATAGCATATGCTTTATTATTTTTAATTTGTAACAGACATATTTTATGACTCATAATAATGACAAACACTTGAACCTGTTCTGAGGAGGAGGTGAGCATCCTCGACTGCCATCTTTAAGTAGCATTGCTGGATAAGATTTTGGATTCTCAATTACCTCTGCTAAAGTATCATCTACTAGTGAAATTTTTAAATTGTCAACGGGAGAATGAATTTTATAACTAAGTTTTTCTTTCATAGCATCAATTATTGCATTTGATTTTCTATCTGCTATAGTATTAAAACAAGGATGTATATTAATTTTATTCTTTGGAGTTGAATTTATTACAATAGAAATAGGACCACTGTCTTTTCCTCTTGTCAAAGTAATTTTAGGTTTATTATTATTTTTTGGTGAACAAGGTGTGTGTGACAATGAGATGGTAAAATCTTTTCCACCCGGTTGTTTAAGACATATAGTATTAGTTGATGTTTTTTCATGTTTTATGGTTGCATGTGAGGGACTTGGAGGTGTTTGCCCTTTTGGACATTTTATTATAGTTTCTGAGTTATTTTGCCAACATGTCATTGTTAGTATTTTGAAGAGTTAAATAACACCCAAAGTATTTGATAGACATTATTTGACACATGCACATTTGTTTCAAAATTAGAAAGCTAATTAAATCAATGATTGGAAGATAACAAATCCACCAACTTTTAGAAGTTTTAAAACTTCAAATTGGTACAATTCATTTGTTACAAAAGTATTTGCATAAATATTTGCAAAATTCAAATTCATTTCAACCTCTGTCATAAAAAAGATGTGTATTGGGTCCTATTATGATTTTTTGCATAAGAATGTCGTTTGCCACTGTTTTGCTTTTGTATGGCAAAGTCTTTGAACATTTATTGGAACAATGAAAATCATATCCACGATGTTTACTACTTTTATAAAACTTTGTAGGTTGATTAAAACCAATGGATCTTGGCATATTTAATGTTGATTGTCTATTTGCCAAAGGCTATAACATTCCTTCATTGTTTCAAAACTTCAATCTTATTCCACACACATCCACAAGTATGATCTAAACTTCTTAGGTCGAGCATCAATATTTACACTATCATCAATGTTTAATGTTTACAATTATGAAAACCAATTTAGAATTCTAAAGCATTGCATTTTAATGAAGTTGAAAAATGCTTGATTCATAAATACAAATCATTCAAATTTTTTAATTCAAATTTGAAGAAATCTTAGCAAGCATAGCCTTGTGAAGGTGCCCTTTGAAATGCTCAAGGTAGTCTACTCTAAAAGCACCCATGCTCTAAAAGCGATCATTGACACAAAGGTACATTTTGCTTCCTTTGATGTACCCAAAGTGTACATTTTAGGAGGTGGTCATTTATAGCGACCACTGTGTTTCAACTTCAAAAATTCGTAATTAATTATGTGGATGTCCAAAAAATATGAAACAAATTGGGTTAAATGCCAATTCCATTTTCCTTCCCATTAAGAATATACTAAAAAAATTGTTTAGCTTCCCCGGAAAGGCAATCAGCTCTTATGCGGTCGCTTTTAAGAGCAGACCTTATCCCAGACGCAAGAGAGCGGGAAAGGATAACGAGCGGGTGTACAGTTCCATACGAATATTCGCGCAGTATGCCACGTTTGAATATTATTAATTTAGAGCGAATCATTAGAAGCCACTCATGCAGAGGGGTGGTGCCCATGTGGCTCCCTCAGTTCCCTACCCGTTACGCGCGGCTTCCGGATGTCATGCCTTACTTACCTACTAAATTGAACGAATGAAATTCGGGAAAAGGGGGATGAAACAGTGGATGACATAAGGACGAACGAGGAATATGGACGAGGAAATAAGGACGAACGAGGATTGTGGACGATGAATAAAGACGAGAAAGTTCGCAGAGGATAGGGACAGGCCTATTCACAATGGCAGTTACTATTTAGCAACTTACCGGTACATTGGATGGCGGGAAATGGTGGGAACTTGCATCTTTCCCGCGCCTGTATTCATCCTTTTCCGTCGTGATTTTCGATGGTTTCCTCGGTGGTATGGACGGTATTGGTTTTATATTGGATGATAAATCGGCGGAGAGCGTCGCCCGAGCTTTGGAAAGAACCCTAGGTTTCTATCTAGCATTGGGGTTTGCTCCTGCCCGTGCAGCGAGCGGTTGCGCGAGAGCACACTAGGGTTAATCGCAACGTGCGACTGGGAGGATAGATCGGGCGGGGAGATCCATGGATGCGCACGGCTGATGCTCAGCTACTCGGACTCTTTTTCCTCGTGCGATTTGGTGCAGTGACGGACCCGGGGCGATCTCTGGTGGTGGTTGTGGGAGGGTTTGTGGCGGTTGTTATTTGTGGTGGGGATGATCAGCGTTGTTGCAGAATGCGATGGGAGCGGCGTGTTTTGGGAGTCTGAGTAGGAAAGTGTTGGCGAGCGTTCCGTGGATGGCCTGGAGAAGTGTTGGAGGCTCGAGATTTGCATACTTTTGGTTTTGAAGGATTTGGGAAGCGTAGACGAGCGTGGCTGCGGGACTTTGTTGTGCACAAGAAGATTGGAATTGCAGTCTGCGTGTGTTTATTGCGGGGTTTGGACACCCCTGGATGGTGGATAGGCTGGGGGTTGCTGCCCAAACTTTTCGTCTTGCTCGGGACAATGACCGCCATGCGTTTGTATAGGCTGTGCGGGTGTGGCAGCACTGGAAACCTGCACTATGTCAAGGGCGTGGCTATGTTCGGTAGCAGAGAGAATTGTAGTTTGGAGAGCGACGGACTCAATCATAAGATGGATTTTTTCTCTCGTCAGCAGGAAGCGATATCTTAAATTTAGGGAGCCATTTTACAGAAATCTATGCGGGATTGCACTTTTAGAACGAAATTTACTCTGTTGGATCATCGAGACCTTGTTTTGAATTTTGTTTTTAAAGACAATTGCACTGCGACGAAGTACGTCGCATTTCCATCGCGCACGGTCAGCCTGGCTCGTCTCTAGTAGCTGGTAATCAAGAGGTGAGGCTTCCGCCGTGACCTGCATTTATGTAGAAATGGGTGTCCATGACCTTTTTTTCTGTGAAACAACTGGGAATATCTAGGTCCTCTTTTTCGTTTATTTTAACGCTGTTATCGTCCAAAAAGTTTCTCATTGACCAGTGGTTTCTTTCAGCTGCAGTAGTTTAAATGAAGTTTCGCGTAGCAGAGCTCCATCTGTTTCTGTATGTCCTTTTTGCTAGGAAATTGACTGGTTATCAACTTGTAAAGCAATTCCGAAGCATGGAATTTGATAGTATGTGAAAGGTTTTTGGTTTTGACTACTCAAACAGGGATTGCTTACTACTATTACTTGGATAAAAGTTCTTCAGGGGTCTGACTAGCCTCAGATTTCTGGTTTGTTCAAAGCTTGATATGAGTCTTGGAGTTATAACCTCTGGCATACGGTGCTGTTCTAAATTTTTGCGACGTTTCAATGTCGCCGCTCTTATCAGTGTTCTGAAATAGGTACTTTAATTGGACATGCAGGTACTCGTGTAGGAAGTTTTTTTCGGTGACTGCCTGATCGCGTGTTTGTCGTCCTAGTCTTCAACGAGCTCCAGGGTTGGGAAATGTTCATACATGTTGTCGGAGGTTGTTAGCGGTACTATATGTTATCACCTAGTACTTAATTTCTTGACTTGGGGTACTCCTGTGGAAGATGATGGGACGAGGCGCGGAAGGAGGCTCTCACCAGTTAGTTGGTAGTGCAAGTGTTCCTGGCTCAGGTGCGAGGGTGGATATTTACAGTCAGGTACTGAAGGAAGTAGCAGCAGGTGATTTGCGTCGAGAGAATTTTGAGCCTCATGGGGAAATTGTATTCCCCTTGTCAGTTGTGTCCTACTCTGTGAAAGGAACCGGGTTGTTTGATAGCAAAAAAAAGAATCGATCGAAGAAAACGCAACCCAGAAGCCGAGATAGCAGACCGGTCGGTAAGCAAGGGCACCATGGGGACGATCCGCCAGCAGCTGGCGAGGTTAATGCAGGGCTATTCTGGTCACAGACGGATGATTACTTCCGTGACGTAACAACGTCGGATGTTCAGCTGCTTTTACCTGCAACCATGTTTCATTTGAGCGAACATGGCAGTGTGACAGATCCTTGTCTTTTGATTCCGCCTGTAGGTCAACATTACACTGTGAAATGGGCCGAGGATGAACTGCAGCAAGCTGATATAGCGTCAGAGCAGATTGGTCCTCGGCCGAAGCGGAAGCTACCATCAAGCGGTTCTATCAACAAGAAGAGTAAGAGGAGTGGGGAGTTAGTCACTATCATTTCGCCACCTCCTGAACATGAGGATGGGGAAGAACTATGTCATGTTTGCAATAGTGGCGACAGTGATGAAAGTAATCAGATAATATTCTGTGACATCTGCAATGTTGCTGTTCATCAAGACTGTTATGGTGTGCGAATAGTTCCTGAGGGCCAGTGGCTATGTTCCTGGTGCAGTTGGAAAGCTTTGAAGAAGGCTGAGAGTAGCACATTTGAGTGTGTGCTTTGTCCTTCGAAGGGGGGTGCCTTGAAACCAGTGGCCGAGGTAGATAGCAAAGAGACTGTAGGAAGAACAGGCACGAAGTTTGCGCACCTGTTTTGTAGTCAATGGGTGCCGGAGACCTTCATCGGGAATATGGAGGTTATGGAGCCTATCCGTAACGTAGAGGGTGTGCGTGATGAGCGATGGCGCCTGCTGTGCAGCATTTGCAAAGAAAAGCATGGTGCTTGTATCCAGTGTAGCCATGGTACTTTACCACTTTTTTTTGTTGCAATAACAATACCATTTTCCTTGATGTCGACTTCGTGCAATACGGCCCTTCCGTTCCTATATACTGGTCATTCTGCAGCTTTCTGCCTTCTCAAATGCTTTAGTCGAGCATGCAGCCAGATTGTGCCATCAAGAGTGTCGCAGTTTGTTTACTTATTGCTGAAGTGTTCTAAGCGTGGGGGTGGGGAGGCCTACTTGCTGCCCTTGTGAACGTTTTGATTTCGATGAAGGGTTTTGAGGTTTCCGATGTAAACGAAGCAGACTGATTAAAGATGTATTTGTGTTGCAGGGATGTGCGCAACGGCTTTCCACCCTCTTTGTGCAAAAGAGGCGAAATTCTACATGGAAGTGTGCAGCGTGGAAGACACTGAACATGTAAGCTGACTTGACCATATTAAGGGTGGTTCCTTTGGTCTTCTATTGTGGTTAAATTAGCATTGTGAAACACTGATCAAGAGTGTTGCTTGTTTTTCAATAACATTTTGAACTTTGTTGTGAAGCAATGGTGAAGAGCATTGAATCTCTCAATCAAGCATTGAATTGCATTTTGCAGTTTGAACACAGGGCTTACTGCACGAGGCATTCGGCTGCTCATATGGGAAAAGCATCGGTGACACTGAATGAGGGTTTTGATGCTGGTACTTCCCAGTCAAAGCCAGCAGCAGATGGCGCCGAAAAATCTAGGGGCAATGGTGCTCTAGCAGGCACTAAGCCCTTAGAAGGCAAGGAGGAGATTTTATGGACGGAGCAAACGTCTCTTTCCAGCTCTGTTGTGCGGCCCCAACTTGTAGACGGTGTGCATATATTAGCCGGGAAAACTCAGATAGACTCCACTAACCTTGATAATGGGAGTCAGATTAATATGGTAACTCCATTACACTCAGCGCTAGAGTTCGAGAGAGGTGAGGATGAAGGGAGCAAGGTAATTGTCTTAAATGAAAGACTGGACCCCATGCAGCCAATTCATCGAGAGCAACAGGCAAGTTGTACCACTATTTTATTTATTTATTTTTGCAAACAATCAAATTGAGGTTGAGTTGAATAATCAAGTCTAGTCTAAGCGGTAGTATGTACCTCACAGACTCTTTCTGTTCTGCAGGTTTCATCTAGCAGTCTGCCTATCTATTTGACTGAACCATGGGCTTATGTGGTGAATGACAACTGGTAAACAGGGATCTGAACAGGGTATTCACTTCGCAGCAATCTCATCGCCCCAGTCTTGCGAGGCCTCGCAATCTTCACATCCTGACAATGTGGAACGGCTAAAGCAAGAAATATCTAGCAGCAATATGAAGTCCAGTGACAATATTGAAGGGAAGAGTAGCTTGCCTAAAAGCGACGATCACCTTCGGCGTCGCTCTAGTGATGCCACCAGTGAGGGAAGTAAAGGTCAAGATGCCTTAGGCATGGCCGAGGGTGATGCATGTGGTGAAGTGGCTACCGTCTGTGATGAGAAAGGCAGTAATGAGCGGCGACAACGTGGTCTCAGTGGAGAAGCGAGCACCAGCCATTCTCATGCAACTTCACTTTTTGATAGTCCTGCTGTTCCTGCCCAGACCTCCAACTCCCCACCTTCCAACGAGCCGGTGCCTATTTCTCCTTACATCGCCATTTGTTATGCATATGGGTATTAATGGACTCCAGGGGTGTCAAAATATCATCCGTTTTCCGTTTCTATTTCATCGCGGTCAACTAGCGGCAATGTAAATTGTCTCCCTTAACTTAGTACAATAAGGCTTTCTACTTCTGGTCTTCTATTTATTTAAGTTGACGTAGTGTTAAGAGGGAATGGGGTCATTGAGTATGGTAGGTCGTTTGCAAATGCTTTTTGTGCGGGCTTATGTATTATTTGTGTAAGATTAAGTGTTAATTTTTGGTGCTATTGTTTGTCTCCAGTACGGGAAGGAGACACCTGATCCTACAGCTGGAAATCAGGTTTGCGAGGAGGACGTTTCACAGCATAGAGATTTGTAAGCACGAATTTTATTCCCCTGCCATCCCTCGTCTTGTTTCTTTCCATGTAGTCGAGCGTTATGCTTGGATATCCTAAAAAATGAATGTGCTTTAAAAGAAGTACTCTGCGTGATTTTATAAACGTTGCCTCCTCTTTCTTTTCTGGCAAAGGTTCTGGAATCTGAATAAAGATATTTCTGACTACAGACAATGGGTTAGCTTGAAAATCTCGTCAGGATTCCTGGCTGTTTTAGTCGCTGGTTTCTATTTGAGAATGAGCATACCTGGAATTAGATCAAATATGGTACTTGACAGGTAACGTCTTGAAGGTAGGTAAACTCCTGATAAGTCTAACAGGTCTTTTTTTTGGCTTGAAGCCTGCAAAAGAGTATTTCTCAGGCTTTTGCGCATCCACAAATTGAACAAAGATTGAGAGATTATCAACCATTTAGTGCAACAAACGGACAGTACTCAGGCATTGATCATCCTACTGATTTTCAAGTATCTTCGAAGTCCCCAGTAGGATTAGTAGAGGCTGATGCTAACGATGCGGTCGAGATGCAATGGGATCAGCTTCGATCAGCAGAAAAGGAAGGTGTTCTAAAGTTGGCACCGGATGACGAGATTGAAGGGGAGATTTTGGTTTTGCAAAATTCACTCCTCAGCCGTGCTGAAGAAAATCGTCTCCGTTGTGGTATGCATTCTTCTTGTTCCGGGAAATTTTAGGATTTCTGGATCTGCGCACGTCCTTCTTATCAGACTATGTGGTTAAATGCTGCTGGCTCTTGCTTGTGCTGCTTCTCGTTTTAATTCGGTGGTGCTTGAATGTAGAGAGATTGATCTCGAAGATGTTACCGAAACTGCCCGAAGAACGTGCGTCATCACTGAAACGCATGCAAGAGTTGGACTTTGTGCATCGTTATGTGTCGCAGAAGCGAGAAGTAAAAAAACAGGGTCGCAAGGAGAAACGCCACAAAGAAGCGCAGGCGGTCTTGGCTGCTGCGACTGCCGCTGCTGCTGCATCTCCTCGAGTTGGCTACATCAAACGAGATGTTTTGTCAATTTCAGACATGGATAATCAACCTTTAAGTCCTTCACAGGATAACACTTTTGATTACAGTTCTGGTGTATTGCCAAGTTCAAATCGTCGCTTAAAGCCACCAGTTCCAAGGCTGAGTTATATTTCGAGTACCTCGCCCTATCCTCTTCTTCTTCCTCGCCCCGGCTATCAGGCTAGAGCAGGCCCAGAATTAGCAGTGCTGAGGACTGGCCATGGGCAGTTACTATTGGAGGGGGAGGAGGCTGCATGTGACGTCTGCAATAGCCGGGAGTCTTCTCGTGGCAACAAGATTGTGACCTGTAACAGCTGCAAAGTGAGTGTACAGCTGATTATTGAGCATTTGATATGATTGCTTGTCCTCGTTCCCCGCAGCTATGCTTTATCTTGAGGCTGAATTGCAAGGTGTTTCTGAGCAGGTGAACGTTCATCAAGAATGCTATGGAATTGCGCGTGTGCCTCAAGGGGTGTGGTTGTGTCAGCCTTGTACGGAGCTTCAGCGACAGTCTCAAAGCTTGAGATCACCTGGTGTTGTTGCTCCGGCGAATATGTTGTGGGCACAGTGTGCCCTTTGCTGCCGCGGGGCAGGGGCTCTTAAGCGTTCAACCGATGGTCGCTGGGTACATGTCTTTTGTGCTCAGGTAAAGTATTGCAGATAATGGCATTTTGAGTATTGAAGCAGCTTAGTTGATCTTGATTTTGAGATATTGAAGGACAGCTTATGCATGTAATCTCTGGCCTAAATCGTGTGTGTTGGGCGTGCAGTGGATGCCTGAAACCACGACTGGAAAGGATCAGGCTTCTCTTATTCAGGGCATGGTAAGTTTACACTGGTTCTTGGGCTGGTTCTTGTAATACCTATTTTACGACCTTCTTCACATTTTCCAGAGACTCCTGAATATACAACTGTCTCTTATTTAATTGTGCAGGAAAGTGTGAACCCAGAACGTTTTGCATTACTGTGCAGTGTTTGTCAACGTCAAGAGGGTGCCTGTTTGACGGTATGGTGATTCTTAACTTTGCAAGAAAATACACTAGCATGTTGCGTTATCTGCTGGAAGTAGCCCACGTATTAAAATTAATTGCTTTTGCGTCTCGTTTGCTGTTCACTTTACCCGTTGGTAATCCTATGGTATCTGTCATTTTGCTTCACGATTTTCGCTGGGATGGTTTCCTAAACCTTGGTAGGTGATTATATGGTATACGACTTTCTTTTTTTGTCTGGAGACTCTTCCGGTACTTGGAAGTTTCATCTTTGCATTATAGCTTTCATCTCGAGTTTCTCTCACTGCGGATTTTCACTCTCCTGTTGTTTTGGTTATAGTAGACCTTGTCGATCTGCAATTATGTTTTGACATCGTTACTGAGGCTTGATGATCATACATTTTGCAGTGCAATTTTGGACACTGTCATGGGGCATTTCATCCACCGTGTGCGCGAGATTCAGGATTGTACATGACTGTCAGAATCAGCACTGGTGGTCGACTGCAATATCGGGCATATTGTGACAGGCATAGTATCGTACAAAGAGCCAAGGTAAGATAGCTGGTTCTTGTGAACTGGAGGAGCAGCAGCATTCACTGGTACCGCTGGTGAATGTGAGTTCTTGGCTAGCTCGAAGTTTAAAAGGGGAAGTGGTAATAAACATTAACTAGCTGGTTTTGTTGTGTTGTCTGAACCAATCCTATTGGTAGGATGAACAGGTGGAACAGAGGCAGCGCAGTGGAAACGAAGAACTGCATTCTCTACGGCAAATACGGGTACGAAGGTTACCCGTATTTCTGTTTCCGTTTTTGAGCTCCAATGATCTCAGTATCTCATTGTGCATTGCTGATTCTCCAGGTGGAGTTCGAGCGAGTGAGACTCATGTGCGAGCGCATATGTCGTCGGGAAAGATTGAAGGTACTAGTTTGTTTTTTCTGGATTTATTCGTGTGCGGAGGAACGACCTTTATTTTCTGAACGCATTGGCGAAGTCTGTTTGGCAGCGTGTTTTGCTGACTTTGTTTCATGATTTTGTGACTGAGCAGAGGGAGGTGTTGCAGACGACCAAGGATATTGCTGTAGCTCAACTTCTGTCTGCAGCTCACGTAGAGATGAATAACCTGGAGCAGCTACCTGAGCCAATGAGTAAAACTAGAGGTGATAACAGTGTAACAGTTCAAGATGTTCTAAAGTAGCTCCTGCCTTCACCTGATGTAAACTTTCGCAGCACAGTACATGGGTCTGATTCAACTGATCTGTTTCTTTTTGTAGAATTACCCTTGGCTTCAATTCAGCAAATGCCAAACTTGCCGCACCACATTCAGATGATTGCCACTAATCCAGCTGGGGACGAGACGAAAGAGCATACGAGACGTCACAAGAAAATGAAGAAGGTAACTGATGGCTGCTGCTTGATATCAGTAATTGTCATTTCCTTTTTGTCTATATCTGCTTTTAATATTTGCTTTGAGCATGTAGAGAGTCAAATATTACGCCTGACCGGAATTTGGTGATGTGGTAGCAGCATGGACGCACCAGATTGCACCGGGAGCAACTGATGACGCCTGTTGAGGCATCCATTCTAAATATGCGATTACCAAAAGGTTACGCATATGTCCCAGTGGATGTCTATGTGAAAGGCACGATAATTCCCACGCAGCCAGACCCAGTTGAGAAGGAGCAACCGTTGCCGCCTACGTCACTTCCGCCATAGTTCACAACATTAGTCAGCTTCTCTGTGCAAATTCAAGTCCAAAGTCTTGTGCTTTGAGTAGTTAAGTAGAATGGATTTGATGAGGTTTTCTTCCGGAAATTCATTAGTCTAGATCTACATCTAGATCTTTTGTAATTATGAGGTAAACATTTTCAGGTGACACCATACGAGGCAAATTGCCATTGAAATTTGTATCCATGTTTCTCAGGTCTTGATGTTCCGTTGATACACTTGATTTATTCAGTTCAGAGAAATTAAAATTGCATGTGATCTGCATCACTAATTTCTTCAGTGATAATATTTTTGTCACCTTGTTTCAGCTCTGATGAATCGAACAACGTAACATTCTTGAATCTTGGTTTGCACAGAAATTTACTTTCTTTGAGCCCAAATGTACACACCTAGACCTCAGTTTTACCACATTACCAGTACGGTACGTTCACACCAAGAGCTCATTTTAAGGGCCTTTTTGAAAATAAGATTCCCTTAGCTTGAGGGCAGAGCTTGAAGGCCCGAGTGCACCTTATTTTCAAAAGGGCCGAAGAGTCAGGGTGCCTTGTCAGCCTTGAGGGCAAGTTTCATAAGGGACAATTATGGTTATCACGTGCCCTTGTTTTGTTTTGAATGAATGGAAAACTTCAGGCCAAGAATTTGACAAGTTTTGTCCCAATTCCCTGTTGCAATGACACTGAAGTGACCCATCAGTGTGCACTTTTTTTTGGCTAATCAAGGATCACAAAGCTTTGCCGTGCAGTCGTAAGATGATGTGGCTATTAAGTGGCCATTGTTGGGTTGGAAGCAAACATTCCACATGCCACATGCATGACCCTACACAAAACAATAACAACAAATCAATGCAAAATCTTAATGAAGAAAAAGAAAGAGGTTAAAGATATCAAAATACTACAAATAAGAATTTGTTCTCTTCATTTTTTAGTTGATCAGTCACTTGTTGGATTCTCACCAATTTGGAGCAAAAATGATAAGAAATTAGTAAGTTATGTAGTTGAAGTGATTGTTGTTCAAAGTTTTTTCCTAAGCCTCAATCTGTTGCAATTGGATAATAATTAGGCCAAAAGAAGTGGGTAGCAGGTAATAATATTTATGTCACTAGAATCTAGTTGCAAATCAAATTCCACTTTAGATTTTCTCTAAACTATCATAACCCTTACCTCAAGAGTTGTGGTTGAATGTCCACGTTCAACATCTTAAATCATACTTTTAGTATTACATGATGCAGTTGCTAATAGATTTTTTCCGAGCTTAAATGACAATCTAAAAACCTAAATTGCAATTGCCAATTACAAGTGTTATACATTATTGTCTCATCAAAACAAGGCTTGTTTATTGTACAAGTTTGGCCATGCAAATTTGTTGTGCGAGTTAGGATAGCAAGAAGATGTTATAAACATATTACATAATGAAGAAGGCATGGGAGAGAAACAAACCTTTTTTTTATATGAGCACATGAAGACATTTTTGGGTATTTGTATTCCACAATTGACAAGTATAGTTAGAGCTTGTAGATCTTATAAGGTCTTGGTTTGTTGGAGAAAATTTCACAATCCAAAGACTATCCAAATGGAAATCAAGTACAACTACCTCCTTGTGTAAATGTACATTATAAATATGACATAATTTGTTTGAAGAAGCAGTTGCCACAAAATTTCTTGATGGACTAATTGCAATCCCCCATGAAGCAGTTAAAGGACTCATGAATGTATCCGTTAGTTCCCAGTGGGAAGATCTTAGGTGCTCATTAACATCTCTTTCAACTACTTCACATCTTGCTTCAACTTCTCCTTCAACCACATTATATCTTGTAGAAACACTATCATTATGAGCTTCTACAATGTTGTGGTTGAATAGATTTTCATATATAGCAATATAACAAATACATCAATTCTTCTACTAAATTATTTGGAAAGAATCTTGGAATAGAATCTAATATCTAAAATTCCAAAATTTAGATAGACAAAATTATTTTATTTTCACTAGCATACATGTCATTGCAAAAGGCGAGATTTTTAATAGCCATTAATAATACATGTGCTTATAGAGTGCAAAATGGAAAGATGCCTTGAACTATATTGTATTATTGAATGCTCCAGCAACTAACATATTCTTTGAAGACAAAATAATTTTGAAGTCTATGATGGAAAAATCATACCTTTCATCAATAAATATTTCAAACACTTCAACTATGAACAAATTGTTTCCAACTATTGGACAATCCTTGGGCTCTTAATGCCAACATTTCTCAATCAAAGATTGCAGCTTGCAATTCAAAGACAATCATCAAGTAGCTTTGGACGCTCACCTTTCATTATCTTCTTCTTGATGTCATTGAGAGATCGGAGATGGTTGCAAAAGATATACATCTAACCAAAATCTCATAACATACCATCCCAAAGCTATAAATATCACACTTGAATAGATACTTTAGCATCTCTTGACATCTTGGAGGGCTTCTATGATTACTACCACTTAAACTTATTATTTTGGAAGCCATCCATTTATTACTGGTTGTATTGTAGGTTTAAGTTGGAAATGTAATGCTCTTCGCTTTTGTTTTTGAAAGCCTAAAGTCTGCCACTTTGACATGTATCTTTGATTTCTCTGTTATATAGATACTTTTCACAAGAATGTTCATTATTGACTTCACATCCCTATGAATAATCCTTTTGCTATGGAGGTAATTTACAACTTCACCTATTTGAAGCCTAATATCAATTGCTTCCAAATAAGAAATGGTTGAAAAATACTACCTTCTTTCCACCTTGTTTCTACTAGTCTCTAAATATCTCTGTCCATCAACTCCATGATAATGGAACAGCTCCATTCATTTTTTGTACGACAATACATGGACATGATATTGAGATGAAACAATTGTGACAAGGTTTTAACTTCTTTCAAGAATTATGAATTTTCAGGTTCAATAAATGTTTTCTTTGCAACATGTGTCCCCATCCATGTTGCTTTGTGTATAGTAGCAGAAACACCTCCTCCTAATTTTTGACTTGGTACCACCAACTTAAACAAGCCCCTCATTTGCCTAACCATCACTTTCCAAACACTTTCTTCGTTGGATGTTGGATTGAATTCAAACCTCAAGAGTCTTTGAATCAAATAGCTCGCCAAATCTCTATTTTCACCATGTAAAGCATTCATTTTGGTTGTCATATTTTGTATTAAAGTGTTCACATCCACCAAGGCTTTCATTTGTAAAATTTTTACTTTTGTTTTGTAGATGTCATTGACTTTTTTGTATGTGAGACATCTAGTGGTGCATGATATTGGATAAACTATGTTTTACATGACTCCAAATTGAATTCCAGTGAGGAAATATACTCCAAGACATTTGTTAATGTCATAGTAGCTTCAATCCATGCTTCTTTGCAATACCCCTATACAAAGATTTCAATTTGGCTTACTGAAGATAGTAAGGGATTGAAGATTCCAACCTTTTTTGTAATGTCCACAAATGAATGTGGCTTATGATTTGTTGATCCAATTATCTCCAAATACAAGCTTGCACTCTCAACAACCACTTTAAGTTTGTCAATTAGATATCCACATTGTTCAATGTTGAATTTCTATAAAAATGTCTTTGGCATTCCTTGCTCACAAGCTTTTGTAAGCTTTAAATATTAGTCAAGCTCTTCCATTTTCTGGTGCAAGAAGAATAAAATCTACTTTTAATTACAAATTATGTTCTACTTTGTCACAATTTTAAATTATTTGAAAAACAAGATTTTTTCTTCAAAATCTACTTTAAAGTGTTTTGAATGCTAAACTGAAAAAACCTTTGGATCATAATAATGAACATAACAATAATAACCAATGCTTCAATCTTAAATAACTAGGACTCATACACAAATCAGTTACTAGTAATTGGAAGAACAACCTACAATATTCTCAATCACAAGTGTCAAAAGAGATGCTTTTGACTATAATTTTTGTATTGCATCCCACAAGGATTCAAAATTCATTATCAAGATACATATGGAAATTTTGAACCTTCAAAAAAATATAAAAAGTTCAAATTTTTTTTATTGATTTTCTTAAAGCCCCCAATTGGATGTGACTCTTACCATAGTGGATTCTTAAAGGAAACACAAGTTAATTCAATTTCAATACCCAACACTAGGGTAGAAGCATCCACTGTCAACCACACTTGGTACCTAACCTATACCGTGTGCTATTTCCAACCTTAGTCTAAAACCCCAAGGCTCAAATGGTGTTTTTTTTTGTCTATGTTAAGGTTGGAATCTTTATCAAGGTTGGAACTAATAAAGTTATGATACATGTTGTACAATAGTGAGTAAAAAAATAGCAAGTAGTTTTTGACTGATTGGAATTAGAAGACTCTAGACATTAGCAATGGGTCAAGAATACTTTTTGTTTTCCAAAATTCACAGTAACTTCAATTTTGGGATTAAAACTCTAAATAATTTGGAATCCTTATATCTCCTATCTTCCTATATGGCAAAAATTTCCAACACCTCATACTCCTCACCATCTACTCCAAAATTGCTTAAATGGTTGACTACATGTGCTTCTACCTTACTAACACTAAAAATTAATTTAAGAATTATGCAAATGTGTAAGGTGCACTAGTATGATACATAGTAGTTCACAATAAAATCAAGTGGACTATCATGTTAGGGCACCCTAAATCCAAAAAATCCTAAACCCTACCCCTATTCCCTAATAAATATATTATTCAAATAATATAATTTTCATCCATTTTTCATTTGATCCATTTCATTGTACTTTCATCCAAATTTCATATTGATTTCATCCAAGAAAACACACTGATTAGATCACATATTTACATTCATCCAAATTAGTTTGGTAGGATTCAAGACTAGTCAAATTCCCACACTTATTACCCTGGTTCTACAATTTCATCCATTTTGGATGCCCTTGTGTTTCATCTGTGCACATTTTCATCAAGAATTTGTATTTCCAGCTTTGGCAATCCATAACATTGTTAATTGGGTTCATTTGTTCCCTCTTCAAGCAGGGATAATTTCCCGTAGATGCATGGAAGGGAACTTAAGTTATAATCCCATGTTTGTGATTGGCGTTGTGCTAAGAATGTCAGATGAATAGATCACAAATTTCAAGTTGGTCCAATCCCCATCCTTTGAGTTTTGAAAGTAATAGTGTGTGACGTTAGGGGGCTTTCGCTTTTAAGGGAAGCATAAGGGACAATCCCCTGCTCCCCAAAATGTTAACAATGTTATGTCTTAAGAAAGTAGAATGTTTCTTCTGAAGGATTTGTTGTAGTAAGTTAGCAAATGTTAAAAAGATAAGTTGCACTATCTAATTGGCTGCACAGAGTGTGTATCTAAGGTAACTTTGCCTATGATAGGCAAAATTTTGGACCAGCCTCATTCAAGCCAAAAACTTTATGAGCAATACATTTCACAAGACACATGTACTGCTCATGAATTTTTGGGCCTACATTAGGCTGGTCCAAAGTTGGCCTATCCTAGGCAAAGTTACCTTATTGCGAAGACCACCTTCAAGGCACTATGCAATTTCAAGTTGAGGTTGGGTTTGGTGATAGAATATCTAACTAGATGGATGATATTGAGTATGAAAAACAAGTGTGATCGATTGATATATGGAAAATTTCATTAAAATGGTGCCATTTGGCAACTTAAAGAGTTTTTACGGTTCAGATTAGGTGGTCTAAAATGTACGCTAATCCTAAATGTTTGAAATCCACACTTGTTTTAGATGATACTTTCACTATTTAGACCTAGCAGTCTAAAATCTATTGTTGTCCTAGATTTCTGAAATCTATACCTATTCTAGACAACACTTTTAAGGTTCAAACCAAGTGTTGTGAAAATGGCACATGGAATATTGCCCATTTAACAAAATTCCCCATATTACAAATAATTTTAGCATGTGAGTATGATTGTAAAGATAATTTACCAAAATCTAATTACAAAATTTGACATATGGTATCATATTTTGTAATACCATATCATATTTGTGTGCAATGCTCCAAGAGCAAGTTCCTTGAAGAAATCCCGACTACCCACCCATCCAAAAGGTGTTAACCCCTAAATGCCCAACTGCCCATATATGATCAATTTGAAATTTCAGGCTCATTTTGGTGTAGGCAATTAAATTCCTTTGATTGTTTAAAAAAAATTTATAGGCAACTTTAGGGTTAACTATTGGAATCTTTCATTTTTCATTGAGAGAGTTAAATATTTGATTTTTGAGAGGTCCTCCAAGGCATATATGTACAATTAGTGAAGAGCGAGGTGAAGAGTAAAGTTTGCAAATTTTACGTCATTTCACGGCTTTGAGCAAAGTTTGCTAATTTTACTTGATTTGAGATCTAAAAAATTGTACAAATCCATTTGCTTTGAAAATGGTCTGAGTGGAAAGAGTAAAGTGTTTTCATGATTTTCACCCTTGAAAATTTAAACATGCAAATGTTAGTTTGGAGTTATTTGTAATCTCTATTTATTAAAAAAATTACATTACAACAATTGCAAGGGGTATTGTGTAATGAATTTGATTTCTTTTCATGTAAAATTAAGTTTTTTGAAAGTGCATTTTAGTGTGCTAGCACTATTTGTAGTTGTTCATGTCACCCCCAATCCCAAAAAACTTTTATATGCAAATTTTTGAAACATTGTGGGAAGGGGCAACATACTAAAAATAAAAAACATATATTTTTTCTTGTTATAATCTCACAACTCCTATGCAATTTTGCACTCAAAATTAATATGTTTCCTAATAAGAAAAATATTTAAACATCCATATGGCTAAATTTTGAAAAAAAACACAATTTACTTCGTCAAGGATAACTATATGTCCGGGGGTGCTATTTTGTGAGCTTGGGAGCATGAGCCCAAGAGCCGGAGAGCCTAAGAGCGTAGAATTTGAACTATCATTTCTTGGGATGGATGTCGTCTGGACCTATAACCGTGGATAAGGTTTAGGGTAAAATTGACCTAATAAAAAAGAAAGGGTGTTCATTGATATTGGATAAAATTTGAAACTGGCAAACCTTTATCATTGAGGATTCAAGAATACAACACTTATATCATTCAGAAGACATGAGAACTTAAAGAATTCCCTTCATCTTTAACCCCTAAAAGCCCAAGGGGTTTGGACAAAACACAAATGTGTTATAAAATATAAGTTCTACAACTTTTTTGAAGTTTGCATTAAAATAGATAATGTGAAGCACAAAAAGAAGAAAATATCCGTATGGTCAAAATTATAAAATTATTCTTAGATTCTCTTCAAATGAATTTTGAAGATATAACTTCAAAAATTCACCAAAAATACAATTTCTATCTTTAGCAATTGAATTTTTTTTTGATTGGTCAAAATTGTGGTTTCTATTGATTTGTGAAAAAATGCATAAGATCCAGTAATGAAAACACCAACACTTTCCCCAAATAGTAAGTTTTTCAACACTAGGCAATACTAGACTCTTTGTGCTATTTCTTTTATAGTTTTTGTTTGATCGTAGCGATCTTAGTTTTGAATATAAATATTGAAAGACAATCCAATCTTTTAAAAAAAAAAAAAAAAAAAAATTGAAAAAAGTTTTTTTCTGCCCGAAAAATCTGCCCGAAGTCGGGCAGCGACCATAAAATGGTCGTTTGAGCGCTTAGGGGTTAAGAAGATTATGCTTACAATGATATTGTAATTCAATTTAAAGATTTAGGAAATATAAATACATATACAGATAAAAAAAATGAAATATATATTCAAAAAATAAAATATATATAGGGCATCAAGGTTCATTTTCTTCAAGGGCAGTGGTAGAAGAATTGGATGCTGAACTACAATCACTAACCAAATGATCTCCACGTGACTCTATCGGAGTGTCATCTATGAATCTAAGGACACGAGGATCAACGAGGTGGGCCTTAGAAGTATGTTTAGGATCATAAGTCTCAAACCGTTTAGCAATTGCCTCTGCATAAAGCGGAAGTCGAAATGATCTTGGAGGACTTTGGAAGAAACCGGGGTCAGCAAAGAACGGTTGATGTTTCGATTTCTTCATCTCTTCAGCTTGCCTGCAACAAAAATCCGCTGCATATAAGTTCAAAGCTATGCATGTAACATTTTGAATTACCTGACAAAATTGAATGCTTCACTTACTTACTGAATTTGGACTTCTTCACGATCTTCCAGGGAATTACTTCCTCGTCATCCAAATCAACAACATGGATACTTTGTGCTTGCTGTGGTGTTCCATCCAATGCCACCGTGCGAACAAGTGGAGCAAGCACGACGTCAAATATAGATGAGTCTTCTTCCAGTGCAACAATATGGCGACCGGTAGCCCAACAAGCAAAGATACTGGAACCTGAAAATATAAACAAATGTAATTTAAATTTTGAAGTGAAACAAATTGACTACACAGATCACGAAGTGCGATGACAAAAAATAGTGGAACAAACCTGTCGCTAAGGTGAAATCCATAACCACATCACCAGGCAAAGTAGTAGCCTCAATGAGCATCTGCATGAAAGGGCAGGCCTTCTCGCGCGGTCCTCGCCAAGGATTATTGAAATTCATTGTAACATCGTCCTTGCCACAAAAGTTTTGAAGGATGTCATCTCGACCAACATTCACTCCAATTGCTTCGTGAGCTGGAACTTCTCAAAAAAAAAATGTCGAAGAAGGTCGGCCAGATTTCACATAAAGAGAAATCGAAAATCGCATAGTCTGCACACTTCAATTTGTTAGGATAACTAACAAAATAGGAACTGAAATGGTCATGCAACTGAGAAAACATGAAGACAATCTCTTACCGTAGATAAAGGATTCAATGGTGATGTCAGATGCAACCTATTCATGCCCCACCAATCCTTCTTTGATTGGAACCCATATTGTCCCATATAGCCAAGAAGGTCGGACTTGATTTCCCGACAGAACGGGTACATGACAAGTAACCCCCCACCATCGTGTAGATAGGTCTCTGCAAAGTCGAAGATCGATTGTAACCAATCTACTGAATACTTATTCCAGTCAGGAACGGAAGTAGGTGGACTAGAAACTGTAGGAATTGGCAATCCTTCTGGAACATCTACAATCATCAAGTCCACTACTTCATCTTTGCTTAAAAACCCCTTGAAATAACGATCCTTGTCGGAGTAATGCTGTGTGCAAACACGTATGTTAGAAGCTGCCAAGACAAACATAAAAAATTGTATGCCATATGAATAAAACATAGTGAAAGAATAAAAGTGAAAAATACCATTTCTAAAAATTTCATGACCTTGTTGTATGACTCAGGGAAAGATCCCCCATCGGCACCTAGTAAATCAGTCATAGACACATTCAAGATGAGTTCATCAATGGCCGGCGTAAATGTGAAGTCCAAAATCTTGGCTGGCAAACCATGTAGCAGTCGTTCTTGCGTCAGTGAAAAGCTGGATGACATATCTTTCATGCCTGCTTCACTTGTTGCTTGTTCGCCCACTGGTGCATCTGCCTTTCTCTTCTTACCCTTTGCTTTTTCGAGTGTCTTCTTCTCACGGTCATGCTTCTTCTTCTCTTCATTTTTTTTGGCCTTCTTCTTTGCTATCTCTTGTTTCTCTACTTTCCTCTTATCTGATATCTCTCTTCTTTTTAGAGCTCTTGCTTTTGCCTCAACATCCAAACCCGCAAACTCAGGCTCAACAACAGTACTATCATTTAGAGATTGGAGAAGGTCTTGCTCCTCAGTAAGAGTAAAACCTTGATTGCACTCCAAATACCAGGCACCGGCTTGAAGATGGACACTAGTCCAGTTCTTCAATTGTGCAGGAGAGAACTTACAATCCGGGGAAGACTTATCCAACCATGTGTGTAGGAACGGAGGCAAATCTGCTTTCGCTATAGCTTTCTTCGCATATAACTCAAACTTGAAATATCTGTGGACCAAAAACAAGTGATTACCATAGATTCTCACAATCTACAGAAGCATTTAAAAAAAAAAAAAAAAAAAAACAGTTTGCAAATTCAAATGATTACCTATAAATGACTTGCTTCACAGCAAGATTGGATCCCTTGAATTCTTTAAAAGAATCAGACTTCTTGAATGTGCTAGCTTCTTTGAAGACCCCCACGTAAGCATGCTCCCACAGTTTCATCCTCCAGGACTCCAAATAGTCGGGCAGTGATTGTGGCTCATCCAATAACTCCATATTGATAGGGATGCTATTGGACTTCTTGATGTTCTCAAACATCTCTAGCGCAGCATCTTCAATCTATAGAACAACCCAGACATTAGATGGGATTCCGGGGGTCCGTTTCAGCGTCGTTCCCAGCCCCGTTCCCCGGGACCCCCATCGAACGCGCCGGCATTTTTTTTTTTCTTAAAAAAAAAAAAAAAAAATTAAATCCTTAAAATGAAAAACAAAGTCAGTTTTTTTTTGTTTTTTTTTGTTTTTCATTCAAAAACTCTGACCTGGCAGTCGCTTGGCCAGGTCAGCACACGCGGGGAACGGCGGATACTGGCGGATTTCGACTGGGTTTCGGCTGGAGAACTCACAGCCCCCCCCCCCCTCCCCCCCCCCCCGATGGCTGAATCCCATCTAATGAAACATCTTCGTAATGGACATGACTGAATCACATGACTATATGTAATATGAAATTAAATAAATAATTCTCTGGAATGAAATATGTAACGAAAGACTAAAATTTATTACCCCAGCAAACCAACAAGCTTTTGATAGGAAGGCATTGAGCTTCTCATCGTTAACTGGTCGTAGAGGAAAACGGCGAGCCTCATGACTAGGGTCAGAGGCATTCAACCATTTCAACCACTTCACCTTGTGGCTAGCCTGGACATTTGCAGTTGCAATTAACTGCAACTTGTCCAAGGTGAGTTCTTGTACTGCATACAAACTCCAGTGCCTTTCAGTCTGTGAAATCAAGACACCAAAGCCCTTAGATATAAGAAGACCTGGAAACACTAAATGTATTCATGTACAATATGTGAAATTAGTACCTCCTGAAGCCATTCGTGTCTTAAGGCAGGATTTGCAACAGCTACAATCTTTGAAAGTTTCTTGTACAATTTATCAGTTGCCTCCTTTGAACTTGATCTCATAGCGGTTGCCATACCAACACTTGTGACGTCCTCTACAGGGGTGTCTTCATGAAATTTTCTCACAGCAGTATCAGCAGCTGCAACAATCTCTTGCTAAAAAAACATTTAAAGATCACAACAATTAGGAATACAAGTTAGCAATTTCCAATTAAGCCAAAAAAGGAATATGACATTTATGCACGACATCAGAAAGAGAATTATATACTTACTTGAAAAATGAAGGATGTGAACACCTCAAGCGGCATAGAATACAATGTCTTTCGCGTACTTTGCTGACAAGTCTTGACATCCTCCGGGCTTAGTAGTTCATTGAACTTGTCAATTGGCATAGAACCATACTTCTGGACTCGATAGAGCGTGTGAACCAAATTTGTTTTCACATGGGAATTCTCAGTCTGCCTATTCACAAGAAAATTGAATTCAAATGTGTCAACATATAAAAAACAATTCGCAAAAATGACATTGAAGGTTAACGAATGCAAATAAAGTAAAACACCAAAATAAAATAAATTACTTACTTATTGATGTCATGCATCAACTGCATAGCAAGGCCTATTCGACCTTTTGTATCAAGGATGATAGTGTCCACCGAAATATGCCACTTCAATTCAACAGCATGAAGTCTGGTAATGTAGTTCATCCAAGCAAGACGACGATGATTTCCATCACAGATATAAAACTTTTTGTCTACTAAATGCCTCACCTCTGCTTGAGCGTTGAGCTCAATATTGAATGAGTTGTTTACTGAGTTCCACAAAGGCCCCCACTCTGCCTTCTCTGACTCAGTGAAAACTCCTGGCTCACCTTGTTCATCCGAAATTGAAGCGTAAAACACACGTGCACCTTCGTCATATCCATGGACGAATTCTTGCTCTAACTTGGTTAAATCACATCTCAAAGTTGGTCTTACCATTGGCATTGGCACCAATCTGCAAAGGGGTATTTTAATACGGGATAGGGATGTAGGCTGAAGACGCAAACTGGAAATGCTCGACACGAAGTCCAATTTCTGAGTCTTCCGTATGTCATCCTCCAATAACTCTTCTCCAACTTCGTCGTTGCCCTCAGATATAGAATCGTCTACATCCTCCTCAAAGTGAATACCGAGCTGAGAATTATCCTCTGAGTCCACAAGAGACAATGACTTTGTCTCCAAACTACCGCCTACTACGACAGTTTCATCTTGCATAGAGAATACAATAGTGGATTATTTCAAATTAAGTACATGTTCATATACAAGAAGAATTAAAAGAAGTACACACCTAACAAATATATAACACCTAACACTTTCAGGCAAAAACTAGTTCATCACCGAACACAGACACCGAAAGTCCAGTTCTCCAGACCCTGGTAAAGACAAAGCCTCTCTCGCCACCGAGAGTCATCCCGAAGGCGTTAGCTTTCGGAATCAAAAAAAATATTCAACAGCAAGTCTGTCCTACCCTAAGATAACAAATTCAACACGAAGAGCTCGGTTCATCTAGGTGACCAGGTCCAAGATGAACACAACGTCAAGCATGCGTTGGCTGACGAATCTAAGGAGAGGAATTAGATTCTGATCTCCAGACCTTCGGGGGGATAAATCCTCTCTCGCCACCGAGAGCCATCCCGAAGGCTTAAACTTTCGGGATCAAAAAAAAAATTCAACAACAAGTCTATCTTACCTTAAGAAAGAAAATTCAACACGGCAGAGCTCGGGTTCATCCCAGTGACCAAACCCGAGATGAACACAACATCAAGCATGCGCTGGTCGGACGAATCTAAGGAGAGGATTCAAATCTGATCTCCAGACCTTTGGGGGGATAAACCCTCTCTCGCCACCGAGAGCCATCCCAAAGGCTTAAACTTTCGGGATCAAAAAAAAAATTCAACAGCAAGTCTATCTTACCTTAAGAAAACAAATTCAACATGGCAGAGCTCGGGTTCATCCCAGTGACCAAGCCCGAGATGAACACAACGTCAAGCATGCGCTGGTCGGACGAATCTAAGGAGAGGATTCAAATCTGATCTCCAGACCTTCGGGGGGACAAACCCTCTCTCGCCACCGAGAGCCATCCCGAAGGCTTAAACTTTCGGGATCAAGAAAAAAATTCAACAACAAGTCTATCTTACCTTAAGAAAACAAATTCAACACGGCAGAGCTCGGGTTCATCCCAGTGACCAAGCCCGAGATGAACACAACGTCAGGCATGCGCTGGCTGATGAATCTAAGGAGAGGATTCAAATCTGATCTCCAGACCTTCGAAGGGACAAACCCTCTCTCGCCACCGAGAGCCATCCCGAAGGCTTAAACTTTCGGGATCAAAAAAAAAATTCAACAACAAGTCTATCTTACTTTAAGAAAACAAATTCAACACGGCAGAGCTCGGATTCATCCCGGTGACCAAGCCCGAGATGAACACAACGTCAGGCATGCGCTGGCTGATGAATCTAAGGAGAGGATTCAAATATGATCTCCAAACCTTCGGGGGGACAAACCCTCTCTCGCCACCAAGAGCCATCCCAAAGGCGTAAGTTTTTGGGATCAGCAGAAATTGCGACAGCCATTCAGCAGGAAGTGTGACAGCCATGCGGGATGGACGAAACCAAAAATTTCTATACGAATTAGGTCTGATTGATCTTTCACGGTCGCTGGAAGCGGCATCTTCACCCCGCGACCTTATTTAGCTTCTAGGGGCAACCAGAGAGTGAACCTATTGAACCCTAAGAGGCGGTAGAGCATCCTCTACTGAGCGGTGTTTGTAAAGAATGCCCAACAATCCTTCTTTGAAATCTCACGCCATCGACACAACATAGGGTGTAAGTTTCAGAGAGCAATTACCTGAACATATTGGGGGGGGGGAGCGTCCACGCTGGTCAGCTGCCCACGCCGCGCTTGAGACCTCATAGCCATGGCGACTTCCGCCTTCAAACTAACCTACAGAACTAAACGCGGAAGGTTCTTAATAAAATGGAGTACGTCTATCCACTCCTTGCATTTTAGAAGGAGAAGCCCAAGATCAGAAGTAGCTGCGGTTTGGTGTCCGATGTTTGGAAAGCACGGACGGGGACTTTCGCAAATGCTGCCTGCAGTTCGAAGATCATGTTGCACGAGAAGGGACTACCGTGCGGGTGTAGGGCCGAGTTTAGTCTGTATTGACCACTGATTTCACTAACTACTGGTTGGATAAGGTATTAGGTCCCGAAACCAAACACCTACAAGCTGAAACTGAATTCTGGAAAAGATTGAAATATTCTAGATATATTATTCAATACATTCTCCTTGAAAGAGAAGTGGATTGGAATCATCCTAAAGGCCTCTTACATTTCCTTGAGCATTTTAAATTTAGTTATGAAAATTTCAATTTCAACTAGCAGAGACCTTTTACTTTGTCGACCTTCAAAATGTACATTATTTGTGCATCAGTGAAGGCTATGTCCCAAAGTACACTCGAGCCTTCTACCTTACCACTGGGTTACGAATACGTGTATTTAGAATTCACTTAAGGATGATATTAGTTCATATGCGATACGCTAGATCAGTAATAGCCAGATTGATTAGTAAGTACCTCTAAACTGTTATTGCTACAAATTGATAAATGCTATATTTTTTTAACTATTTATCCATACAGAGATTTTTATATTTATCTAAATCTACATTTTTAAAATTGGTAGATGATTTGGAGAATTGAAGTACAATTGTTACCACTGCCCACAACATTGAAAGCACATGATGGAGAAATATGTGCATGGGCGGCTGAATTATATTTTATATCTATCAACCTACGGTGGTACTATAAGTCCAGTTAAGAGATTCTTGATTCTCAAATCCGGCTACGTGGGGAAATTCTAGCCAACTCTATTCCTTTGACAATTTCATTGTGACGGCAAATTATTATTCTGATTGGTTTAATGGTACCCAACAGTTATTGTAGCACCACTCTGTCCCTACCCCCCAAATAGCATCTGTTTGCAGTAATTAAATTGATGGCGTCTTTAATACAATGGTTCTTCATTCATTCATCCTAGACTCGCGGATCTCGCTTGCCATCTTCAAAATCCTGATCACAAGGTTCCAATATTACAACTCAGCATTCTGTGTATAGGGTCTCAAAGTACTAGCAAGCAATTTGCTAAGTATATTTGAAGTGATTTTTTGGTTGAGTGAGATTGCATCCATAGACTAGTTAGTTGTAATGGCAACGTTGGTAACGTGGTTGATGCTTCCCCTAGATCTTCAATATAGGGGTTTTGTCTCTGTTGCGTTCGTTTTGTCTGTGTTGCGTATTGTAGCTGGTTTGTGTATATTTGCTAGGCATATAAACAGATTTACACTTAATGCTATTGATAAATGAAATTAAGTGTAGTCACTAAATAGCTTTTATTAACTTCCATAATGATTTCTTGTTCTATATAGGTTTATTACTGGAGAGTACTACTATTTTTTGGTATTCATTATTTCTGCGGTGTAAAGCTTTTCGGGATTCTTGACTAAGATCGAATTATTTTGGGAAGACAACAATATGTGTCAGTGTTCAGGCCATCTTTCATTTTTTGAAATCAGATTGTTTTAGTTATGCTAGCAGTGTCGCTTAATGTGGCCTTATATATATATATATATATAAAACGTTGAAAATAGAATGTTCATTTAGTTAATGCATTCATTACTAGTCTCAATAAATGACTCTGCACTTTTCCTCTTCATCTACATTTATGCTATTGGTGCTTCCTCTATATTTTCCGTTCTAATTCACTTCATGTGAAAGTCTCATCAGGGCACATATTTCTTGGCTTCTGGAAATTCTTTCAGTATTGCAAAATGGTTTCTATCCGAGCACACGGTCATGAGGTGCCCCTGCGTCTTCGAGTGAATGCAGATGGTATTGCTGAACTTCCAGTGCATCTACTTCATGTCCGATACGGCTTCATTCCTTCTTCCATTTATGTTGAGGAGGAAGTTATGTCTGAGAGTGGAAGTTTGCTCGAATCAATGTTGATGGACAAGACTAGAAGTGAGAATGGCCATTACTGGATTCTACCTAAGGGTCGTTATAAGGCGTTTGGTTTGTCTGTAGATCACATGGCAAGATCAATTGAAATATTGATACCAGAATCTGACGCTTTTGCTGTTCAATTTACATCTCTTAGAGATGTTAAAATTGAACCGAATAGTCCTTCGGTATCAAAGGATTCAAGAGGTTGTAACAATGTGGGTGCAAACATTGTTACAACCAATCAACTCTTAAGTCCAATAGTAGAGTTATCTAGTGACTCAGAGGGAGAGGTGGTTGCACAAGGTCATTTTTCATTGAAAACACCCAGCCTAGTGCATGCATCAACAAATGCAAGCACTCCGCAATCTACCTTTGGCCTCCAGAGTAGTCCAGGTAGTTCTTCATTGTCACGCCCTCCATTGTATCCACTAGACCGTCAATTTCCAAGTATATTACAGAGTCTGAAGAAATTATCAAATGTCAAGGGGTGTAGGAACGAAGTAGCACATATAGACTTTGATTCTATTCAGTACGAGAAGGTCCAGTTTCTTCCGTCTCATTTTGATGGTGACATTTTATTTGAGTTGCCACCTTCTCGGTCATCGGCCTCTTTAGTATCTTCAAAGAATATGAGTGGAATGGACAAACGACACGATGGTCACACATGGTGTCGTACAATGACCTCAAACATTCACAATGACTTAGATCTGAAGTTCAGGAAGCCCAATTGTGTTGGACATTTAATATGTATGAACAATGCATGCGACTATTTGAAAAGATGCTCCAAGAGAAATGAGATTGAGTGGTCCGGTAATACCATTTCTCCGTTCAATGTTGGAGACATTCCTCCAAAAGAATTGTCACTAGTTTGCAAGGTCTGTAAAGGAAGTCCTACTTGTATTGATTTCTGTGACGGAAGGATTTATTATATTTTTAGTGGACCGGATATGTCCAGGGCTTACATTCATCTAGGCAATCACAAGCACCCTGTGGTAGATGGTTTGTGTAGGGATTCTTTGACTACCATAACAAATCTCATTGCTCGTGAAGTGGAGAAGATCCCTACCGCAAAAGTATTGGCCATAGCTTTGGCTGCTAGTAAGGAATTCCTAGACACGTTTCTTGTTCATGCCAGTGATGGCCCCAAACAAATGTTGCAAGGGAAGGCGCTAGATGATGTCATGGACAAATTTCAGGTCCTGAGCTCTCCAAACGTGCGGAATATTGTTGCGTCATTCAAGAATGCGAACAAGGGGGGGGGGAAATAGACCGTATTCTAGCAATGAAGAAACAAGCAAAGATAGAGTTCATCCACGACAGTGTATTTCCAGGACAGGGAAAGGACAAAGTTTACGTTTTCAAGATGTTGGTTGATGGTCCTGGAAGCGGTGTTGATTTGGTAAGGCGAATGCAAACAGGGGGGGATCTAGAAAATTGTTGGATCATGTTTGATCACGCCAAGCGTGTTAAAGATTGGACAACAATAGCGTGTCATGTATATGATTCGATATTCTGCAAGGTTATGACAATAGCAGTATGCGATATGCAAACTAAAGACATTGAGGGTCAAGTCATAATGTGGAAATGCCTAAACAAGGTTATGGAGAAGAATGGTATACCTTATCCAAACTTCAAAGGATTTATGGCGGATAGTACTCAAGCAAATTGGAACGCTGTTCGCATTGTGTATGGATCAGGTGATCCGACTGTAAAGATGATTGACCGGGAACGTACTTGCCTTTTCCACTGGGCGACGTCATTGAAGCAGCACACTAATAGACTCATTAGAAGAGAGTTCCAAAGTCAGCACATGAAGCTTTGCAGAGTCTACAAAGACGCCAAGACCCTAGCAGAAGCAGAAAACATGTACTTACAGATAAAAGCATGGTGGTACTCCTCTGGTGCATCAACAGAGGAATCTTTGAGGGAACTAAAGTTGTGGTTAGCATTCTGGCACTTCAGATATCGGCAATGGGGCGGGTTTATGGAAATGGTAAGTTTATAAATTTTTGTCTGTAGTTTTCAATCCTAAACATGTTCAAGTATTTTTTTTTTCTCAATATTCTTTTATGTAATACATATTGTATATTGCAGGATTTGTCATTGGAAGAATTGGCTGATATGCCATCTCGTAATTTGTTGGAAACTGTGCACAACAAGTGGTTGCAGGCATCTGGTAAACGTGGCACAGACTTGTACACTGCTACATGCGATGATTGGGTGCATGCTTTCATGCAAATGACGAATTACCGGGTATATTTGAATGGCGGTCCATCTGGATTGGGACCATCTCGTCATGATTTGAAGTTGAAGAGAGCAGTTGCATCCATGGATGGGAAAAAAATCACAGATGCGTTGTGCAGCATGCCTGGTGTTGAAGAATATTGCACTTGCATCTCCCACTTGGAAGGAGAAGAAGTCTTTAGGTCATCAAAGCGAAAATTGGACCTACCCATTGGTTCTGAAGGTGATTCTCATCGCCCAGACAAGGTCAATTTTTCACATCCGCGAGTTCAGAACAAGTGTACAGAAGCACCCGATTCGAATTTTCAGAATACTACCCCCGTTATGCCTCATGTGAAGCATGTATTCAAAACAGATTGCGACACATCTGAATGGCACATTGCTCGCATTTCTGTGAAATCTAGGAGGAAGTGCCATGCAACTCAGTTGTCCACAGAGATCAAGTGCACGATGTTTATAGTAAGGGGCTCTAAAGCAACAGCAGCTCCCATGTATAAAGGACAGAAGCGGGAGTTCAAAGATACAAGGGTGGAGACAGATGAATTCTGGTTTTGTCCAGATGATATTAAGCGTTGTGTGATGGGTCCGAAAAGGCCTCATGTGCTTAGTCGACCGGAAATACCAGATGTGTGGCCAGTGGCAGTTGGAACTAATTTAACTTTTGATGAGATCATTATGTTTGAAGAGGCAAGATTCCACCTCCAACAACGGCTATGCATGTCTCCGCGGCGGTTGTTTACATCATCAAAATTATTTGAAGCTATAGTGTGGACTCATTCAAGGCCGCATCATGCGGATAAACCTCCCTCCATTTGTAATGGAAAGTCTATTTGAAGGAACGAAAAAGCGCCCACTGAAGATCACCGTAACCAATGGGAAAGTGCAAGAAATGTGACATGAACTATTCTTGGAGTGAACATTCTTCCATATCCAGGCCTTGGAGCGGTCATCACTTTGCAGTCTGGTAAAGAACATGACCACAAGGTATACCGTATAACGTTGTGCAATTTTCCATCTTGCACTTGCTTGTACTTTAGTAGTATGGCATCAGCATCCATTGGAAAACGAGGAAAGTATGTAAACTGCAAGCACTTGTACTACATTTTTCGTTATCTATGCAAGGCGGACTACAAGACCGAAAAGTTCATTCATGCACCAAGCTTGAGCATGGATGAAGTGATGACAGTTCTTGAAAGAGCCGGGATGATTTTACGCAACTGATAGTATTTGAATTTCATGTCAGTATGGCTCAAATGTACGTTTTGTCCATTATAGCTTTATATTTATATAAGTACCATTGGATGTATTTCTGGACATTGGTTTTGTTATGCAAACATGGAGTTTGTAAGAGCCAAGGGATGTGAGCCTTTAGTGGAAAACCCTATGACGGTGGATGTAGGTATTTTAATTTTTCAGAAATGGGAGTTCATTTTCCCAAAATTTTAGTCACTTACAACCATTTGAAATAAAATCATTGCTAGAACTAATAGGATATCACCAGAATTTGATGTCCAAGAATTTGCTTGTACTTTTTTCATCTTCAAAAGATTCATAACACATTTGAAGGGGTTTTGTTTTTTAGAAACAAAAAAAATAGAATTAAAAAAAAAAATAGGGCTTTTGGAAGATCTACGTAGTATTAAGATTTAACCAAAAAATGGAAATGAAAACAACTTCTACCTTTTAGAAGTGGATTAGAGATTGCCTATTTGTACAAATGTGGAGGACATAAAATTATGGATTTCATGATGTCCTTTGCAAAGAACGGCTCCACTACTTATAGGAATTGACTACAAAATTTTATATGAAAATCATTAAAGTCATTTGTTGAATAGTATTCCTAAATCCAAAATCTACAAATGTGACAAATTAACAATATAGGCTTTCAAATTCACAAAGACATTATGAAATTTTAAAAAAGAAAGGATACAATTTCAATCAAAACTCTATAGACGACTGTTTTGTTATATAACATCATATTCATTAGTTTGGGAGATTGAGGACCTCCCAAAATAATCATGTTGATCTCGACTTAAATCAACAATTTCCATTAAAATGAGAGTTTTGATGTAAATTGACATAAAACCTTTCAATATTAGGTCAAATCTTGAAAGGTTTTCTATCAGTTTAACTCGAGTTAAATTGACATAAAACCTTTCAATATTAGGTCAAATCTGAAAGGTTTTCTATCAATTTAACTCGAATCGACTTAAATTGACATAAAACCTTTTAATATTAGGTCAAATCTGAAAGGTTTTCTATCAATTTAACTCGAATCGAGTTAAATTGACAAGAAAACCTTTCAATTTTAGCTGAATCGATATAAAACTTTTAGTTGAGTTTTTTTAAATAACCTCTCATTTCAATGGAAAACTCCCATTTTAATGAATATGGTGTTATATGTTATGGGACATAATTAAGAAGTTATAACAACAAATCATAAAATCACTATGAAAATGATAGTTCATTTTGGCAACAAGCCAAAACTGCATACAGAAAGAAATGAAGAAGAAAGTATGAATGACCCAAAACTACAATGTTGATCTCTCATCCAGCAATGTTGATCTCTCATCCAACATATGAATATGAGAAGAATTTTGTTTGTTTGCTGTTTTTTCCTTTCCTATTTTTTCTACATCCCTTTTTCCTATTTTATTGCTTCTAAAACCAACAATGCTAGTATGTAAGTGCAGAGTGATGATAAGTGCTGAAAAAGTCGAGGAAGAATTACAAGACCAAAATTTCAAGGTTCTCATTCATATGTCCCATAACGATTGGCATTCTAGAACGTGTCACTATAAGAGGTGTCATCTTTGATGGTCTTACATGACAAGGTACCGTGTGGGGGAATAGCCTTTCTCCGTCAGTATGTGGAGAATTATATTCCCACCAGTACTTTGTCATTTTGTTGAAAATACTAACTGAAGCATGTATAGATAAAGTACGTATAGAATAATAAACAAAGCATGTACAGACTTTGCCTCAATTGGTTTATGAGCTTTCTTTATTTGCCTTTGAAATCCATACAGACCCAAGGTTAGACTCAATGAGAAATGACTCTCAGTCTCAACACAACACCGTCATTTATTTTTCTAAATTTTTTGTGACAACACCATGGTCACCGCGACACTGTTCTAATTTTTTGGGAGCCAAGGTTTCTTCAAAATCATAACCTTCATAAGAAATGACTCTCAATCTCACTATGTGGAGGATTCTTTTCTACTACAAAGAATTCAAATACCACATAAAATATTTACCAATCCACAGTCATAGGATATAGGGTCATAGGTCCCAAATTTACCATTAATAGTAGAAAAAACTCAATTTTCTGAATTTTTTTACCAAAAAAAAAAATTGGGGACAAAAAATGTTTTTTTTTTTTTTTCAGGCTCTAGGCTCACAGGCTCCACGCTCCACGCTCACAGGCTCACGGCTCCAAGCTCACAAACTAGCGTCGTTGACTATATGTCCATGTTTATTTTTCAGAGGAAAAATACACTTCAAAAGGCTTGGGTATTTAGGGATTAACCCGTAAAGTCCTAACTCCATTTTTTACTCACAGTTACCACGATCAATGCAAACAAAAAAAAATTTTAACATTTGTTCTCTTTGCATATCTCATCTATAGAATCTTGCACTTGAATAGTATAAAAAAATTTGGAAGAAATTTCAAAAACTCTGATCATATCAATTACAAGATATAAGAGTTTAAAGTGAAGAATTTTTTTAATCTCCTAGCTTGACTAGATTATGTGGCTTTGAATCCTCTTAAATTAAAAAATTTGTACTACAAATTGTGAATTTAGATTTTTTTGTATTGAAGAATTAGTGGTTGAGATTTAGCAATCCCCCCCCCTCCCCCTTTTCATTTTCCAAAAAATTATTAAGTCAAAGTAGCTATAAGCCTATAAGATAGATGGAAAAAATAATTTGTTGATAGCTCTAAGTTGGAACCGAAACACACTAATCCCAATAGATTATTCCTAAAATGTAATTGCTAGACCCTAGACCCTTGTTTTTTTTTCTAAATTATTAAAATTGAGTTTATAAAAAGATTTATTTTTTCAAGAATTTACTAAAATTGAATACAACAAAAGTAGATTCATAACTTTTACCTTACTTATCCAAATAGAATCAAATCTTTTCAAGATAAATAAATAATACAATCTATAAAAAAAATGAATTATTTCAAGTTAGTTTGTTTTTTTATGCCCCCATTACTTATTTTTGACTTATTGAGGTGTAACTTTTGCTCTTGAGCACCATTTGAAATAAATATTATATTTCGAAAAAGCTTATCAATTTTTATATCTTGAAAAAGGTTTCAGAAAATCTTGACAAAAATTGAGATCATAGGTACCTATCCAAATCTTCAAGTGTTCCCCGAGGGGACTCTTGGAACTTTAGGGGTTATTGTAGGGTACAGAAAAATTCTCAAAATAGGAGAACTAGAAAAGTGCAAAATCTCAAGAATATAGGTATTTTGATGTTTTAATTATTCAAAAATAGAAAAAATAATTTATGAAGAAACTAAAAATTGGCCATTTGGAAGGACTTTTTGGTAAAGAGATTTCACTAAAAAAATGCTTTTGAAACCATCTTCAATATTTAGAAGTGTGTCCATAAAAGATCTCTATTTGTACAAATGTGGAAGACATGCAATGATATATTTCAGACGCCCTTTAGTAGGTACATACACGTCTCGTGTGGAAATAGACCATGAAAATTTCATCTCTAGATCATTAATTTTAGGGACTTTTATAGTACTATCCCTCTTCCATCCAATGTGTGATATATTAGCAAAATTGGTTTTCAAATATAATATGATTTTTTTTAATTTCTAAAAAATGATGGATTTGATAACTATCAAAACATCCATTTTTAATTTTAAGAAATTCAAGTTCATTGGCTTCATGCTTCAACAATTATAGAGAAAGACAAGTTCATCACATTACATGTGACACCAAAATCAATAAACGATTCTTGCAATCACCTAAGATGTGAATGTTTCCTACATCAATACCTAGACAATTGAATTTTGAAAACCGCTCATCACTAATGGTTCCTAATAAATTATCATGTAAAATCATCAAGTTTAATAGAAAAAATCACCTTAAATGAAGCTTTCATTACATAAAATTGAAATTTGATTTGATTAATTGAGATTGGATAAAATATATTGTTCATTGTATATACCCAAAATGTCAATTATTCTTTATATTATGCTAAATTCTTTTGAGCGCAACAATATTTATTAGGATAATATACCATTTCATATAAACAATTTGGTCTATGGACCTCACACCCTCGAAGTATTCTATGTATAGTAACTAGATTTGGATAAACTAATAGTACCCTTATACTTATAGGTACATTACTAGTAATGTGAAGGTCAAGCATTCAAATTTAGAATAGGGACACTTCAACATTAAGCTCTTTGTAGTATAAATTTCAAAATTTTCTTACAATTTTTTCTAAAAGGAAAGATGTATTTATAGATAATTCCAACATATATGTGCAATTGAATTTTAAAAATTCATCATTGACAACTCTCAATCAATTATCATGTAATATCTTGAAATTTAATGTAAAAATTTCACCAAAGAGAGTGTTGTGATTCTCTTAAGGTTAAATTTGGTATGCATGATAAGACTATCTAGAAAAGCAATGATACCAATATTGCATAAGCATTGAAAAAGATCACGTTTGAAAGTGAGGGCTTTTGTATGAGAATAAAAAGACATGACAATCTTTAATTCATAAACAACATAAAGGGCATTTTCTAGTATGAATGATAATGAATCTGTCCATATAGAACAAAAGTGCAACTATTCATCCTCCAAATTTAGTATGAAAAATGAACATCTTCTAAAGTAGTTTGATTACCAATGAATGTTTTTATATTTTTTTAAGCCTATAATTCACACAAGACCAAAACAAATGATTTCCACAGTGACCAACTTGTCTTTTAACCTCTAAATATCCAAGACACCAAATTTTGGTACTAACAATACTTTGCAATTAAACAAGACCCAACTAAGTTTCTATTTTAATAGTTTTTATTTTTGACAAAATTTTGAAGTCTAATTTAAGCATCAAAAATCTGATTTTGAAAATAAACAATTATAATTTTTCTATTCAAGATGTTGTGCAAAGGTGTCCATTGCAATCTTGACTTTCCATAGTATTGAAGGCTCTTGAAAATGAGCTTCAAATACACTAGATTTTGAAGAAAAAATCACACTAGAAATTCATTCAAGAAAATTGTATGAAAGCTTTTGAGAAGCTATAAATTGATTTGAGTTATGTATGTTAAGCCCTTCAACCTCATATTTTTTTGGTGACCAATTTTTTGGATATGGCATGCAAAAAGAGAACTGAAAGATTTTTATGGTTTTGACACCCTCATAATCAAAAATTATAATCTTTGAATCCTTTAATGATGTTGTTTTATTTTCTTTTCCTATGTGATCACTAACATGCCTAGTTACAATTTCCCTATGGTTACAATTCAAAAAAAATTGATACAACTTCTCAAAAAGTCATCACTTTGTTCAATTTAGAGCAAAACTGTCCTTGAGCAACAATCAGTAACCCAAAGGCCTTGTCGGCCGGAAGCACTGAAACGATAGATCAAGTTTTTCTCTTCTCCAACCCGACAGAGAGATGCATAACATGCTACATCGGATTTACCCAATGCGAGCACAACATACCTCTCACAAGCATTTCAGAGTTGGAGCGCAGCCTACTATGTAACCTAAAGCAGGACATACATAACAAAGGCTCTAAACCTAGACCCAGTGAACACCAAAAACTTGGTACAGTCTCAGGATTCAAGACCGAGAAGAGATGGACGGATTGCTCTAGCTTACAGAAAAGGATGATGAACACTGTCCGTGACATTTGGGTCAGTAATCGACCGTTTAAACCATATTCGCAGACTGGATGACAATCAACAATTATACAGTAAAGTCCAGCATCATGACAACTACAAGTCCTCATTAACTTTAGGAACACATAACCTCAACGCCCACAGCACCCTTTGCCACGAGCATTTAAGAAGAGAAAATTACGGGGTGGGTGGGGACTTTGGAAAATCGCTGTGGGTGAATCTACCAGGGGATCAGTCTATTGAATACTCATCTTTGTAAAACTGTAAATGCAGAACAGAAAATAGAACTCCGGCCTCAACTACATAGCGTACATAGAAAATGCAGATCCATGCAGAGAATTAATATACATTTGTTTCAAGCAGCACGAAGTCTCACAACACAAATGATTCAGGGGGAAAGTCTACTTCCAAGTGAAATATTTGTAGAAGTGCCACAAGTTGTTCACTTTCCATTATCCACTTTTTTGCTTCGCACTCTTTTGCATTGCTCGTTCAGCTTTGCCCGGCTGCCAAAAAAAAACACCCAGATGAACACGAGTCTTCAGCATTGGCAGACTACACACAATGCAGTCTCACTCATAATAAACAGTAAATTATTCCCCCACGATACGGATGAGAGCAAACTACGATATCAAAGCTTCTGAATTCAGAAAACTGTGTCACAACAAGTGAACACAAATATGTAAAATTTTACGAACAAAGCTATTAAAAGATATTCCTAGACAATTGTATCCTGAATGTTACTTATTTAAACTACGTGATGTTCAAAACAACGAAGAGACATTGAATTATTCCAACACAACCCTTGAATAGTTAATACCACTACCACAAACGTGACAACGTGACAGGGTCTTCGTTTTGGCTCAGGTAACCTTTGAATGATAGCTCTCATCACAGTGCCACCATCTGACAGCTCACGAGAGCCCGGGCAACAAGGCAGATCGGCCTTTGTTTTCCTCACAGCCAAGAAAATTTCTACTGGCATTACAAAAGCCGTGTCTACTTCAGCTTTGACGACACATAAACATTTGGGGTAATGAACCCATGAATATTTGCCATGGGCAGGACAAAACTGGACTATAAGTTACTAACAAGTACATATCTAGTGAATATGACAATGTACAACGGCTTGCGAGTAAAAAGTCTACCACAGTCGTACGCACCCTATAAGCAAAACTTCTGAAACTCAGAGCTTAGGGGTAAAAATATCCCCAAAATTCAGAATTTAGTGAGTTGGAATCCTCTTGAAAACAGGGTAACAGGGATAACACTATCGTTAAGAAAATCATAATGACAAGAAAACCACTGAAAGGTACGGCAATGCGTTCCCTGCCTGTCATTGGAGTCTGAGCTGCATACCTTTTGTTTAGCTCGTTTCCTCTGCCTTTGCCGACCAGAGTTTGCCTTCCTCTTCATAGGTACAACCTTTTCCTAAGATCAGAACAAAACGAGTCAGGAATGCTTAAATTTTTTTCCCATGCACAAACTTGCAAAAGGAGAGTTTGAAAGAACACCTAAAAGCATAGAGAGAAACGGAAATTTCTATTCAAAAAGAGCCCCAAGAACTGCAAGAGAAAAACCTCTGCGATACTTCGAATCCGTTCCAGACGCTCCGCATGAGTTTCCCCCTCCTCTTCTTCGTTTCCATCACTATCTAATTGCACTTTCAGCTTTCCACTAGCGAGCTGCTTTAAAGACCGTGCATGGCGCTGCGATACACGCAACCCACAGAAAAATGAGAGATACATAAACCCTAAACCCTAAACCGGTTGCTAAACCTTTCCCTATAACAAAATATGAATAAAAACTCGCAACTTTCAATCGAGTAACGGCCACCGTCCACAAACCTTCGATAACAAATGCGCCTTCATCGATTCGTCAGACAAGCAAAGAACCTTCACACAATATCGACATTTCAGAACGCCTCCGACTCGCAGCACGACGCGATCTCCACCACTTTCGGTTGTATCCTCGTCCTCACCACTCTCATCATCTGCAACCTCTGTCGTCGTCGGCTTCTTCAACAAGAAATGATTGCTATCGATTGACTGCACCACTTTAACATTCCTATCTCGGTAAGTATCCCACTCGTCTTCGGATTCACTCTCCGGAGGCTCTCCGCCACCTTCAGAATCAGAGTCAATGCTCCCGGGAGTCGCCTCTTCAGGGGATGAGGCGTCGTCGTCTTGGTCGTGGACGGAATCGTCGTCGGAGTTGGTGTTCACAGAAGAGTCCGAGGAGGATGCATCGTCGTTGTCTGCGTGATCGACTGCGTAAAACTGCCGCTTGAACATGATTCTTGCCTGGAAAATTTTAGATACAAAACTTTCTACAAAAAACCCTTTGTGGGGACTCGCTAGCACGCAAGCTGCTTGCTATATCTGAAACGTTCTATGACTTAAACCCTAACTACCATAGCATCCTCAGTGCTACCTTCAGATGAGATTAGGGTTTAAGTCGGGCAGATTTTACTTCCCGGTCCGTTGGTTATACGCTCCCCAGGATTTCGTTTGCCATCTCAGGTTAGTGCATCTCCACCTTTAGAACGGCATCACCATTCCTTTATGGTGTAGTGATGCCGCCATAATTTACACTATCCAAATCAAACCCAAAGTTCTAGAATCATGTCAAGGATTTGGGTGACCTAATTTTTACACTTGGATGTAAATCTTTACCGCCAAAAAAATGCCATGTAACCAATGTACTCATAAGTGACCATGTCACCAATTAACCCCTAAACGTCCAGAGTCTTCTCCAGAATTGACGATTTGGGAAAAATCATTATAAAGTACTATTTAGAAGAATATTTTGGAATTGATATAGAGATGAAAGTTGTAGATTTTGAATTTTAGATTCCATCCGTACGGTTAGATTCACCAATGCTATCACCAATAATTTTTTTAATGAATTTTGAAAGGGAAATTTTAAAATTCCTTCAAAATTTGATTACAAGCAAGATATTATCATTTTGGAGTTGATTTTTATGTAAAGTGAACCTTACAAATTTAGAGTGAGAGTTAACTCCTAAAAGCACCAAATTGCATTTTTTGGACAATATAGTGATTTGAGGCATCTTACTACAAATGAAACTTTTATTTTTTTCCTTTAAAATTTTCACACAACATGTGCCCAATGAATAGATTTAAAGCCCAACAATTTTCATAACTTTTGACAACATGGTTAAAAAGTTATAGTATGATACATAATTTTCATTGCTCAACGGGTAGCTAAGAAAACTTCTTTAAAAATCATTTTCTTAAGAAATTAATATTTGAAATTGATTTTTTAGATTTATTTATACGTGGAAGCTTTGAATCATTTAATGAGGTGAAAGTTATGAGGAATTTTAGTTTGTAGATAGTTTGCAGATAGTTATGGAATCTCTTCTCTTAGATAAATTTTGAGGTCCTTTATTTAACTCAATTTTCAATATTTTTTTGAAAAAAAATAAAAGCATTACGAGTAGATTGTTTATTACAACATTACAACCATTGGAATTTTCATTTTTTAGTTCCATAAATAAATTATTAACAATCTAGTATTTTGAATTAATTTCTATTTTATTTATTTACTATTTTTTTTTCTATATGTTGTACAATTCCAAATGATCTGAATTTTTTCAAGCATGTAGCCAACTTGCCTTGAAGAATGAACCCAAAGGAGCACCACCATTTTGGACATTTATTCATACAAATGTGACCTTGTAAAGTATAACTACCTGGTTTTCTATAAGACCCACAAAATAATTTTTGTCACTTCAGTCGCTAATATCTTGCTTCTACATGGTAGAATTTTTTTGAAAAACGGTGGAGATGCCATCTTCTTTATTTTTTAGCATTGAATTCCTTAAGCCCAACTTTGTATTTGCAAAGGGAAGTGTGAGACACCAATGTTTTTTGAAAGACCTTCTATATTTTCATGCCCGAGTGGTCAGAATGAAAAGCCTTTTGCCACAACAAATTCTTCGACATAAGGAACACTATACTATAATTGATAAATAGTGTTGGGTGATAATTAGTGTTGTTCCCTATTTTTTACCCCCAACACTATTTTTCAACTTATATGTAAACATTGTAGGGGCACTTAATTCCCCCCGTCAAACTCTGGTCCTTCCCTGGGAAACTCTAATTTCCACCTCCCACCGTCAATTTTTTTACTATAGAGCTAAAATAGTGTTAGAATGGATAAATAATGTTCTAACACTAACCTTGCAAATCACAATTAGTGTTATTGTTGACAATTAGTGCAGCCAACACTATTTACCAATTTTAATGTAGCTTGTCCAAGCCCAACCTACCTAAGTGATTCTTGATGTTCCCTCACATACCCAATGAAACGAGCTTCGTAAATCCTATGGCTCCTCCGGACTTTTCCACATCATTCCTCAATCTAATGATGCTTCCGTTCATTATTTAAATTTAATTCTATTTTCTGGGCATAATTATGATAAATTATTTTTCAATTCATCATCAGTAATTTATTTCCAATTCTGTGTACATTCTAACATGCAATCAATTTCAACAATTCATTTCCCTTCTAATTCTTCAAACTCATTCAAAATTGAAAATGAACTGATAAAGGAGAAACTCCGTGAACGCTCTACCGACCGGCATCTATCTCTGGGCTCTCAATACAGAGCCCGGTAGAACCCCGTCTTGTGAATGGCCCCCCTGCACTTGGCTTTGCAATTGGATAAGTTAGTCTTGATTCCCCCCGCAGAATTTCACACCCACATGAAAATGTACAGTGTCTGCAACAATCAATCAATCAATCAATCCGCCCCTCCAGATTGATTGCTCACATTGTTATCACAGTAGCATTCCTTGCTCTCAATTCCTGTAGGTTGCAAAATTTTTGTTGGACTTTGGATGAGATGAATTTGCAATTTGTTACTCGTCTTCCTCACTCCGGAGGAGCTACATTCCATACACTATCATGTGCGAGCTTAGTTTTAGGAAGTCCCAGAATGACAACGAGAATAGGAGTTAGAATTTCTCAGTATGAGGCTTTTCCAACGACAGTTTTAATGCGCAAGTGCAGAATCAGTGCCTGTGTGCGCGGTTCTAGTGATGGGTATGAGCTTCGGAGCTTCAATGATGACAAGGAAGTGGACTTCTATGTTGAGAGTATATGTGAAGCCATTGGCATTGACGAGGCTTGGAGTGAGAAGGAAGTCACGGTGTTGGGTGAGATCGAATTGCCATAGTCGGGTTTGAATGTTGGGAATTAGGTTTAACCTCCGAAGGAGCAAGGGTTTAGGGTTTGAAAATGGCGAATTTGATTGATTGTGTTGTGGGGAATAAAATAATTCAGATGGGGCCATGCTTTGTATCAGCAGAATCAGAGAAGAACATTTGCACGTATTGTCAAAAAATTAATAAAATTGGACACAAGAAAATTCCGCATTTGACCTCCCTAATACTGCATCGAAGACACATGAAGATATGTGAAAATTTGTTGAATGTTGTGGTCCAATACACATAACCTTTCAGAGAATCCTCTGATTTATCATGAAAAGGGAATGTTTTTCCTAACACTTTGTTTTGTGAAACTGAGCTGAATTTATACAAGTGAGAGCTTCTGAAACCAATGAGCCATTGTCTTCATATGTAGAAGTATGTCGGCGCGTTACTTTTATTCGCTTGATTTACTCTGCTTTGGAACAAACTTTGCTCTAAATAACTCTTTAGTTTGCATTGTTCTCAAAAGGCACCATGCCACTACTACTCAAGAATGTTATGCAGGTAGGCAGACACTGCTGGCTATGGAAGGGAGCTGGATCATGAAATGGCAGAATGGCGGTAGCCGGTTTGGGGAGCAATTTAATGGAGTGGAGATCTCGTTAGAGTGGGGATACGATGGGGAGAGCGAGCCCTGGGCTGTTGATGCTGCCGGACGGTGTTCCGTTTTGGAGCTTGATGACCGCGAGGTGAGAAAAAGAGATTCCCAGATTCTTATTGTCACGCAATCTCAAGGTTCAATTACACTCGCTTTCTGTCTAAGTTTAGGGTTTAGGGTTTAACCAAATGGGTTTAGGGTTTTCACTCTCTCATACTCAGTGAATTTACTGCTCGGAAACCTGGATGGTAGCCAACTCGCAAATCTGCAGACCCTGCTATGCTGGAAACTGAATTCCGTAGGCCCACTTATGTGTATTGCAAAGATCTCCAAGGCCTGTTTCAATGTCGGATTCACGCACTAATCGAGTGAGGGTAAATGCCTCCTCAGCTGCAGTTCAGGGTGCAGAGTTTATGGTTTAAGGTGTTGGGTTTAGGATGTAATTCTAATGAATGAACGATTGTTGAAAGAGTGTCAATGAATGGTTTTGATGATGCAGGTCTGTCTTCTGGCCTCGTGGATTCGCACGGGTTTCTGGCTGACGACAGAAGGTCGGAAGCGGCTTCAGCTTTCCCTGGTACAAGAAGGCGTTGCAGGTGTGGACAGGGCATCTTCTGAAGAGTTCACGTTATCGGTTCAATTAAAGGATGGGAAGGTACGATTTGCATTTTAATCCATCTAATAAACACAGTCTATTTAGCTTGTAAGCATGAGGATGCTATAACATTGGGGACCTGATCCCGTCTTTTATACTGACACTTCTACCAACAGCAACTTATCTATTCATATTCTTCGTTGGACTAATTAGCAAGCTATGTAAGCTTGACTTGGCTAAATGTCTATGTCCAATCATCTTCAATGGAATTGGGGTTGTCTACTGGTACTTACTGAGGTCCGCAACCTTCCACTATGAAAATTGCTTGAGGAATATATACATAGTGATGAAAATTTGATTTCATCTGATTTGGCTCTCGTACCCAAAGTGATCTGTCTACAGCTCTATACATCTCCAAAACTTCTGCCTCCTGCATATGTTAAAAACGCTTAAAGTGATGTCAAGACCGATATGAGGGTAAGGTGCGCAGTTGCTGTCTTGTCTGACAAACGCTAAACCCTAAACCCTGAATTCAAGATACTGAAGATTTTTCCCTCCCAATCTTTGGACTGTTTTTTTTTCCATGGAAATGTTGTAGGTGGTGGCATACGTCGTTGTTGACGTCACGACAATGTACCTCTTGCGAGCAGACATCAGGGCATTCGGAGGGTGGAACAAGTGGCAATTTTCTGATTGGAACCACCTCGTGGTGAGAATTTGTGTACAAGCTTTTCCTGAATGAGCACTTTGTATAGATTTCTAAGTAAAGTTTTCTAGAGATTATATATTTCACTGTACTTGAAAGATCTTGCTGAAAGATTTCCTTATGCTTATTAGATTGGTCTAATGAGGGATTTTGAACCCGCATCTCCGTGGTCTTAGAGTTGGATCCATACAGGCCGGGCAGCGACGTCTCTTTCCATTCTCAAGCATTCATACTCAAGGCTCTGGAAACGTGGAGGTCTATTTGGTGCGAGAATGTTTGTTAGAGAGTAACGATGCAGCGGAGCGTAGAGATTTGCTGCCTTTCTCATATTCTTCGCCAATCCTTCCAATCGTCTCCAGGCATCAAAAGAATCATCCTCGTGCGGACATTGATTCCACTTCCTTACCTGGTGTTCAAGTAAGTTCTTTATGATTACTGTTAAGTTCTGATTTCTCCAGCATGCCTTTATCATCTGTAATTGTTTGCGTTGGCACTGGTGCATAGTGCACAGATTTCACCGGTTCAGACCGTTTATTTTCCATGAACTGTGCAGATGTTGAGGGCAGACAGTGGCCATTACCTTGTGCAACCCCTCGTGAATGGCAAAACTATAGGGTACGCCATTGCCTCTTCCTGGTCCTTCATTTCGTTCGACCATTCTCATAGTTGGCCGTCTTTCTGATAGTATTGACCTTTGATCATGTGGTTAACCCCTAGAAAACCTAGAATTCATGTTTTTTATTGGTCAATAATGACCAATTTGATTGGTCATATTGTGGAAAATATAAATCAGATGCGACCAAATTATGTATCAATAGAATCAGTGAAGACCATCACATGTGTTGGTAAATAAATAAATACTTAGATTTGGAGAGAAGATAGTCCCTCTGTGACCTGCTCAAAACTGCTTGAAAAAACATGGGCCCAATTTGAGTTTCTTGATCCTTTATGGGATTCAAGTTTACCGGTTTTGTGATTCAGGTACTTCATCGTGGATACAGGTGCTAGCACCCTCATTATCGCGCCACAAAAGGTAGTTTCTCCTAAGTTACATCTTCGTTTGCGATTTTGGTGGGATATGCTGGTAGCACTTGACCAAGCAGGATTGGAGGAAAGTCTCAAAGTTTAGGGCTCGTACAAGGCCATGTATACTTTGTTTACTTTGTTATTTAATCTTGGATAATAGGAACCACCAGAAAACTGCCGAGGTGACTGTAATCATGTGACTTCAGACTCTTCTTTGAATTATCTTTTTGCTTTAACACCGCGTGCATGCTCATGTATTTGCTAACTTTCAACTCAGGCTGCTTAATTATTTGTGCATACTAGCATCTATATTTGTGCAGTTTAATCAGTTTGCTCGGTCTTTGCAGGCAAGGGAGCTCGGTCTATCGACGTTTGGGGAGGTCCACATCGCAGGTGTCAATGGCTTGGTATGGTGGCACAATGCTCCTCTTTCTCACCCATATTGATTTGTATCTTGCAGCGACAACTGGAGCGAACTCTTTCTAAAATGATGCGGATCCTTTCATTTAACCCATCCTTGTTTTCATTGACTTGTACCTGGATAGTTATCTAGCATGACATTCTGATGTTCAGATCAAAAGTCAATATTGCCGAGCGAACACCTTTCAGCTGGGTCAACTTCGAATCTCAAATCCAGTGTTCATGGAGGTAACCTCTTTTTCTACATCTTGTAACAGGACATTCTGTAACCCAGAGATGTTCTCCCTTGGGCCTTGTGTGACACCTCACCAGAGGATGAAATATTCCTCTATATATTAATTTAAGTGGCCACTGAACCTCACTAGTGCTGAGTAATAATGGTATGAATTTCTACTAGATTTATGTGGTTTCCTCAGCCTAAGCAATTTTTTTACTAAATTTCTCGCTGGGGTTTCTGCTTGCTCATTAAATTTAATGCTAGTTTCTTAGACAGCACTGTGCTCAATGTCTCCATTGCATCCCCCTTTCGGAGTTTCAGAAAAAACAAACTGGGCTGCGGTGCATGTACACTGAATTTGAAGTTCGAAGTGGATATGAGTTGTAATGCTCGTGACTTGGTAACAAATGCAGATACCTGTATCGGAGCTTGTGGGAGGAGATCCATTCGTGATTGGCATGTGTGGGTTTGATATATTTGCACACTGCATTGTCGAGGTATGTGCTGTTTTACACGCTTTCCTAAGATATGTTCGTCGTGTGATTCATCATCTGTTCTGATCGGAGAGTTGTTTGCTGTTGTTTTGTGTTCAGATGGCTTACGACGAGAGCAGGTTGTCATTGTTTGATCCAGCAATATACAGGCTATTGCACTCTGAATCGCTAGAGTGGCATGTGAGTACACTTGGAACTTGATTAGACAAGCCGCTTCTCAGTATTTTGAGAATTGTGTACTTTGGTGGACAATGTATCTCTTGACGATGCTCCAACAATTTGATTTTCCAGACGCTGCGATTGTTGGAAAGCGTGCCCCATGTCTTAGCAACTTTCAACAGCCGCACTGCGCTATTTATGCTTGACACTGGAGCCGGGGGTGTAGATGTCATCTTTCATGGGCGAGCTGTGAAGATATTCGACATGTTGAGCTGTGTACAGACTGAAACTTATGCTCAACTGATGGGTATCAGTGCATCAGGCGAAGGCCTCGAGGTATTCTAGCTCGGGAGTTCATGAGTTGCTGATAACAATTTAGCTACTTATAACATACGTAATCGATTCAGTAGCATACCGATATATGTTAATTTAACACTTCATTTGCAGATAGCTTGATCATTACACGAACTGCCATTTATACCTGCCCTGTGATCAAAACAGGTAGCATTGGGCGTACTGGACGAACTAACAGTAGGAGGACGAACATTTAAGCAGGTATTGTTTCGTTTGTCGAAGTGAAACATTCTTTCTGATTTATCCTTGTATGATTGCTGCAAGTGGATTAGTTTTACAGGTCGTTAGAGATCCTGGGTGACAAGATGTCGCTACTGTTTGAAAAGACTCAGAATTTTTGGTGGTTTGTATAAATTGGTGCAATGGCTTGATTCTCCAGGTGAAGGCAATGCTTGCCAGGGAGAATGCAGGAAACTTGGACACCTCCGAATATGTGGCTGGTCTTCTTTGTGGAGATTTACTTAGCCAGTGTCGAGTTGTGTTTGATTACGGACAGCGAAGATTTGCAATTACATGGCCCAAACAGGAATGATGCCCACAATGTTTATTACATTTAGTGTCATGCGTACATCTCTCTGCAAGTGCCTGTAAGTGACATTGCTTGCAAAATATCTTGAATGTTCAGTCCAATCAAGTTTCTTGTTGACACTACTAGAGTAGTTTACATTTTTTTCGTTCTTAGTCTTCATGGCACTGAATGTACTAAAGATTGTTGTTTAATTTAGATCAAATCTTAATACATTTGCTTGAGCAGTCAAAGGGGGATTTATTACTAAAAATTTGATTCTTCCGTTTCAGAATCAGCAGGTGTTTCACGTTACTGAAGTGTTGACACCCATTGAGCTAATTGGCCTCCTTGTCGATCTCGACAAGTGACAGACGTCTTTTGACCTCTAATGGGTAGATTAGTCAGAAAGTGGTGGCAATAGATTTTCAACTTAGTCCAAGCGATTTTTTATTCCCTTTCTAATGCAACAAAATTTGTACCAATTCAAGCATTCAGTCATTCACAAATTAGAAGTGAAGTTTGAAAATGACTTCACTGCTCATTGCTCTTATATAACCTTGGAAGGACACCAAACACTAAAAGTGTCCAATGAATGTCTTTTAATTGTGGAATGTACCTATTCATCTAAGAATCTCTTAATTTTGGGTTGATATATTTGGGCTGACTACGTTGGTGATAGGAGTGTGCCCTCTTAGGGTTAAAGCAATCAATGGTAGAGTAATACAAAAGTGGGCTGTAATTGTAGAGAGTTGTTAGTTTGCATGACAAGCAAACATTTCAATCATAATCAATGCTAATAGCAATTGATCCTATTTACTATTGTTCAATATCAATTATGTTTATTGTGTCTTATAGACAAGTGACAAAGGATCCCAAAGTTCTAATGCAGTTGAGCATGCATTAGTTGGATACTATAAGAACAAGATACAAAGTTTCAAAGAATTATTTGTAGATACACCAAAAATCAACAACACTAGATCCTCCTAGGCTCTTGCATATCCAATTGTGTACATTTTGTGTCATTAATATCTAGGTTTCTCTGTGGTTTTTAGACCAAATTTAGTGTTGCATTTAGACACTAGTGATTTTGGGTGCACATATACCATATATAGAGGGGATTGACTTTGGCTACTTTGTCCCAAGGGACAACTATTGTACTAAGAATAGATTTATATGTAAAGCTTGGTAGACAAAAGAAATACTAAAAGACAAGAAGAGTTTCACTAATCATCAGTGAGCATGGAAGTAGGAGAATGAATTCTATTGATATCAATTCATTTCACACTATAGAAGCAACATAAAAGTGCTTTCTATATTTTAATACCAATGAATGCACCCATGCACCAATACACGGAAGGAGCTCTAATTGGATCCAACGTTGAAAAGTAGAGCTTGTAACCCACTGCCCTCGAAGTCATTCGAGAACATGGACATAGTTCAGGTAGAACCTGGCTAATTAGAACCTCCACTTAAGTTCAAGCTTGGAATTCAAAGGAATCACTGATTTATCGCTGTCTATCCATCTCATTCTTTTATTTCCACAGTCAAAATAAAAGTAAAAGTCATTTTCTAATTTTTTTCAATTCATCAAAATTTTGAAATTCAATAACTTTCCCATTGTAGGTCAAAACATCATGAAATAGAGTCTGTGCACCCCTCCTTGTCGAGGACTTTTTGACGATACCAAGAACATGACCAAAAGACGCAAGGTCTCGGAGATCTCAACGTAACAAACAAACAAAACAAACAAATAGACTAACTTAAAGTATGGAGGACTAGTGTGCCTTGTGCCAATATCATAGTCAAATTATAGAAAAAAGTAATTTTCTATAATTTAAGATCCAAAAACAACTCAAAAATCCATAACTTTCACAATGTAGGTCAAAATGCCACGAAACAAAGCACGTGCACCCCTCCTTGCCAAGGGCTTTTAGACAGTACCAAATATGCAACCAGAGGGCACACAATCTAGGAGATCTCAGTGTAACAAAAAAAAATTAATGGATGGATATATTTTTTGAAGTTTGCTTTTGCTTTTTTTTTTTTTTACTATTTCTGTTATAATTTCTTTTGTGCACAATCAAACAAACAACATCAAAACCATGTGTGGATCAATTTCCATGGCCAAGCATCAGGTTCTGTTCTAAGTCATATATGAGCTCCTCATATGCTTACAGTTGGAGCTTTTGCACTCCGGCTTGAGAACAGCCCTGAAGCAACATGGGCCACAATTGACTTCTAAAGGTTCTGTAATCTGTACCATTGATTTTTTATGATAAAGGAATGTCCTCCATTGATTTGCTTGAGCGTGTTGCTGTGGGGTTGCTCTGAATTCCTCACCGCCCATGGTCTGTTTGACTTGTGAGTGCACCAACTTCCGAAAATAATGTCGCACACAAAAAAAAAAAAAAAAAAAGGTGGATTGAGTCTAAAGTCTTCACTAAGGTAGTATGCTCTTGAAGCGACCATTTAAGGGCTGGTCCGCCTTTTTCACAGGCTTTCGTGGACGAAAATATTTTTAGATCATTTTTCAGAGAAAGAAAAATAGATGTGGAACCTAACACGAGTGGTTTTGTATTTTTCCAAGCATTTTTGAATTACTTATGAATTTTCTAAGATTCAGGGCATAGGCACCTATTTGTGACCATAGGTCTTCCAAAATCTGTCCACTTGCAACTTGTAAAGAGATGTGCAGAAATCAAAGACAACAATTGGCTCTTGCAATAGAAAAACAATTTTTCCTCAATGCATTCAATTGCTAAACTGGTCCATATAAGGATCACGCCATCTCTATTCTTCACCTAAAAATAGGGGTGGTTTCAAGAAGATGGGCGCTTTTAGAGCACACTACCTTATTGAGACAAGTGACCAGCTTCATTGCGTGGTAACTACAATATCAACATATGAAATTGAACGGTTAGATTGTTTTCTTATAGTATTTTATTGTAGTTCCTTTTTAAATTCACAGGGGACACCTTGCTTTCTGTCCCTTTGGGTGGTGAGGGGTCAAAGTATGATCAATTGCTATTAAGGTAGGAGTCTCATAAACCGACCATCTAAGAGTTGTTTGCCATTTAGGGGAAGCTAAATTGCTTGAAACAATTTTCAGTAAATTTTGGTAGGAAGAAAAATGGAATTCGCATCTAACCCAATTCGTTTCATATTTTTTGGACCTTCGTGGAATTAGTTATGATTTTTTGAAGTTGAAATCTAGTGGTCACTAAAAGCAACCACCCCTTGAAATGTACATTGTTGGTACATGGAAGAAAGCTAAATGTACCTCTAGGCCATGATCAGTTTTACAGTCCGGTCGGTTTATGAGCCTCCTACCTGGGGTTCTTGATAATATAATTATTAGCCAAGAGCTTTTTGCACTCCCTTTTAGTTGCAAAATGTAAGTTACTTTCAAGAAGGTGATTGATATAGCTAGTACTCCCTCCGTTCCAAAATGATCTTCCACTTGCACATTGTGATGTGAGAAGAAGGGAGGTGGTGGCGGTCCTGAGAGCAACTACAATGGGAATGAATGAAGCACGAAGAGATTCAAGCCCATGTAGAGATTTAAGTCCAAGTAGAGGTTCAAGCCCATGTAGAGATTTAAGTCCATGTAGAGATTCAAGCCCAAATAGTGATTCAAGTTCAAAAAGGTAAATTTGGAGGGGGTACCATTTTTTGACTCATCTACCAAACTCCTACTCATAACATTCTTTACCAAGAAGGTAACTGCACCTAAAACCATCCAAATAAGCATTTGAGCTTACTTTCCATTATTGATGCTTTAAGATTTCCTTTCTACTACACAATTTAAATTGATTAATGCGAGACCCTCTCAAATTAATTTGAATGAATGTTACATGAATGTGATCTAATTAGAATGAACATTTGAATGAAAATTGCCATACGATTTGAGATAATTTGAAAATAGTGCAGACCAAATTATATTGATTGTATCTAAAAATTGTGAACTTTTATATTGTTGTGGCTTGCAAATTTCATAATTCCTAAATTTGTATGAGTTAGATTTCTTCTTGTACAGTGTACACATTGATGTAACTTAGGTTGTAACTTGTCTTAACCTAGAAGCATTGTTGGTGTCATTATCTAACATTTGAATGACTTTTGAATAGTTTTCAATGACGATGCACTACAAGAAAAAGATGTGTTGTAAGTGTATTTTTAAGTATAGTCCTAGAGATAAGATATTAAGTAATGACTTTTATGGAGATTTTCAGTAAGAATTTATTAAAAATACATTTCCAGCTTGGCTTGGTGAAGTTGGTGCGGAAGGAACATCACATGGCTTGATTGGCCTCTATGTTTGGAACAATTGAGTGCCAAGTGTCCAAGGTGGTCATGTCACATTATTGCCACCAAGTTGCCAATGATCTTTACTAAGGTAGGAGGTTCTAAAAGTGCTTAGGCTCTAAAATCAGCCACTTCCTCAAATGTACACTATTTGTACATCTTTTTTTTTATAGCCTTCCACAATGTACAAACACTGCACATTTGACGAGGTGGGCAATTTTAGAGCCCTATGCCGTTTCAACTTCAAAATTTCATAACTAATTCCACAAAGCTCCAAAAAATATGAAACGACTTGCAGTAGATGCCAATTCCACTTGTTTTCCAAGGAAAATTTATTGAAAAATATTTCAAGAAGCTTCACCTCCCCAAAATTCATTTTCAGCTCTTAAATGTGCCATTTATGAACCTCCTACCTTAAAGGAAATGAGAAAAAATGTGTTCAACTAATAAGCTTAATAAATGCACATTTTCAACAAGGTTAGTTTTTTCACTTTATTGGGCCGGGGTGAATTGACCCCTTTCTTGTCTCTATGGGAAAATCCCCCAAAAAATTATTTGTCATACACGATAAAATTTGCAAATTTTGAATTCATATTAGCAATTTAAGGCCCGAAATGAGCTATGAAAGGTGTTGTAGATAAATTAACCAAGCACAAAATAGGGGGGCTTTTTTTTACATGCACCCTTAGAATGACTTTGGAGGGATGAGCGAGGAGGTAGGTTACCCCGACCCTTTATTCAATACTTGGCTATCTCCCAAAAGTAGAAGTCTTATTACATATTACTAACTAAGGTATATGCACCTAAAAATGGCATTTTCCTATTTGTGATACCTATCTATAACTATCCATGATTGAAATCTTAGATAGCTATAGATAAGTATCACAAATAGGATAATGTCACTTTTAGGTGCACATTAAAATCAAGTATATATATATATATATATATATATATATATATATATATATATATATATATATATAAATGTCCTTAAGATGAAGCAAATTCAAATATCTACATTGAATAGGGGTATTGAGGGGACCAAAGAATTAAAGAGATTTATTGTGAAATTTTTTAGATGTTTGAAACAAGATGTACAACCCCCGGATACTTTAGTAACTACTGATGTATAACAAAGGTAGATATTCATATAGTGTATAATGTTGATTAATTAGTATAGATCCCTTTAAGACCCCTATTCAATATAAGATAGAATTAAATCCTGAAGGACCAAAGGTTCAAATTTCAAACAATGGATGAATGCAAACACATCATAAGAGCACTATATTTTGTATTATCATCTATATAGATATTTGTAGATTATTTCATTATTTCACTTCTATATATACAATAAATATTTAACAACTTTCTTTTATACATTTTCTATAGTATATTAGTATGTCCAACCTCAAAATCTAACTTTTTCAATTCAAAAAGAGACCCTTCAAAAATTACTTGAATGAATAAATAAAATAAAAAACTTAAAATATTACCATCATTAGAACTTAACATTTTAAAGTCAAAAGAACTTTTTGAATGAAAATTTCAAATTTTCAATTTCAAATCAATTTGAAAAGGAGTTTTTGGTTTTTGGTTTCAAATTTTATTGAAAAATGTTGGTTAAAATAGTCTTAGACCTAATTGCATAGATATGATCTATGAATAATATTTTAATTTTTTTTGGAAGCCATCATTCAATTTATTTTCTAAGTTTCATCTCTAAAGTTACAAAAGTTTGCACTATTCTTTGGTCCTTAATCCCAAAGTACCCAAGCCTTTCCAAATGCATTTTGTTCAAATGAAGAGCTATCAAACTCATTACACAATCCACCTTGCGATTATTGAAACGTAATTTTTTTAATGAGTAGAATTGCAAATAACTCCAAATCAATAGTTGCATGTTTAACTTTTTACTAGTGAAAATCATAAACACACTTTCACTCTTTTCATCAAGACCATTTTCAAAGCAAATGGAAAGGTTAAATACTTTAGATTTCAAATCAAGTGAAATAAATGCAAGCCTTATTCAAAGCTAGGAAATCAAGTAAATTTTGCAAGCTTTACTGTTCCACTATTGGTACATATTAGTCTTTGAGAAACTCTCAAAAATCAAATGTTTACCTTTTTTGGTGAAAAATGAACGCTTTTAATAGTTAACCTTCAATACTATCCATAAATTATTTTTAAATGGTCAAAGAAATTTAACTAACCACATAGAAACAAGCCTAAAATTTTAGATGGACCATATATAGTATGGTTAGTTAGGCAATTTGGGATTAATCCCTAAAGGACCAAGGAGCCCATTTTGGGCTTTTTGAGAACTTGGATAGAATATATTGACTGCATAATTAAAAAAATTTGCATAAATCTTTTTAGAATGGATGCTTCTCATCATAATCTACGTGTGAAGCTTTGATTCATGTCATTCCAATAAAATTGCAAAAATTAGAAGGATTTTTTTATTTCAATGTCAAATTAGGCAATTTCCTTCTAATTTTTTTGGAATTGCTGAGATTGATATCTACTCAAAAATAATTAAACCTTTCAATTCCAAATAGTGAGGTAAAATTTATAATGGAGTTTTATTTTGTGTTTTTTAATATGGAAGAATGTAGCCCTATCACCAAGGATGTGGACCACTTCAAAATTTTATAGAAATTACAATTTTAATCAGAAAATTCAATTCCACTTGGGTTTGATTTGTAAAATGAGTGCACACCTTTGAAAAATATGTGCCCCTCTTGGAATCAGGGTTGTCCGGACATTTCGTGACAAGCGGACTTTATTGCCCGCCCGTTCGCCCACCCGTCCGCTAGTCCGGATGCTAGACGCTGAGGTCCACTGTGTCCAGACATCTGATTTTTGGACACGATAATTTGGGAACCGGACGTTGAAATTTGTCAACCTTGCTTAGAATTGACCCCAAGATACTCATATTCCAAGTCACGGTGGTAATAGGCTTGTCTACCTTAATGCATGATGAAGTGTATTGAAATCCTCTTTCAATTGCCAACAAGGCCTAACGACAATCATTTATGTCTAATAGAAGTACCTGTCTTTTGAACTACACTATTACTTGTCTTTTGAACGCATAGTGAGGCAAAGGTTACAAGTGATTTAAACCCAATTAAATCCAAACTAAATATTTTTTTTAATAAGCCAAGACTAATAAGTTTTTCATCACACTAGCAAATCAGCAAACAAGGAATATTGGCAATTAGTATATTATGAACCGCTTCATTTTTTCAAATTACAAATTGAAAATCAAAACTTTAGGCAAATTACAAGTCACTATTTTAAAAAAAAAATCTATTTTAAGTAAAACTAGAAGGAATAGCCAAAGATTATAAAAGAAAATCCTTTTCCAATAGAATAGAACCTCTCTGTAGTCCACCCTTGATATCTATTACCCCGATAAGTGTTAAAATTGCATATGTGTTAATTTAAAAAAATTGCGCTCCTCCCCTCCAAATACACCAATAAGTATTAATTATTAATTTGTAAAAATTTATAATTTTTTTGTTCCTTTCTTCAATGAATTCACCTCAATAAGTATCAATTTGGATGAAAGTGAGGCTATGAAAATTTATAACTTGGATAAAACTGAATTAGGTCCATCATGTACTGTACAAATCATGTTGTAATTGGCATTAATAATATTGTATATAGTTTATGGTATCTTCACACATCATCCATTCCTCATCATGCATTCTACATCATGCATTGCACATGTATCCCCTAAATGTATGTTTTCCCCCAAAATGCTCCAAAACTACCATTTCTAGGACATGTACCAAAAAAATTTAAACTGTTTTTAGATACATGTAACTGTAGGATCTTGTAGTACACTACTTTGAAAAGATGTAGAAAACATTTCAGAAATTTCCATTGTGTAGATTGCAAGATATTAGCATTTGAAGTGACAAAAATATTTCTTCTGGCCCTGTGAAAAAGCGGGCAGCTGCACTTCACAAGGTCACATTTGTATGAAAAAATGTCCAAATGGTAATGCTTCTTTGGGTCCCTTCTTCAAGACTAGTTGGCTACATGCTTGAAAATTTTTAGATCATTTGGAATTGTACAACATATAGGAAAAAAATAGTAGGTAGAAAGAAATAGATAATGATTCAAAATACTAAATTGTTAACAATTTATTTATGGAATTGAAAAATTCCAATTCCAATGGTTGTAATGTTGTAATAAACAATCTACACCTTAATTTTTAGTTTTTTTCCCCAAATATTGAAAATTGAAGAAAATAAAGGATTTCAAAATTTGACTTAGAGTAGAGATTTTATAACTACCTACAAACTACTTCAAACTAAAACTCCTCATAACTTTCATTTTATTAACCCAAATGGAATGATTCAAAGCTTTACATGTACATATAAAGAGAACTTGAAATCTTTATATGTACCTAACCTGAATGGTTCCGTATACCTAACCTGAAAAGATATACTAGAGAACCAATTCCAAGTTTTTATTTCTTAAAAAAATGATTTTTTAAGAATTTTTTTTGATGCCCGGTCTGCTCACTAAACAATGAATACTACATATATACTATAACTTTTGAACCATGTAGTCAAAAGTAATTAAAATTGTAGAGCCTTAAAGATATTCTTCAAGCACATGTTGTGTGAAAATTTCAAAGAAAAAAAGCTAAAAACTCAATTTGTAGTGAATTGCCCAAAATTGCTCTATTGCTAAAAAAACGGGGATGCTAGTATGTGAGCTTGTGAGCGTGAGCCTATGAGCTTGTGAGCCTGTGAGCCTATGAGCCTCCATTTTTTTGCTCCATTTAGGATTTGTGAATCCATTAGGAATCTATGACTGTGGAATTAGACGTAAGGATCTTCAATCTGAATGAACAACAAATGAATATGACTCTATGTGATTTTGTACAAAAAAATTGAACTAAAAATTGAGGTATAGTTAAAACAGATAGTATTTGTAAGCAAATACATGATGATAATAGTAGTGGATAAGTATGTCTCACTGTGAAGTACCTAAATATAAAATTGCAATACATCATAGAGGTGACATTTATGAAGTCTAAAATTGATGGAGCAACAAATGTGGGTTGTAGACACTAAATATAATTTGGTGATAAACAAAGGCTCTAAACATTACAAGCACTAAATCGTGAACAATGCTTTTGAAGAATTAAGTGATAAATGTAGTCTTCATCATGGGCCTTCATGTAAATTTAAAGGATGAAAATGGTCCACCTATTTTATTTTATTTTATGTTTATAACTATATTTGAAAATAAAAACAAAAATATCTTGGACATGAAATATTTAAAATAAATATAGTAATAATATATTAAGCACCAAATAAATGTACGAACCATAAATGACCTAAATAACCATTTTTCTAATCAATGCCCTTTTTTTTAATTGTCTTTTTTTATAATTCTTCTAAATATAATAATAATTTCTAAAAAATAGTATATATAATGAATCCAATGGTATTAGTTTCATTGAATTTCAAATTAAACTTTGCTTTGTGGAATTTCATAAAGTTCAATAGTAGAGTGTGATTCAAGGCTCATGATTTACGAAAGAATGAAGTATCTCACAACACTATGAACATTGTCTCTACATAATAAAAAAGTAGTGGACAAAAGATCCATACCATGCATCTAAAAGATAATTAAGATATGCCTAGATTAACCACTATAGCATCAAAAAAAAATTTGTCTCGATAGCTGACTACCATATACAAAATTTAAATTAGAGGAATGCAATGATTGAATAAAAAGTTTCAAAGAAATAATACTAGTTAAACAATAAAAAGAGACAAGTAGTCACCTAAATCTACCATGTAGCTTTATGAAGCTACTCAAAAAAGTCTATACCATTGAATTTTGCTTTTGAAAATTTGAAAGTCTTACAATGAGTAGGAGACTTCTTCCACCTCTCTAGCCACTTGATCTTTACAAAAGTGTTTATTACTGAAGTTGCCAACATCCAAAGATGATTCAAGGGAATCTTTGGACTTTCATACTAAATTTTATAGTGACACTTCACTTGCTCTAAGAAAATCGTGATATACTTAGGATCTTCAATGGAGAGCTACTTCTTCAATTTTGAATGAGAAGCTACCTTCACCTTGTCAAGAACTTTGAAGACCCATTCATCAAATGCACTTGAAGTCTAATATGTTGGATTGTGCTACTTTTCATAAAAAAATTTGAGCTACAGTAGCAGCGTCCTCCAACTCTTGATGCATGAATTAAGTGACGTATAAGAATAAGGAGAATTGTACATGATGACAAATGTTAAAATGTATAGTAGAGCAACATATTATTAATTCAAATTAACAACAAGAATAAAGGGAAGACCAAAAAATTGAAAAAAATTGAAAATGAAAAACAAAACTTGAGAAATGAATTTGGTATAAGATTCCATTTAGAGCCTAAATAGTAAGAGTAAAATTCTTTGATTTGACTTTTGCCTCACTCCAACTATAGCAAGATCCTCTTTGGAGACAAATTTTCTAAAATATGCGAGCGGTTGCCTAACAATACTTTGAATGTGATGAAGCTTGTGAACAAGATTTATGGAAATATGAGAATTCTAGTTTCTCTTGGCAAAACAAGATTTATTGTGTTAAATATGTGAAGTGAACATCAAACCAAAAAAGGTAGAATAGTGACAATTGCAATGGTCCAAACCAAGCAAGTTTTAGACTAAGAAGTGAAATGAAATTAAAAAATGATAATGAAATATAAAGGATTATCAATTGACTATATGTCATACTGCCAACATAGTTGCAATGTACCCCTTGATCTCTAAAACAATATTTTAGTGGCATAATGCCACATGAAGTGTCTGCATAATCATGATTGATAATAGGCAATCATTCTTGTAAATAGTAATTGTCATCCTACACCATAAACATCTAGCCTAAGGAAACTTTGAGATCTTCATAATTTTCAATTCTTTCTCAAATGTACCATTTACCCCCACCTAATTGGCACTCTACAACTTAATAATATCATCCATGACATCTACTATCTTCTCCTCATTATTTTCCAAGGTCATATAGAAAATTCCATTTCCTTCCATGTAACTACAAGTAACAAAATGTGCAACTAGATTCATGGCATCATTTTTTAGCATAGGCGTGACATCTGAAAAAAAATCATATAGCACAAAGGAATATTGATTATTGAGTTTGCCCTTGGTTGATACCTCAACTGCTCAAGACGAGAAGAAGTGTTCACAACTTCCTTCTTTAAAAAGCCATGCAATTGTAAGTCCAATTGATCTTCAGAAAGAAATTGAAGTATAGCATCTATTCTTTGTGCTTGTGGATCTCCTTGTATCAACATTTTTGAAATGACATTTAAATCAAGATTAAAAAAATTCTAGATTGTGTATATGTATTGTACACCATGTAATTCAACATAGCAGATGTTAATGGTTGTGTATTAGAAAGGCCCAAAAATTTCAGAATTTGACCGAATTCTTGCATATGTTGTAAGCAAATTTGAATTCCAAAAACCATGGCCGTTAATGGCTATGCACTTGGAAGGCAAATTTTTTCCAACATTTGACCAAATTCTAGCATATATTGCAAGCAAATTTCAATCTCCAAAAGCGTGGCCGTTAATGGCTAGGGGTCTAGGAAGGCCCAAAAAATTCCAGCATTTGACCAAAATTCTTGCATATGTTGAAATAAATTTGAGTCCCTAAAATTGTAGCCGCTAACGGCTGGGGGTCTAGGAAGGTCGAAAAAATTTCAGCATTTAACCAAAATTCTTGCATATGTTGCAAGCAAATTTCAATCTCCAAGAGCATGGCCATTAACGGCTAGGGGTCTAAGGGTTCAAAAAAATTCAGCATTTGACCAAATTCTTGCATATGCTACAGTAAATTTGAGTCCCTAAAACCATAGCTGTTAACGGCTGGGGGTCTAGGAAGACCCAAAAAATTACAGCATTTGACCAAAATTCTTGCATATATTGCAAGCAAATTTGAATCTCCAAAAGCGTGGCCGTTAACGGCTATGCATTAGATTGTCCCAAAAAAATTCAAGATTTGCACACCTAGATTAGGAAGCCACTAATTTTGTATGCATGTTGGAGAGAAGACAAACTCTTTATACAATTGGGGTGGTACAAGGTAAAACAACCCATGTGGGATATGTAAATTAGGATTACTAGGGGCTCAACCACTCATACCTAGTTAAGTTAAAAGTAGAAATTATATTCAATATAGAACTTTGGACCTCATTTTGGCATAGTAGAATAATTTTTTCTAAAAAACTTTTAACTAAAAGAAATTGGTAAATCGAGTCAAATTTTGTCTCTAAAAATCCATTTGAGATTTTAAGGCTTAGATCAAAAGTTATGGACAAAATTTAGAGAGGGGTTGGAAGGGATAATTTCTTTGACATTTTCAAACATCCTCTCTGAATATTGTCTACAATTTTCTTTTGGAAACTCAAAATCACAAATGGATTTCTGGAGATGAAATTGGGATTGATTTACCACCTTTTTTCATTTCAAACTTTTTTGAAAATAATCATGCCATTATGCCAAAATGAGGTCTGAAGTTTGACATTGTATACAATTCCTGCATTTAATTTGACTATGAGTGGTCGAGCTCTCATCTTTGAATTTTCCCATGCCCTTTCAAGATTTATAACGGACAATGGATTTCATTATTAAAACAACCTCTCAATCTTTTAATCTTAGTAAATTCAATCTCATTCAATGTCAATAAAGTAGTTCTTTCATTCAACCATCAAAGAAATTCTTGGTGGTAGATGGTCAAATTATAGTTGATATATGGTTCAGTGAATTATTATTGGATTCATTGGATTTTTGGCAAACCATCATTACATTTATTTATAAATTTAGATGTTTGGTCCTAGATTTAGCAAAATAAAATTGGCGTTCGTTTTTTAGTAAATTTAATCCAAATTTATTATCTAAGTATAGTGTTTGTTTAAGATAATTGTAGATGGACATAGGAATGGAATTGATCTCACACAACAAGTGCAACCAAGTGGCAACCTTGAGAACTACTTTGTCATGTTTGGTTATGTGAAGAGGGTGATATCATGGACAACTATTGCTTGTCACATCTATGACTCTACTTATTGTAAAGTCATGACCATTGCTGTTTGTAATATGCAACCTGAATGCACTAAAGGCTAGCTCATTTTTGGCATTGTTGTAGGCCAATATAGAAAATAGGGTGTTAGATCCAACCTTCAAAAGATTCATGTGTGATAGTGCTTAAGCCAACATTAACCTCTAAAGTTCCTTGACTATGTTTTCACCCAAAACGCTTCAAAAGTACCATTTTTAGGACACATCCAACCATAGGATCTTGTAGTTAGCTGATTTGAGAAGATGTGAAAAAAATTTCAAAAAATTTCACTATGTAGATTGCAAGTTATTAGCGTTTGAATTGACAAAAAGCCTTTTTTTGTCCCTGCAAAAAACAGGGCAGCTGCACTTCACAAGGTCACATTTGTATGAAAAAATGTCCAAAATGGTTGCAACTCTTTGGATTCATTCTTCAAGGCAACATGCTTGAAAAATTTGAAATCATTTGGAATTGTACAACATATAGAAAAAAAATAGTAAATAGAAAGAAGTGAGAATGAATCAAACTACTAATTTGTTAATAATTTAGTTATGGAATTGAAAAATGTCAATCCCAATGGTTGCGGTCTTGTAATAAGAATTCTACATACTATGGTTTTATTTTTTCCAAAAATATTGAAAATTGAGTTAAATAAACAACTTAAGAGTTTATTTTAGAGTAGAGAATCTATAACTGCCCACAAACTAAAACTCCTCATAACTTTTGACTTGTTAATCAAATTGAAATGATTCAAAGCTTTCCACGTACATATAAATCTAGAAAACTAATTTCAAATTTTTATTTCTGAAAAAAGTTCTTTTTTTAAATTTGACCAAATTGTCCGCATGGTGAAAAAACTTGCATATCATACAATAACTTTTTAATCATATAGTCAAAAGTTATGAAAATTGTTGGGTCTTAAAAACAAACCTTGTCTCCAAGTTGTGTGAAAATTTCAGAAAAAATAAACAAAAACTCCATTTGTAGTGAGCTGCCCAAAATCTCTATATTGCCGAAAAACAAAGCTTGGTCCTTTAGGGGTTAATGCAATTTGCATTGTGTACAGGTCAAGGGATCCATCTATTCCAATGGTAGATTGTGAAAGTACTTGCTTGTTCCATTGGCAACAAACATGGAAAAGCACACAAAATTTTGGAACTTTTGATATCATTAGATTGGATTTGAGCCTTCAAGCAAATGACAAACTATAGGAATTATTTTTGCGGGGGCCCTTTTAGAAAAGGTCCCTCTAAAAAGAATTTGAAACTGAAGACAGTTATGACATTTGGAGATGGAAAGAAAATCATAGAGGCCCTAGTGAGATGCCTGAAGCGGAAGACATTTGCATTCAAATTCCGCATTTAGAGGTGGAAGAGATATTTAGGTCCAATAAAAAAAATTGGGTATTTTGATTAATTTTGAAGGTGATTCTCATCACCCCAACAAGGTCATCTTCTCTCATCCTTGGATTCAAACTAGATCAGTCATTGCTAGAGTGCCACTCGGGACTACAGTTGAGGATTTTAACATGGTCATGCCCTATAACTAATTTATAGTGGAAACGGATTGCAATATTTTGGAATGACACATAGCGAGAATTTCATACAAGTCAAGGAAACGATATCACATCATTTAGAAGTATACACATGTCAAATGCAAGCTATTGATTGTTAGGCATGGAAAATCCATTGTTGCCCTTATTAACAAAGGACAAAAGCATGAGTATAAAGGCACAACAATTCAAACCAAGAATTTTTTTGGTTTTGTATAAATCAAATAGCATGATATATTATGGAATCTAAGCTTTTACATAATTTTACCCAACCCAAGATCCCCAAGGTTTGGCCTATTCTTCTTCATGCCACTCTTTACCCATACTGAAATCATTGAGCTTGAAGAAGCTGGACTCTACCTATTGTCCATCGATCCGATGTCATTTTGATGTTTATTCACTTCTTCTAGGATATTTGAACCCATATTGTAGACTCATCCTCGACTAGCACATGTTGAAGGAATCTCCTCCATTTGGAATGGCAAGCAAGTTTGCCAAGGCAATAAAGTCCCCATTGAAAATCACCACAATCAGTGGGAAAGTGTAAGGAATGTTACCAAAAAAATAAATTAAAGTGAACTTCCTTTTGTGCCCTAAATTTAGTGTCACTATTATTACGCTTTCATCCAAGACTAATCATAACCAAAACGTCCATAACATGATTAACATCATACTTTGCAATTTTCCATTTTATACTTATTTTCATTATAGAAGCATGAACGGGACTGTCATTATGCCACATTTAACTACTTCTAGACTTTTGAGAGTCCAAAATTAATACTAGTCATCGAAAAAAATAAAATAAACATCTGGAGATAATGCAAAACAATGGGAGTTCAATACAAAACATCCGGATATTTTCATTGAATTTGTCTTCCTCTCATCCTTAGAATTGACTCAAAATTATTTGTACTCTCACTTGATCAATCCACCCTGAAATGACCTTTTAGAATATGATATAATTTTCAAAACATGCAATAGTATCAACTTCTCAAGCTTTTAGATCTTAAATCCACGGTCATGGATCCCATGGTAATAGGTCATATCTTTCTAAATATAATAAATTTTGTTGAAAAAACATCAATCTTTTAATTATTTAACCAAAAGAGTTAGAAATTACATCATGTTCAAAATTTCTAGGCTCTAGGCTCACACAATCCCTGCTCACAGCTCATAGGCTAACGCTCACATGCTCACATGCTAGCGTCGTTGCTAAAAAACTGCCGTAAGGGCATTTAGGGGTTAACATGATCATGTAGACAATATTGGCCATACACTCCATCAACTTCCTTGGGATTTAAACTTCGAGCTCCTTTTCATCACCCTCTTTGGGATTTAAACTTTGAGCTCCTTTGCATCAACCTCTTTATATTCCAATGTTATGCCATTTGAAGATTTAGCAATGTTATGATGATGTTGTGATTTGATGATTTAGAGAGGCTAGAAGCTCAGGTCTACAATAGAGAAGGGCTTTGAATTTACTTTGCTATACAAGAATCTCATCAAACTACTTAAGATTTGTTCTTCTATTATGCTTAGATGTTTGATGACATTCATATCTTATGTATTTTCATCCTTTATTTATACAAGTGTTATTGTTGTTAATTCCAAAGTCACATAAGTTTTATTCATGTAAGTGCTCGCATAAGTGTTACAAATTGTCTATGCTACTCCCGATAAGTGTTATAGTGTTGACACCACATAAGTGTTACAAGTTTCTTTGCTTTGAAGTGTTAACACATACCTTATCAAGGGTGGACTGTAAACTAATTCTCTTTAAAATAGTAAACTTTCTAAGGTAATATTGATTGTTTGGTCCTATCATGGGCCGCATTAAAATGTCATTCATGCAATGCCCCTCCCTAATGTAATAAGAGCATTTGCATTTTGCAATGCAATCAGCTTTCAAGACGGTATTGGCATAAAATAAAAGGGCAACTCCAAAAAACACTGCCCAATGCAATTGGCACAACTTTCTCTTTATTCTCGGGCTAGTCATTATCCTTCCCAAACCCAACAAAGCTTCCAAATTTCATAAGTAATTCCACAAAGCTCCAAAAAATATGAAACGACTTGGGTAGATGCCAATTCCACTTGTCCTTCAAAGGAAACTTTACTAAAACAATATTTCAAGAAGGCTTCGCCTCCCCCAAATTCAGTTTCAGCTCTCTTAAATGGGTGCTTTATGAACCTCCTACCTTTGTCAGCCCAGTCCCCGCCCTGTTATTTACTTTAGAGAGGTTCTAAGGTAGGCACCCCCCAAATGGCACCTGACCTTAAAGCGCCATCTACAGGTTGTGTACATTTCCAAAATCAGTTATGTACCTATTTGGATGGAGCGCTTTCAAAAACAAAACTTTGACCCTTAATAACTTTTGCATACGGTGTCCAAATGCCATGTTCTCTGGTGCTTTGGAACCTCCTTTCACTTGCCAACAAGAATATATGAAAATTTGACCAGTCTAACTAGGCTCAGTAGCAAAAAGTGGCGGTTTTGGGTGCACCCACCTTTACTAACTGTACAAAGCTACGCTCAAATTTCTCCCTGAACACTGTGGCGAATTAAAGCTCAAGCCAAAAGGGGATTCAAAGGCGCTGGAAAGGTGCCTGAGGTACGTAACATAAGACAGGTAGCATTCAGGACAGGGCTCCCCTGGAGCAGGTTTAGGACTTTCGGGGGAATCAGTGTTACACCCTCCCTCCCCTTCCGATCCAGCAGCCACTCGCACTGTTTACTTCACATGTGTCTGCACAACCCTTGAGCTTGGTTGTAATATTTTGCGGAAGCTCCTTCTGCTGCTACTGCAGCATTGCTTCTGAGCTTACTGCAGCTAAGCACACTCGTGACTCATTCCTTCAAAGATTTTTCCAGCTCTTCAAACATTAGGACACTGCGATACATCATTTGCTAGCTCACAAGCTAGAGGGCCTCGTGTTCCTGTCACTGGTAGCAAAGCTTGCAACGTGCTTTGCATTGCATTGGATTGTTTAGGTCAGGGTGAGTTGCGACCCTTTTCTTCTTGATCGAGTTCTTTTTTGGTTGGGAGTGAGCTGCTGCTTCGATCTGTGTGCTTGGTACGTTGTTGTGAGGATGGAGGAAAGGTCGCTAGCTGTTGTTACACTGCTCTGCTCAGTTGGGTGGAAGTTTGTTTGGGTTACGAGTGTCGTGGGTTAATTGCATCTGTATGTAGCATTGGGATTTGGTCTGAAAAGGTCCATTGTGAGGATTCTTTGGAGACAGTCTATTTGAGCTCTGGGATTAAGTAACTGTGGTGGCTAGCTATGTGTGCAGGTGTATAGGGGAGCCATACGAGATAATTGCTGGAATTAGTGGGGGTTAATTCTTCTCGATCAAGCTTTGGATTGTCAACCACCTCTTTGTAAGAAGTTTCTCAGCTAATGAACACCACCCTCTTGTTGCGCGGGAACAAATCTTTTTATCAATTTAGTCTTTGGCAGTCCCTTTTCAAGACGCGATTTGATGGCAATCAAGCTACATTCACACTTTGATTAACTGTGTAATCTGTAATGATGTTTGCACTTGTACACTTGCAATGTAAATTAGGGGATTGAATGACCTTCTGCACCTCACACAAATTTCTGCCCCGACGTACTTGAGATTAATAAAAGCTGCAGAGCCAGTACTGTACGTAGTGATGATTGATGAACTTTATTTTTATTAGTGTTCTTTGAAAAGACCTAAATTGCAAGGAAGAGAAGTGATGTTGACGAAATTTTAGCGATACTTAGGCGTCTTTGGGCCAATTTTCAGCTTGGGCGACTGATTTAGTTGCATGGAATTTTGGATAACTCGACTTTGATGCAGAAGAATCGTAACTACCACCGGCCATGGGCCATGAGTTTCTGAGATCTCGTCGCGCTTTGTTGCAAGTAGCAGGATCAACTACTGGAAGTAAATTAGTCTGACCAAAGTCTAATTCTTCATGATTTACGAAGTCTGTCGACTGTGCTGTGGAGCGTTACATTTGTGTTGAGAGTTGCAGACAGTGTAGGTAGTGTGTTTCATATGAGATTCTGATGTTAATTCAATTCGTTTGTTGACTGGCATGCGCTCGGCAGATACTGCAAGAACTTTCGTGTGGGTGTACATCTTAGCTTCGTTTCTAGGTGGAGTAGTCTTGGTAGTTATGGCTTTCTTCATTTGGCGGTGCTGTAAAATCAAGCATTCGAGGCGGCCCAAAGGAAAGCCAAGGCCATTTCGAGAAGAAACGGTATCAGGTTGAACTCCTCTTCTCGAATACTAGCTCCCTGTCCTGAAATAAGTGGCCTTGGTGTTGTTGAAAACATTGGATACCATTATATCCAAACAATCTAGGAGTGGGATTTCATTGAGAGATTACTCAGTAGAGCTCACTGGAGAGGTCACTTTGGGCACTACAAGAGTCAAACTCTCAAGAGTAACACAAGATCGAATTATTTTAGAGTTACCACTCTATGTAATGGATAATTTCTTATACAATTATTCAATGTGGGAGATTAGATTGTATACCATTATTGAAGGGACAAAATTGTGCTCCTAATTTCCTCTCAAAGATGAGAGATAGACACTAGATTTTACTAGCCAAGTCATAATCAATTGTTGATAATTGAATGCCAACCAAGTGTTGATTGGGAGAGATGAGTTGTTGTTGGTAACAGGGTAGACTACTTTTTTTAAACTGTTTTAATCCCTAATGCTCAGGGTTCCATCAATTTTGGATGAACAGGGTGCTTTAGGACAATGTTTTGTTCAAATAACTTCTCATTTACGCACCCAAATTAATGCTTGAATCTTTTGAACTGAACAGCCTTAATTGAACAGTATTTCTGTTCAAAATGATTAGTGATCATGTTGGAAAATTCAAAATTGAAAGAATGTTGGCGTTGAAAGGGTTAAACTAATTTCTACCTTGGATGTCTGTCTTTGTGCCTCTGCAAACTGACTGATGAAGGCATGGGGCTGTTGTGATCAAAACAGAGGTACTGACCGGACCTGATACAACAGCCAAAGTCATCCCTTATGAAACATTAGCGCAAGCCACCAATGGCTTTGATTTAAGACAAAAAGTGGGAGATGGGCGCTTCGGTTCCGTTTTTCAGGTCAGCACCAATCCAACTAAGGACACGTGCACTGGTTGCTTGCATTTCGCTTCTCTATATTAAGTCATTTCATTTCATTTAGGATAATTGAAGTGTGGGGGTTCAGTTACAAGCCAGACCTTCACCATTGCAAGGCACCATCAGGAGCGCAAGGGAGTGAACCTGAAGTCTCCATTGTTGGCTCACGTATTTCCTTTTAAAACCTGCATACAAAAACTGGGGGATTAAAATTGAATGATTTCAATGTTGAAAGGTTGATTTCAAGCACAAGCAATCGAGTTCAATTCTTATAATCTTATGAATTGACTTAAAAAACAATGTACTGTGTTGATTGTTCCTGCTGAGTGAAGCGTGTGCTCCATTTCAATTTCTTAGGGACTTGGTGTGGATGGATCTTTGCAGGGGGAGTTCCAGGATGGAACCGACGTGGCTGTGCGTCGGCTGCCCTTGAATTCCAGACAAGGGAAGCGGGAGTTTGTGAAAGGGGTGAAGAACATGGTGGAAGCCCAGCACCGAAACGTGGTCCGACTAATTGGGTGCTGCTACACGACTTCTCGTTTACTGGTCTATGAGCACCTGCCCAACGGCAACCTCGCCCAAGCCCTGTTCGGTACTACTACTCACCACTCCAAAATCATGCGTTAATAACATTCTCTAGCAGTTGGGAGAACTCGATCACCGTTCTCGATTCGAAGTTATTGGAAACCAACAGTATTGCTAGACGATGGCCTACTTGTTATTTAGAGTATTACAAAGATGTAGGGAGAGCTTTCATTAGATCTAACGTATGAAAGATATACTTTGCTTTTCAGGAATCAAGTCTCCTTTCAGTCTAGAACATCTTGAACGCAAGTGTGCCCATGTATTGTAAGCCACTGTAAAACAAAATTATATATATACTATGAAACTATAAACTATAGAAGGACCCCTCTGCCTTCCCATTCAAGAATGTTATGCCAAGCTAGCCCTTGCCTTGCCCTACTCTAGTAGTTTAACCTTGCATCGTCAGGTTGGTCACTCTGGAATCATCCTTTTGGGTACCGTGTGAATCAATTGCTTAAAAAAACCCAAGAGCACTTGTTGGAGGTCAAACTACTATGCAAAACCTCCCCTTTTCACACCAAATCCCAAAATTCCAAAATTCCAAGGATAAACGCATCTGCACTTCTGTCTTCCATAAAAGGATTCTGTGTTATCCCTCGGACACGTAGTGTCCACAGTCACGTTCCAGAGTTACTGTACTGCCAGTTGAGTTGTTTTGCTGTTGCTTGTTGTTGCTTGTTGTTTTGTTTGTTTTGTTTTGTTTTGTTGTTGCTTGTAGCATAATGTTGATGTCGGCGTGTGGCTTCGATCTGTGTCAGAGCGGAAGCACAAGTTGGATTGGCGGAGCCGGGTGGACATATTGTTGGGCACAGCGAATGGGCTTGCGTATTTGCATGAAGATTGTGATTCCATCTTTGCGCATGGCGACATCAAAGCCGGGAACATAATGCTGGACAGGATCATGAAGCCCAAAATTGCGGACTGGGGACTGGCTGCTCTGTTTCGAAACGACCAAGGCGAAGTCAAGCCCCGCAACATGGTGTCTGTGTAAGTGCCATCAATCAGAATGTTGGCAACCCTAGGAATTCTTGACTGTTTTTCCGGTTTTGGAATCCTCGACTCATTTCCCACGTAAATGTCGGTGCGACTCTCCGTTCCTGTGCTAACCATTCAATTCTGTGCTAAGATCTTATGAAACTGGATGATGCTTCTGATGAAAACAGGGGCTACATGTCACCGGAGTTGGCTCTGGAGGGACACTTGTCAGCAAAGGCAGACGTGTTTTCATTCGGCATTTTGTGCTTAGAAGTTGTTAGTGGTCGTTCCAACACTGATATCAAACTTCTCGGCACGGAGATGGTCAATCTTCTCAGCTGGGTACGATTCAAAACCTCACCCCTTTTGTTAGCAAATTTCCTCACTTGTGAATGTAGGGAATTAGTGTTATTATCAGCAAAGCTTATCATCTTCACCTTCATTTGTATAAATCACTGTCACTAATCAGTCTCACAACGATTTTCATTTATTATCATATGCCACTACTCCATTTACTTCATGAATACACTCTTATTTAGGTTTAATGCTAATTCAAACACCATGTATTCGTGTACCTATTGATGGATAAGATTGGAACCTCATTTGGTGAGCTTTGGATCTCCCGTTGGCCATTTGTGGACTAGCCACTTGTTGATTGATTATTCTCTCAAAAAGCTCTTGATGGTGGTCCAAGTTACACTCTTGGAAAATCATGTACTCAATTGTACGCTACTTTGGTACAATAAACAATGTAGCTCAGAGCAACATAGCGCCCCCCCTTGAGCGCCCAGTGCATAGCTTATTCGTGTATCTTTTGGTACCTCCCACTTGAGATAGCTCAAGATTGTGCACAAAAAAAGTCAGGATTCTTTTTCCAAAGGTGTTTGTCACAGTAGCAGCTCCTCGATAATGTTTTGCAAGTGACGCACTAGAATCTTTGTGATAACAAAAGGACGAGTTGCATCCAGTTCTATTACCCAGAAGAAATGTGAAGATTTTGTACCGACTTGGGGGTATGATTGTATTTGCAGGCTTGGTCCCTGCAAGAGAAGCAGCAGCCACTGGCCATGATGGACAGAAGCCTGGAGGACCACGGCATCGACGAGCAAGTGGAGAAAGTGATAGGAATAGCCCTCTTGTGCACGCAAGACTCCGTGGCAGCGCGTCCGTCCATGTCGCGCGTGGTGGCCATGCTCAAGGACGAGGAGTCATTCAAGCTCCCTGCCAAGCCTGAAGCCGCCAAGTCCCTGGGACTCAATGACCTCAACGTGTCCGGCACCTTCACGAGCTCCTTCGTCACGCCGTCCATGCCTTACTCGAGAAAGCTCAGCTTGAGATGGGGATCTCGGAGTCAGCGTGGCCCTAGCACCAAGCTCAATGAAGCTCCTTTGTCTCAGTCCCGCATTTTGTAGAGTCCGCTTAGTTTTGTTCCTCGAACTTGTGTATACTGAGTTTTCCACGACAGTCTGCTTACAGAAGAATGTGACAAGTAAGGTAGAGGCTCTATTTGACCATACAGGTGAGCTTTGAATTATGCTAATTGTGAAAATACTTGATCTACTGACTTTTTCTTTTTTGCAAAATTTCAGATGTGCAAAGTTTCGATTGTTGTAGGGAAAGGTTCAAAGTTCACCTGTATGGTGAATGGAACCTCTCACTCACTGTACAGTACGGTGAATGGAGACCTTACATTAGGTGATACCTCAATAAATACTGACACTCTCTCTTCATAGGTGCTTCTGTGACATGCAGCCGAGGTGATCACCTGGACATACAGAAAACAGGGATCGTTAATATATCAGATGTTCTTGAGGGTAAACCACATTTTAGTGGTATCCGTATGAGCTAGCTTTGTAAAGTTTTCTGCTCGAAGTTCAATTGCTCTGCTAAGCAGTCGGCAGCATTTTGACGGAGGTAATGCGGGTCCGGAAGTGTGAAAATGGATGACTGAATGAGAATAAGAAAAAGGATACATTCACACGAAAGTGTACCAACCTATGATTTCTATTATATTTGATTGCTTCAAGCTACAGGCAGAATATTCCGGATGACCTCTGCCGAGCAATTAGATCGCTGTGAGTTCATATGAACAAATAAGGGATACTCCGGCATTTGACAATGCCACAGCAGCAAAATTCCTGAGATCTGGCTATAACTACAGAGTCCATAACTGAAAATTTATGGAATGGTATATTGAGGGGTCCCACTACTCGAACATTTGAAGTCGAAATGATAGTGCCGGGGTGGGAAAATTCCAGCGACGGTTGATTGTTAGCTGGATAATACATGCAATCCTTCACTAGTCTCTGGTTGAGCATGTGGCACGGAGCTGCTGAGTTGGTGATGGATAGCAATGAACTTTTCATGTAACTTTTCCACCTTCACATGCCACAAGGTCATCTATTAGGAATGATGCTCTGCATGGGAAACGTGAAAACAAAAGCCACCTTGCAGATAAAGTAAGGCAGTTCGCAAGATAGCAGTGATAATCTTCATTAACCACAACACGAAGAAACTAATCTTGCATATAATTGAGAAGGGCCATGCAGCATGTGATTAGGATCCTCAGAAGAATTACTTGCTTCAACTCCTGTGCAAGCTTAGCCCGTTGCTGCTCCAATGCTTGACGAACCTGAGTATATTCAAATTCGAATTGCCAGTGTAAGACATATTGCAACTAGAATTGTCTGTAAGGTGACTGCAATAGAGTAGCAAAATCAACACGGTGAAGTGAGGTTGATAGCTTCAGACCTGAGCCACATTGAAGACGTCTACGTCTTCCCGAAAGGCTGCTTCCAAGTCTTCTCGAAGCACAGCTGGGAACTTGTCCACCATTGGCATTAGGAAGAAGCAGTTGAACTGCACTTGTAAACATGTCATACAAAAGAAGAGCGTAAGGGCTCAAAAGACTACCACGAGTTACAACTTGCATGGGCCCCATCATCAAAGGAGTATGCAACTTGCATAGCCCCATAAATATGTGTAGGAAATGAAGGAAAAGAAAATGCACTTTTATTTCATGTTTTGGCACACATTGCGTTTCATTCCAACAGCGAAAGAATAAAACTAAAAACAATCGCGGAGCGGACAGACAAGGATGTACAGTACATTTTGCAAATGGAAGAGGCCCAGCACTGCAAGTGGGCCACACAACTTACCTTCATCTCTGCAGAAGCAACACAATGGTCACGAATTCCTTCGAAGATCTGAGCAACAAGTGCGTTTACAATGTCCTCCAATGTCGGGGCCAATTTACGGTTCCACAAAGTACTCTCCAGCAGATTCACCAATTTCACATGTGCTGTTTGAGAGGACTCTTGACTCGGAGATGTCGCCTTATTTTCAGGACGCACTTTGTGGTCTTCCTTGAAACTGTTGCTTGCATTTGAAGATGGGGATCCCTCCAACCCAATATTCACCAGATTTGTGGCCCCTGACTGCTCAGGTTTTGGCACTGAACCAAGGAAATGCCTTAGAGCCGACCGACCCTGAAAAAACGGTTTACACTTAGAATATAAAATCCATTTTTCTTTTGCCTTCAAAATGACCCAGCGGCCAATAGATGCCGCTTCCATATCTTTAGGAGATGAAATAAGCCATATAGAGAATTTAAAGGTAACAATATATACCACGTAGACAGAAGAAATCAAACTCGACATTTTTGAACGATAGAATTACGATTTGAAAGTTATTATAATCAACTATGAGCTTCCAAGTGATCTTTCAGTACTTAGCTTCGGCACTCAAGGGTTACTTTCATGTGGCCATTCAATTATATGTTACCCAGTTCAAGATGGCACCGTCCAAGATTACCTTGTTATGTATAGACCACGTGACATATCTTGTCATGCTCCTCAGGTCCTCCATACATCTGGAACATGCACGCAAAGCCAACACGTTCGCATAAGAATAAACAATCTCATGTTTCAGTACGTTTTGCCGATCACTTCAGAACCATCATTTCATGTTGAATAGCAGCAAGGAAGTCACGTACTTGCCAAGACAATCACGTTCGGTAGACCCCACAAATGTCTCGAAAGCTGATGCAATGCGGTTTACAAAATAGGTATGGCTACTTAAATAATCTCCATCCCTCTGCAAAATGGAGATTTAAAAATAAATAAAAATCTACTTATTGCTGAAAATAACATATATAAGGAATGCTCAACATACTCGAAAGTATTCACGATACTAGTCCCTAATAGTATAATTGGTCTTAAAATGACTTTCTTAGAAACAGCTTAATTCTCAAAATCACAGTTGAATAGATCCTGACCAGTGAAAGTATCATTAGAATGCAAGATTCAAGCAAAGAGAGATAGTCATCATGTGACTACGGTTATCAAACATGCCACTTAGTGAGAGCAGGTAGTCACTTGCCTGTAGCAGGTAGAACGCAATAGGTAAGGATCTCCTCAAAATATGCGAAAGGCGAAAACCTAACTGCATGCCCACCACATGGAACCCAGAATCAAACAAGCACGTAGTGTCATCAATGGTAACGCCTTTTCACTGGTTGACCTGCATAATCAATGTTGAAGAAATCTGCCAGGGGCTACAGCTCAAGAAATGAGATGCATATCCTTGTTGATATTCAAACTAACTAAGAGTCTGCAGCATTTCAAGTTATATGTGGATCATGATGTCTTGAAGGCACAATAGAATCGCTTCTGATGCTTCTCTTTGAGAGACATTGCTCGGATGTACTGTACCTGATGCAGAAGTGGCTCAAATACGTCTCTAGCCTTTGAAGTTGCAATTACACACGCCGCTCTGCACTCAACCACTCAACTTCAGATTTGTGAAACAAGTAGTACAAGATTCCGGCCAGATAATATTAATCACTAGCAGAACCCCAATAGAAAACCTACCCGGGTTCAACCCTGCCACTTGTAAAATGCCCATTTATAGCAAGTTTCTAAAGCAAAATCTGCCAATTGTAATAAAACCTAGGTTTTCTATATACCTCCGGGCTGTGGGTTTTCTAGTAGTGAATTCAGCATCCTGAAGGCCATTCAAGCTTCTCGATTCAGGATCATATTGGTAAAACAAAGACAAAAAAAGACAAAAGAAAAGGGTACCTAACATAGTTAGTTCCATCGTGAATGTCTTCTACTCCACACGCATTCACGATCTCCTCACGGCTGATAGTCTGGCACTTCGTTTTACCAACGGTAAGTCGGAACTCTGCCATAGCTCGGTGATACTGTGCACCTCCGTACAAGCGCATGCTTGCGTTCTGCTGCCCAAAAAATCCCCTTATTAACTTAATGGCTATTCAAGTGACATTATGAAACGATAGTAAGAAGGGCCTTTTTTTTTCTACTATTTCACTGTTCCTTATTGTTCACAATTAAGGTGAGCAACGAAGATTTTTAATGGGTCAATGGAATGTGTCCTCTCAATTGCAAAAGCAAGTGGATGTGGCTATTAATTGAATGAAGGAAAGATCAAAAAGTAGGAGGTTGCAATAGATACAAAGTCCCACACATAAAGAAGGATAGATTTTATAGAGAAGGAAGACTCCCTATGCAACTACCTTGCCCTCTCCGTGTGTTTAGATCTGCACAAGAAAGGCTTGAAATTCAATAGATTCAATGTCTTTTAGTCTATGACCTAGTCAACCTCAAATTGCTATAAAAAATTCAATTTTTAGAATTTTTAGAATTTTAAAAGTGGATAATAAACTAGATTTCTTGTACTTCATTTCATTAGTAAACTATAAAACAAAAGTAATCACCTTCTACCCTAAAATCAGGTCTGAAGTAAAGGGACAAGTAATTCGGGACAAATGAAAAAAACAAAAGAAAAAAACAAAAGGGACTAGTATTATGGGCGGAGGGAGTATATGAGTGGACCAGTTTCTCTATCATCGAATCCAAATTCATGACTTACTGGTACATTTTTGTAGGGCATTTGCAGTCCGTCAGTACTAACAAATGCCCCCCCTTGAACTCGCTCGTCTTGCAGAGACTCCCCTGCACAATGGATCAAATGATTAACATGAGCACACATATAAATACATAAAATTAAGATACCAACAAAAGATTAAAATGAGAACAGGAGAAGATTCTAGTTGAGCCGCAACATTAAGTTTGAGCAAATTAAAACAAATAAACCTCTTCTTAAGCCCCCGGTGACAACGCACAAGAAGCGGAATTTGCCACAAGGTACAGACGCTACACTATTCATTCTCTTCAACCCAACCAGGCATGTTTTACATCAAAGATCTTATTAGAAAAGGCTATAATAGAACTCACCATATTTCTCAGACGGGGCTACAACAGAACCTCTCAACAAGAGAGACATCTGCTCAGAAATAACCAAACCACGAAATGTCAGTTCACATGAAGAGAAAACACAGTTGCGATATTGAGAACAACAATGCTTTTCAACAATAACAATCCAAAAGTCAGATTGACCCCGACAAAGACAATTCAGATTGCTTAAAACACAGAAAATGAAAGAACCACAACCCAGATATTCAGACACCTTAGAACGATCATGAAAGGATGTGATTTAGACCACACCTTAGCTAGAAAGGAGTCTCTGAAGATCCGGCCCCTCTCTCTCAATCTCATTTCATCGAGTTCTCTGAAAAATTCCCCAATCGAAATAAAACTATTGAACCTCGTTATATTGAAATGAACAACATCAGAGCGTAGGTCAAAAATTAATTTGAGGCCTAGAGTCTGGCTAAGGTGTTTGTTTTGTAATCAGGTCTAGTTTAAGCAGCGACTGCAAACTATAAACTGTAAACTGTAACAAACTGTAATAAAATGGAGGAATCAGTCCTTCAAACATGCAGACTTTCTAACGGACTGAGAAAGCAGAATTCACCAGAGCTATATAACAGAATGACTTACAAAAGGTCCTGAATTGTCTGACGAAGCTTGATGGTTATTGTGCGCAATTCTTTGTTCAGAACTGGAACAATATCTGGCACGCTGTCCAAATACCTACACAGAAAGAACCATCGATGCCTGTTAATGACAACACAACTTTAAAGGTCCAAGTAAAGATTAAGGTTATAAAAGAGGTAAAAATACAGGAAAAGTAATTAAACATCGTTGACGGACTACAGTAGCTAGAGAAAGAATTATATTTCCACCTTGAAGACCACTTCCCAGCCATAGGAGCATCGTAGTACATGCCCTCAGAACATTTTTCAATTTACAAAGTAGTATTACTTAGAAAAAGGTCCAACGACGCTCCTCAACAGTCATCAACTTAAAAATTCGAACCCAAATTATGCAGTAAGGAAATTCTGACAGCTATAACAAGTACCGGCGCTGCAAGAGCTGTTCCAAAAACTCTCGCAGACGACTGATCCCGATTCTAGAGCATTCCTCTCTGGACAACGTCCGATTCATTTTCTCCTCCAATAATGCCACATCTTGTGCCTCTCTAGAAGCTACTGCCTGCATAATCAGGCCATTGGAAACACCATCAATAAGACATTTTCCAGCACCTAAACAAAGCACTAATTGTGCTCTTTAAGAACCCATTTTAAACCACACTGAGCAAAAGGAGTGAAGAAACACCTCCTGGAAGTGGATGTTGGAGCGAAAAACAGAGTCTTTGCCGGTGCCTACACGGCCTGATGGCACTGAGGTGAAAAAAGGGGAATCCCCCAGTACGTTGTCATCTAGGAGACAATTCGGTGGCCTTAGAAAGAGCTCCACATCGTCTGGACGCGCAAACTGAGGAATCCGAGTGTCCAGCTTCGTAGAAACAAGAACTGTTCTGCTTAACTCTGGGTCAGCCTGCAACACGTTATGCATAAGAACATTGTCATAAGTATTGCGTTCTGTAAATCATCAAAGTACAGAATCAAAGGAAATTTCTGTTGCATTTTGTTTTGTTAGTAGACAGAAATGTCAGAGTATCCAAGTCATTAGATGTCTGCAGCATGTTAGCAAGTAAAATAAGATTACATAGGTATTGAAACAATTTTGTACGAAACTGAAAATAGCAAAACCATGTTCATATTAAGATCAGTATTAAAATGATATTAAATTCATGACAAGTTAATGTTGATGTAATGTAAACTCAATAGTTGCCAATGCAATATTCAGTTAATTGTAATGCCACTAAAACCATCATAACATTGAGCCTAAACCTTTTGCGTTACATTACGTTAACAGAACATAAACTCAATATGAGGACTTGCATAAATCTTGTGTCTTTTGTGATGTGAAATCATGTTGTGTACCTGCATGACCACTCTGCGTGTAGTTGCGTTGCTCCAGTCGTTAGAGTCTTCCAGACACAGGATAATGAACTCCTTCTGTTGCATTTTCAGCTGGACAAGAGCTTCCACCGCCCCTCCTTGAGACTGCAGTTTCTTCATCTCACAAACCAATTGTTACCAAGGAGGGTCGAACTCACGCACATTGAAACAATCTCCTAAGCAATGGACGAATACAGAGCAGATGATTGAGCCAGAATTAACAAAAGAAAAATATCACAAATTAAAGGTTAAACCCTCAAGGACCAAGAATTCATGGTTCAAAAATGATCATTACATTAATCAAAATAAAATTCAGATAGGGTCAACTTTGAATCACCAGTGAAGAACAAAAGCACGTGTTGTTCAAAATATAAATAAAGTTCGACTAAAAAACATTCCAAATGACCAATTCAAAAAACGCTAAAAAAACAAACACAAGGCTCAATTTTCGCATCTTGGGGGTATTCAATTACACAGAATGTACACCGAGAAAAAAAGAGGCAGACCTGCAAGAACTGGTTCTTTCGACCAGGAGCAGCTGAAATCAGGCCGGGAGTGTCAATGATGGTGAGATTTGGACAGAACTTATACTCAATTTTCACCACAATCTCCTTCGCCCAAAACTGACATAACTCTCCTTCCAGCCGCTTATTCTCTGCCTCAATATAAGCCTGCACACAAGGTATACTTAAAAACCGTGAGGACCTAATCCCGTCTCCTACACCAGCCCTTGTTCACAACAGCAACTCATCTCTTCCAATCAACACTTGGTTAGCCCTCAACTAGCAACCCTTGGGTGTAAAAAATCATGACTTGGCTCATAATGTCCATATCTCAAAACGAAAGCACACTCCACCATAATAGTTTAAATACATCACAGAGACGCAAACAGTAAATGCTTACAAGTGATACTTACAGTAGCCCCACCCTTAAAACACACACAAAGCAAAGACGACAAGAGCTCCTCCAGCATGCATATGACGAAGATATGGGGTTGCAATGCAAGAGTATGCAAGCACATTCCTACATAGCAGTTATAAGGCTTACAGTGACGCAAACAGTGAATGCTTACAGTATCCTCGCCCTGAAAATCGCCTCAAGAATGTGCATTATGAAGATATGGGGTTGTAATGCAAGAGTATGGAAGCCCACTCCTACATAATACTCACAATGCTTACAGTGACGAAAACAGTGAATGCTTACAGTAATGTTTACAGTATCCACATCCCTAAAATCTCCTCAAGAATGCATATGATGAAGATATGCATTGCAATGCAAGAGTATGGAAGCACACTCCATCATAATAGTTGAAATGCTTCCAGTGAATGCAAAAAGTGAATGCTTCCAGTAATGTTTCCAGTACCCTTACCCCTTAGAAACCTCTCAAAAGGATGCAAATAATGAAGACACAGGGTCACAATGCACGAGTACAGAAAAATGCACCTGAATCTCTTCCAGACTCTGTTCCTTCTCCCGATCCGGCTCCTCCTCCGCAACCAAAAAGCACCGTGGCTGTGCGCACCCCGCATTATACTTCATATGCAACGTAATCGGTCTTCGCGTCTTGGTCCCTCCGCCCACATGGTTGAACTGAAACCCCATCAACGCCTCCACCAGCGCGCTCTTGCCATCCGTCTGGTGCCCCACGACGAGAATCGCCGGGGCGTCGAAGGGTTTCCGAAACTCCTGTGCTAGACTGTGCAGCTCATTGTACGCCTCGTACAGCTTCTCGTTCCCCACGACGGCGAGGTGGATGGCCCCCTTGGAGGGGACGACGTGGTCAGGAGGCTTGCTGGGGGGTTGCCGAAGTTCAGTAGCCGAAGCTTTGTTGGAGGACACGACTGGAGGAGGACGGTACATGGCGTCGCAGTACGTTTGAAAGAACAGGCCCCGGGGGTCTTCTTTGAGAGAGGTCGTGATTTGAGCATGGGGAAGAAGGGGGGGAGGGGGGATCGCATTCGCTCGGGAGACGATCCACTTGGTTGCACCACCTGCTCTTGATTCTTGTTGGACTCGTTGCTGCTGCGTGGAAGTCGCCATCGCTCAATCCTCCGAAAATCTCCACCCACGGTGAAGAATTCGCGACGAAAACTCCACAGAGAAAAAGAAACAAGAATTGTGCACTGCACATGAATCAAGAATTTCTCACTCCACAAGAAGAACGAATTTTCCACTGCACAAGCAAAAATAAATTTCCCACTGAAATCCATCCAAACGACCACCACGACATTGTTCAATTCGAAACTCCCCAATCGTGCAGCATTGCAGAGATTCCAAGAAAAGCGAGAAAGGGAAAGAGAACTTGCGGAACCACCACCACTGACATTCTTCAATTCGAAGCTCCATGATCGTTTGGCATTGCAGAGATTCCAAGAAATTAAAGCGAGAAAGTGAAACAGAAAGAGGAACATCCGGGAATTACCAAAATCTTGCTATCATCAAATCACACAATTAACCTGCACCTTCAAATCCTTGACGCGCTCCACCGTTCAATTCCGTGCGCTAAACACATCGTCGGACTCTATCTGCAAGAAAACTCTACAAGAAACAGAAACCCAAAACCCCAGTGGCTCTTTCCCAAGGGAAACTGTGACTCCCTGCAACTGCCTGAAGTGGGTGTCTTATAACTAACCCAATTCCAACTTCCCAAGGACGAACGCAAGCTGCTCCTCCCACTTGGGATCGTTGCAGTAAGTACCGAAGAAGTACCAACCTGGTGCGCAGACCTTCATCATGAAGACGACGCACTCAGCAGCTGACTCAGTGGTTGCAGGCGCAACAGAAGCAGAGCTTGTTCAAGACTAGGACCTCAAGAATTACTCCAAGAATGTTCAAAAATGAATTGAAAAGGGAATTGGTTAAGGTACTGGACTCCTGGCAATGTGGATGGCAAAGGACACACGATGGAATGTGTACTCACACATCGATTTCGTTACGGGGGAGTACAAGTGCGACAGGACGGGAGCATGATGAGAGGGAGAGGGTGGCGATGGGTCGTCGTCCTCCCGCACAAGGGGCTCTGCAACAAGATTCAACACCCACAAACATTTGTTCCGAATAATCATAATGCCAAGTCCGGTTTTCAAGGCAGATTTGTCACCATTCTATTGGATAGTCAGAAAAGCATTATATCTCATAAGCAGCGATCCCAAAACTCTTTTCACCCAATTCGGGGAAAGGCTATAGTCGTGAGAAAGAGGAGCTATGTCCGTAAGAGTACCTTTTGGGGGGGGTATAAAAGGCCAGATAACAGGGGGCAAAAAAAGTTGTAATTTGATTACAATTTTTTTTTCTTGTGGTGTACAAGGTGCGACTAGTGTAAAACTCAGGAATTGAATCATGACTACTATGCATTTTTTCTTGTTGTTGGAATTGTTAGTTGGTATATGAAAATGTCAAAGTTTGGCGATTTTATTGGCAAGTGTTGTGGAGAAGTGCTCCTTTTGTATTTGTGTGCAACTATCAGTTTCATTTTCGTATTTTTGTTCAGTGTCACTGACAAGGAAGTTGAACCCTTCTTGCAAAATGCAAGATTGCCCTATGCAATATTAGTGTTTTGCACAAAAAAAAAACAAGCCACATTGATAAGGGTTAGAACGTTAATACAAATTGTCACTGTCACCAACGTTGTAGAAGTTGCCATTGTCAAAAACGGTCACCATCACCAACGCTCCACCAACGCAGCAATTTTGAAATCCCAAGTGCAACATTCTTCAAAGCTTAATCCCGTATAAAGTTGTGTGTCAAGGTGAACATGAGTGGCAAAGCTTGCAAAACCTCATGAAAACTAAGGATAAATACTAGAATGGTAAGGAGAGGATACTTTTCTGTCGGTTCTACTTCACCAATCTCCTTGCCGACCGACCTTCACAACATTTTTCAAGAATTTATAGATTTCTTGTAAGGAATATTTTCAAGGATAAAATACTTTTGGCCAAATATGCACACAACAAGAGGGAGGTGCTTCTCTAGCTTATTTCTATGGCATGATTTCAAGAACTTCAAAATGGAAAAGCATTTCTCATTTTTAATGAACTCAAGTATCTAACAACACCCTATTTTAGCAAGTTTAATCCCTAAAGGTCCCAGGCCTTTTTTCAGCCAAAAAACACTCAAAACTGCCATTTCTATAGCAAAGAGTAAAAAAAATCGAAAAATGTTTTTTTTCCACATCTATCCATAGGATATTACACCTAACTAGTATAAGAATGTGTGAAAAAAAATTTAGAATTTTTGACCGCAAGATTGCAAGGTATCTGCATTTAAAGTGAAAAAAACAAGTTTTTCAGCACATTGTGGGACTAGATTTTTTGACTTCAAACATTTTTAACTTAAATTTTTTGCACTACAGCATTTTGAGCTTTAAGTCTTTATAGTAGAGAATTGAGTTGAAAGTCTAGTAAAAACAAAAAAGTTCAAAAAAACTTAATTATCATTCTTGAGAAAATTGTTAAATAGAAGTAGGTACAAGATAGAAGGAAAATCTAAAATATTCATATATTTTAGATGGAATTAAAATGCACTAATCCCAATGGTGAGATTATTCTAGCAAGTAAACTACACCATGGAAAAAAAAAATTGAAAAATTTGAAAAATTGCATTTAGAAATGAATCCTAGAAGTTATTTTTTTCAAGAAGATGCTCTAATTGCCCGAAAAACAAGAATGTCCATAACTTTCTCATAACAAATCCAAATGAAATGAATCAAAGCTTTTCAGATAGAAAAAATATATATTCTATGAGAAAAAAAATATTTAAAAAAAAATTCAAATTTTTGCAAATTTATTTTTTGCTGCCCAGGTTGCCCCCCCCCCCCCCATCCCCTATTTTGAGCTTATTTGGTCAAAACTGTTGTTTCCAGGTACCATTGTAAAAAAAATTATATTCCCACAAAGCTTATCAGTTTTTCTATCTTCAAAAAAGTTTCAAAAAATCACGACAAAAATTTAGCCCGTAGGTACCTGCCCGAAATCCCATTTGTTCCTCGAAGGGACAACGGTCTTTTAGGGGTTAAAGTACTTGGATAGTAGCTTACACAAGTGCCATGACTACACTAGTTTGCGCCACAATTTGATCAACAAATACACGTCCAAAGGTGATCCAAAGGCAACGTTACAATTGGTCCTTATAATAACCTTGAACAATCCTTATTGTAAATACAAGTTGGATGCACTCAATATTTCAAGGCTGGTGTGAGGTTTGCCACCCTCATACAAAGGCTAGCCTTTGTTTACCATACAAGCATGACTGTAGAAGTTTTTCAAAACTGCCAAGTGTTGTGAAAGCTAGCCTCAGCCCCCTATTGCCTCCAATGCTGGGGATAAATGATCTCAAAAGCATTGAGGAATTATTGTTGAAGAAATCGGTGACCTACTTGTATAATATTTGCAAACAATAAGCAGCACAACAATGAGAAAACTGCTCACAAGTCACAACTAAACTCACCCTAGCATTCAAACACCAATCATATTAAGAACTATGGCCAAACACCGATCTAATAGCATCAACATAAACAAACAACGCTATAACAAACAAACATCACCGATCAAATCAAAAAATTTAAAGTATAAATTGAAACAATGCATCACAACGACAACACCAATCTAAGCAATAATACAATGAAAATAAATTTGAATAATATATAACTAGATCAAATCAAGAAGAACGATCAGCCAAAGTAATGATGGAAAAAAATGGAACCAATACATCAATTTAAGCACCGATTAAATAAGGAAACATCAATTAGATGGAAACAACCAAAGTGAGGATGCAAAAAATGGAATGAGTAGATCAAATGAAGCACTAATTGAAAAAGGAAATACTGATTAGATGAAAACACCAATGTCATTAAGGGAAAAAAAATAGGAAAGGAGAAAAGTCATACCTGCAAAATGTTGTTTAATATTATCCTGTGTTACACATATGTGCTCACCAGTTTGTTGTGACATGGCAACACGCGTACACATGAGTGACAACAAAATCAAAGAAGAGATAGAAAATATCCAAGTCGCCACGCAACTTCCACCAGACTAGTGGAATGTCTTTGCATTCCAAAGTCACAAGTTCATTGTACCTCGGAAAATCATCCTTGCTGGAAACAGTGGATGCATTGATGAAGAGAGGTGTTAGCTCATGTTGGCAAAGTTTTATTGCTTGCATGAAGTCGCATATAAAAATGTCATAACTTTAAGAAAGTTTTATTAGACAATGTATTACATTCACCAAAGGGATGAAATATGCTAGTGACAAAAGCACCTCAATGTTAGCAAGGAAGTCACAATTGTCATTGAGATTAGCGTTAGTTTTCTGACCATGACCTCCAATCATATCCAAGCCCATTTTTAGGAGCAAAGTAAAGTATTCCGCCATGATCCGCTACGTTGGACTCTTCATAGATATCTAGCACGTGTCCACATTGTGTGGCATCTTATTACCCTTAGTTTCTATAAGATTTGTGAGTTTTGCAACACAACGTGTCGCTTGTTGTTGCGGCAAAAGTAATCATAAATACACTAGATTAGTCCCTTGAGACAAGAGACCATCAAGTACTTGGAGAGAGTCTCCACAACCAGATTAATGTGATGACTTATACAACTAGCTTCCAACCTAAAGGAGCCCATTTTCCCTAATCTGAGCTCTAACACCTATTTTGGAACCTTGGAATGTATTCACCCCAACAATCCCAAAGCACACAAGTTTAGAAGCTATTTCTTCATGAATAAGACCACTTTCCTCTATTAAAGTATGCATAATGACAATGGTTACGTGATCAACAATGCCACTCTTGGAGACACAAGAGAGATGGAGAAGGTGCGGCGTTCTCTTCCAGTTGTCCATGGCATAAATATGAACCTCAACGCAACAACCGTTGTCCACAGTTGTGACCTTGCTAGCACTAATGGAGACAATGTTTGCAGATTGCACTACAACCTTCAAAGCATTGAGGATAGAAGCATGCAAGTGCTCACTCATCTCCCAACTACTAGTTTTAGACTAGTATTTTCTAGGCAAATTCTTAACTTTCAAGAACTTCAACAAATACTATTGCCTCTCGTAATCACACATGGGACAATTGTAAATAAGGATTTGGAAAAGGGTAGAAAATTGTACTCCTTTTCTCTTTATGTTGTTTTCAAAACAAGCAACCAATTGTTTAGCCACAGTGCCGCCAGGTTTGCGCCCCATCCAAATTTTGCAAAGCTAGAAGTATTTGCAATCCAACTTGACAAAATTGTTACCTTTCTTCAAGTGTGGTAGAGGAACCCTGTCTTCTCTACACATGTTTTTCTTCATGTTTTCCAAGATTATCAACCTTAGGAACCACGGCTTTCCTCCTCCTCGCGATTGAAGTACAGCTTTGGCAGATGATGCAAATGAGGTCTCCGTTTGCATCAAATTGTTCCTCCATCCAAGCAAACTTGCAAGCCCATACTTCCTGCCACCTCCTAGATATAGTGTTGGGGGTTGTTTTTCTTCTTTTTCGCGGATTGTTTTGAATCCCTCCCTTCTTCTTTTTACTCGTCACGCACTGCTCACCATCGTTAGGGACCTTAAGCCCCAAATTAGGAACTTCTAGAGACAAGACAATGTCGCCCAAAGGTGGATCGTGGTCAACTGGTGGTAAAACAGACTGCGACAGGCGTATTTGGGAAATATGAGTCACCTCCATGTCCATTGCAATCAACTGGTGGTAAAACAGACTGCGACAAGCGTGTCTGGGAAATATGAATCACCTCCGTGTTGCGGCTTGACCTAAAAATACGCACCCTAAAGCTATCAAGCAATTTCAAGTGTGGCGCCATAGAATCCTATGCAACCAACAGAAAACCCAATACCACAGAAAAACAATACCATAGAAAAACCACAAGAAAACTCAAGGAAAATTGCAAGAAAATAAGAACAACACATATTGACCAATCTAACAAAGCAAGAGAAAAGCGCACAAGGAATTGGAAAAACAGCATGGCATTCAAAAGCAATAGGGAGATTGTTGAGAGAAAAACGTAGGAAAATTAATCAAAGATGATGCTGTAATTGTAATTATAAAGTAGGGAAAGCATTGGGGGAACAGATTAAATTCACCGCAATAGTGAAGAATTTTGGTGCCGCCTTCACTGATCGTGTTTCCATAAATCTTAATTTTGCTAGGGTATTCAATCTAAGCCACCATTTCTGAAGTGCTATGAATGCCAAAGACACAATGCACCTCCAAAAAGTTCAGAGCAACTTGGAAGTAGCGCTAAGAAACACAAAAAATCAAATTCTAGAAGATGATGCTTTGAAAACAAAATCAAAACAACCACTCAAAGCACACATCTCAAGTGCACTCCATTAGATTGCTCACTAGGATGTCACCACAACATCAAGTGCTTTCAAGAAGGAAATGAAGATATTAATGCAAAATTGAGCAAAACACCAACACTCTAGCGAAAGACAAGCTACAAGAACAATGAAGGGGGAGCTAAACCCTCAAATCCTAGCCATAAAACTGACGGCCAAGATTTCGCCATACAAGTCGTAGAGGGCCCAGATCGTGCCAACGCAACACCCTAAATCAACAAGGAGTGGGTGAATGCTACAATTTCTCTGGAAGAATGTTCAATTTGGCCAACAAAGGTAAAATCTAGTACGTGCTTTGGCTCTTTTTCAGATTTCAAATTTTTTTTCCCTGTATACATTTAGCACCTTTTTTTTATAGCATTGGGGCAATAGTTAGCCAGTTTAAAAACATTGCTTATAATGTAGACCCTCTTTTACACCCTTAGATTTGCAAAAAGTGCAAATACGAACATTTGCAATGAACTATTAGACTTGACATTATGTCCCATAATGCTCTCGAGCCTCTTAGCTCTCGAGCATTATCTAATCCATTTGGAGTGGGGAACATAACATTGTTTACAAATGAGGGAGGGGGTCTTTCAGAAAGTGACCCCTACAATGAACAAAATTGCCTTATATGGCTCTTTTGCTAGCCTCAATCCTTGAATAAACTGATAATTCCCTCCCAAGCATTTAGCAAAACATAATATCTTTCTAGCATGGAAAGGATCATTGTATGGTTATACAATGTTATAAACTTGCATTTGACATCAATTGATGCAATGGGTGTGTTTAATCCCCTAAAAGATGGGTTGGTCTCCATGAAAATGAGAGATTACGCCGCCATGTTTGCATCATGAATAAAAGACAAATTAGAATTATTCATTGGATGTCAATCTACTATAGGATGCTATCTTTTTCCACAAAAATTCCAAGGATGAAAGATTGTCCTTCTCTTCCAAATAGAGAGATGCTTTTTTCATTCATGAGACACCAAATGTCTTCATCGTCCTTTACGGATTAAGGTTTTAATCCATAAGCAAGGAATTTTATTTCAATGGTAATTTGCTCAAAGGTGATAGAAAAGAAGGGGCACATGGTATAATGAGCAATCACCTTGGCCTTGAAAGGTGAAGGCGGTGAAAGGTAGGAAGAACATGTAGATTAACAAGTTGAATGACCATGGGCAAAGTAGAAGTTGATACTAGGGATACAATGTTCAACCAAAATTTGGAGAATTTAGGTTGTGGACTTTTACATAATGTGATCAAACTGATTGAAGCTTAATACATTGCAAATGTTGTACAAAAATTGTATTTGGTTTTTGGAGCCTTCAAAATCCCATTCTTGCAATTTCATTTTTGAAACAACACAATTCATGTATTACACATTTGCATATAGTGGTGACTGTAAAAAAATTCAAAGAAGGTTTTGGCACAATTAGAACAATCGGTTACTTGTAGAAAAAATTACAAGTGCTCACGAATTTTTTTCCAGCTTCAAATCCTCTTTCAGTTTCAAATCTCACAATTGGATTGATCAAAAGAGGTAGTAGCAACATACAAGAAAATGTGCCCTCCAAGGTACATTCTACCCTACAAGCAAATTCAACGGGAAGCTTGAGAGAGCTAGCCATGGCCCACAAGCAAGGCAAAATGTGCCCTGGAGGACATGATCATTGGCGTTAAGAGCAATGCTCCACCATTCCCACATTGTTCCCATGGTAGAATCAATCCCCTATTGCTCATTTTGCATTAAATTTTTTTCCAGAAAACGCGTGATTCAACAAGGATTGTTCTTAACAATTGCATGATCAAAAAATGACTCACCCACAATTGCATGCAACATTTGAAGACCATCAATGTTTAACCCCTAATTTCCTAAAGTCCTAAACTGCGGGTTTTTTGAAAACATAGCAATTTGGGGCAGTTCACTACAAATAGAATTTTTTTCACACAACATGCACTTGAGGAATAGCTTTAAGGACAAAAAAATTCATAATTTTGACTACATGGTTCAAAACTTGTTGTATGATATGTAGTTTTCAACAAAGTGCAGACAATCCAGGCAACAAAAAAACTTCTTCAAAATCAGTTTTTTAAGAAATAAAAATTTGAAATTCATTTTCTAAATTTTACATACACGTGGAAAGATTTGAATCATTCCATTTTTATTAATGAGATGAAAGTTATGGGAGTTTTAGTTTGTGGGTAGTTTCCAGATAGTTATAGAATTTCTATTCTAAGATAAACTTTGAAATTCTTTATTTAATTCAATTTTCAATATTTTGAATTTTTTTTTTAATAAGTTGTAGATTGTTTATTACAACATTACAACCAATAGGATTGGCATTTTCTAATTCCATAACAAAATTATTAACAATTTTGTATTTTAAATCATTTTCTACTTTTTTCTACTTACTATTGTTTTCCTATATGTTGTACAATTCCAAATGATTTCAAATTTTTCAAGCTTATAGCCAACTTGCCTTGAAGAATGAATTCAAAGAAGCACCATCATTTAGAACATTTTTTCATACAAATGTGAGCTTAAATGATACAAATGTGACATTTTACATTCCAATCCTCAAAGAAAGTTGCAAACCCTTCAATACATGCCAAACATTGCAGTCCATGGCATGAGCAATTCCAACCTCAAAACAATGACTAACCTCCTCCATAATATAAGCCACAAGTTTGTCTACAGCTACCATAAAAAACAAAATTGAAATCCTCCAGTTCTTATGCATTGTTGTTTTCATGTTAAGAAACAAACATTAGGTATAAAGCTATCTTAACCCCTCATCGCCGGAGGGGACGAAAAGTGTCCTCACAGAAAATTCAAAGTGATGTAACTTTTGCATCCGATGTCCAAACTCAATAAAACTTGTTGGTAAAGTTGCGCTCTCTCTTCTAGTTTATGTGGCAGAATTTTCAGATCAATGCAAGCTTTATTGATTTCTTGAAAGCCAATCGAAGTCCGTAGGTTCAATTTGAATTCACCAAACTGCATTTGAAGGCTGCAACTTCGGGGGCTTGTATCTCCTTCATCCAATGTTCGTTTTCAATAAAATTTGTTGTGTTATGTTCCCTTTTAAGTCTAGTTATTGTGGTTAGATTTTCATGTCAACCCAAGTTGTTTTGAATGCTTGGGAGCAATTCGAAGTTCAAAATCTAGACATTTTTGCATTACAGTGAACTTTGGTGGCTTATAACTTCTTCCTACAAGAGTTTTTTTCAATAATTTTTGTTGGAAAAGTTTCACATACTATTCTAGTTCTTGTGGTAAAAATTTCATATCAATCCAAGAATATATGATTGACTGAGAAGCATTTTAGCAGAGGTAGGTTCAGCTGTAGATGTGTTTTTTTGCAACTTTTTTCACTGTTTTTTGACATTTCAAAACAATTTTGCAAATGCAATGAGTCAATTAAATGTGTTTTTTTTCCACCAAAGTGTTTGTCTTTTGGTTTAGAATCACCTTGTAGTTTAAAGTTTTTTCATTTGAGTAGGTTTAGAAATTGAATTCCACCTCGAAATGTGTTTTTAGGAAAATTTCAGCATCTTTTTTCAACACTAAAACATTATAATCTTTCAATCTATACGGTCAAATGACCCCAAATTTTACGTACACCATCTACAACATGCACATTATAATATTGTACGGTTGAGATTTTTATACCTTACTCACATTTAGACTTATAACACTTGAAAAGCAAGGTTGTTTTTTGACATGGTTAGAGCTTCGGCGGTGAGGGGTTAACATATATAAGGTAAACCAGCCCATTGTGGTCAGAATTTCAAGTCTGCCCTCATGTCATTGCTGAAAATTTTCAAATTTTTTCTCACTCAAAGATAAGTGTGAGAAATAGTGAGAGCAATAGAAATTTTATTTTTGAGACAAAGTGTGAATTAGTTATGTATTTTTGAAGTGATCTTCCCAACACGGTCCACAGGCTGCCCCATAACCAACAAAAAGTGTATCCAATATGCTCATCTTAATCACCTAAAGTGGTCACAATAATTTCTAATGTGGAATGCCATGAAAAATCACTTCCTACAATGATTTTAACTGAAAAATTGGGTATTCCTAATGAGGTCACTAATCACTCCATATGTATCAGGTTAGATATTGATTGTGGTCTGAAAAACCACCATGGGGTCATAAGATGTCCACTATGGGTCATTTGACCGTAATGGATTGGTATACCGTAGATGATCCCAACAACTACACAACGATGTTAGTATGTAAGCATTAAAAATGAAAGTGGATGAGCTTTGAACATATATATAAGTAGATACACTACAACCATTGAAGGTGCTTATAATTTTAATACTTATAATATAGGTACCTATGTCATAGTTACACTATAATCATAGAAAGTTTCTATAATATAGACCCCTATAATATAGGTGTATAATCTCTTAGGCTCATGTGCTCATGCTCCTAAGTAGACTCACATAATAGCAACCGTCCTCCATTTGTTGTCCAAACCACTCCTTGTCACGCCAATCTTTGTCACGTTAGGAGCCATGGATATAGAAGATTAGTTGCACAACATGGCTCCCCACCTCCCTGTTACAAAGTTGAGTGAATAGGTTCGGAATAGCATGGGGCCTTCGGTATAGAAATATTTTGCATGTAATTTTCCTAAGTAATTCTAAACCTATTTCCAAATTTTCTTTTCCCAAATCACTATCCTATAATTCCCACGGTAATCTAGAAACTATTGCATCTACCTTCAACCTAGAAAAAAAAATGGATAATCACTCCAAATATTTTAAAACTTTGTCACAATGTAGATCAATTTGTCAAGTACTCAAATTTCAATTTTCACCCACATCTTAAATATTGTCCAACACTTGGTGGATATTTCCCTATTATTGACTTTCTAATCCTTCCCAAGTTAACCTAGAAATTGCCATAGCTAGCTTTGACTTAGAATAAATGATGGAAAGTCATACCAAAAGTCTTGAGTTTTTTTCTCAATGTATGTTAACTAGTCAAATATTCACATATCACTTTTCACTAACATCTAAGATTTTATCCAACTTTAGTGAGTAGAATCCTACTACTAATTGTTTGCCAAATCATAGCCCCCACATCAAGGATGTATTTTGTGCATAACTTGTAGATTCTATATCCATTGTAGCCAAGTTTTTGATACAAGGTATTTAATAAGTTAAAAAAAAAATTCTAAGTTTCACGTCGATAATACAAAAATTAAAAAAGATTGAAGCTCCCAAGTACAACCTTTTTAGTTTCTTTAGATTCCAAACACTTTTACTTTAACATCTCCATTTCCATAATAGATTTTGATCAGAAAATTGAAATCATAGTAGATCAATTATCCAAAAGTATAGATATAAAAGTTTTATTTGATTCAATACTTTACTAAAATACAAATTTAAAATTCTTTACATCTATGCTTCCTTCAATAATAGGTCATTCACCAACAAATATACAATTTATCACTCAAGTGCATTCCACATCTCAAAGCCCACTAAAAACCAAGAGAAAGACAAAAGATTAGCTCTTGCCTCTAAGTAGCCAACCACAATCCTAAAAGGCCAGTTAGCAACTAACACTAATCCCTCTTAACCTAAACATCAATTAATAACCAATCAAATATCAACCGACAACTAATAAGAATAATTAGCAAGATTTTTGAACACTACACACATTTTTTAACATATGAATATGTCTACTTCAACTAGTAGATGACCTACATCATGCCACCAACTACAAATATATTTAAGTATAATATATCCCATCACACTCTACACATAAACAAATTTAAAGTATAAAGAAACAAATTTTGTTACACCTTGCCCAATTAGGTTATAGAATTTTAAATCTTCTTTGACTTAAATATTTGTACTATAGATTTTGATTTTTTAATTTTCATACTGAGGACTTGTGTTGAGAGTCTCTAAAAAAACCCTCAAAAACGAAAGTTGATTTTCATTCTTTAATAAACTAATAAGGTAAAGTAGGTACAAAATGAAAATAAAATGTGTAATTAATATCTCTAAAATGGAATTGAAACATTTTAATTCTAGTGTAGAGATTAATCTAAAAATCAAACTTAAGCACATGGATCTTCTTTTTTTTAATTGTAAGAAAAAAGTATAAAAATAAGTCTTCCAAGTTATTTTTTGAAGAAGATGCTTTGATTGATCCCTTACTTGCAAAGATTGAAGTCACATGATGCCTTGGATGTGTAATAGAGTTGTATAGTATTTAAAAATAATGAAGTGTATATAGAGTTATATAGTTGCAATAGCAAAGACTTCCTATTTGGTTCAAAGTCTTATTTTTTTTACATTAATCTCCTTAAACTACAACTCCTCAAACTTTCAAATATAAAAAATTTAATTGAGTGCTCACAGTTCCCAAATTGCATATTCCATTTTTTAATTTGACATCATTATTGTATACATACCAATAACCACACACTTGCAATCACTAGATAGTTTACCAAATACCAAACTAGTTCCACATGGCAAGATATTGTGAGAATTGAGTCATTGACTAGTTTTAAAAGGTGAAACTTGTCCACTAAATTGTCAAGTGAAGGACAATGGTGTTTTATCATAACAACTACAACTTATGCAAAGTCAAATTGAAAAAGATTACAATTTTGTCCGCAAGTTTTTTTTATTGTAACTATAAGAAACACCTCCACAAGTATTCAACATTTCCAATACAATAAGATTTTATTAGCACCTATAGACTATAAAACTAATGATGAGTCATATATAATGGATCATTGGTATGTCTAAGATAATTCTTTAAATAACATTTTTTGACAAATCATATTCTACAATCCAAATACAATCCAAAAGTGGTCTTCTATCCTACAACATGTCATTCAACACTGAATAGCAATGAATATGACATCAACATCTTTGCACCAAAAGTTTAAAAACAATCTACACGCAACAACAATCTAAATAGAAGAGTCTACTCAAATACAACTTATGACTCTCAAAACTACTAGCCTATTTCACCTTTTAATTTGGTGTCTTTAATTAATCTATTGATGATTTGAATTCAAACTTCTTTTACTTTTAGACTACGTTTTAAATGCTCATCATTGAAGTCTTATGTGAACCTTTGATCAAGTCCATGGATCCATATATCCCAAGGCCTTCTTTACCATGGCATTTATCATTGAGAATTATGGCTTAAAATATGAATTGCATGCCTAAATATAGGTAATAATTGCTCAAATGTATAATAGTCCTTATCTTTATCCTAAAGATATAATAATCCTTCCATGGCTCTATAGGCCTCCTATATGTAGCTCTTGGATGCCATTGTTAAGACTATATCCCATTAGTAAAATAATGGACTTCATAGACTAGCCAAATGATTGTTGAGATGATTTAGAGATGGTCTTAATTAAAACCTAGGTCATCTTTTGAGTCAAGTTTGTCAATTGTCAGAACTATTTTATAAATTAGTAGACAAGTCCAATTTAAATACATTCAATTACTAGTAGAAAACAATTTCAACTAATATATTTATCAATGTGTCCTACAAAATACATACAAACATCTAAGCTTTGCAAGCAACAGGAATCAAACATATCCTCTACTACACATGAAGTGGACATTACTTGGCATTTGGGTATTTAATCCCCTTACATTATGCATACACATGTAATGCATGAATTTTCATTTATACCACATACCTCATGCGTAAGGTAGCTAAAAATCACCAAATCTCAACAACAACCACGATCATAAATAGTGCTTCAAATCATGAACAATTGAAAATAGCAACATCTTTTCTTTTTCTTTAAAAAAAATTTGAAATTATTATTATTTTTCTTGCGAGATCATGAACAATACCTCAAATAACCAAAAAAATATTAAAATATTTTTCTTTTCTTTTCAAGCTAAAAATGGCATCCACCTTTTATAAAATGATTAATGAGATTCTGGCAATTTTTAGGCTCATTCTTACACACCCAACATTCTACTAGTGTCCAAACCAACACAGACAAACAAGTACAAATTAAAGATCCACAAAATCAAAACAAAACCTATTGTGTAAAGATGAAAATTGAAATCCATCACTTCTATTAAAAAAAACTTTGTTTGATTCTACAAATAAAACCACCACCATCTTCTAACATAACATCTTAAATCAAATCACCTTGCCCCAAAGAATAATTGAATAGGAAGAACTAGCCCCTCTATATTTACAAAAAGAACTCCTCCATATAAACACAGTAGGCCGCCACTCTACCACCAAAAGAGAGAGGAGCTATAGGACTCCAATTCTTCAATTTATATAAAATAAAAAATTTCAGCTTGAAGTGATATTATGTAACTCTCCAGGAAGGGTACTTTTTAGAAAATTGTCACCTATCTTGTAAGTGCATCCAAAGGGTATTTTTATATTGGGGGTGTTATTATACCCTTTTTTTTAATGATACCCTAGTGTTACCAAATTATCTAATACTACACATTAAAATGAGGTCTTCAATTTGTTGTGATTTTTTTCTTTTTTTTCTTCTTCTTATGATATGCTTATAAAAAAATTGGTAGTCTATTGCCTTGCAAATTATAGGTAGAAATTTCATAGACTATTGTACTCAACTTGTTGAATTCCATAGCAAAATGTACATACAAGCCACAAAGACTTTAGTTCCAAGATTTAGAAGACAAGGACCTAGAACAAGCAATAAGAATGATGACTACAATATGAGGAAGACAACTCTATGATATTGAAAACACAAACATCTATTGCCCAAGCATAAATACACACACACGGATGTATGAAGGGTTTAAATATTCCAATGCCTTCATGAACTTGTATACCCAAACTCAAACAACAAAAAAGCTCAAAGTTCAAGAATTAAACCTACAATTACAAAGACTTGTCTTTGCACTTAACCCCTAAACGTCAGAGGTCCAACCAGGCTTAAAAACTGCCTACCTTTGCAAGTTTGAAAAGTCAAAATTAGAGTAAGGTATGAAGATCTCAACGGTACAATATTGTAGTGTGCATGTTGTAGATGGTGTGGAACAAATTTGGGGTCATTTGACCGTATAGATTAATAGATTATAATGTTTTAATGTTGAAAAAAGGTGCTGAAATTTTCTTAAAAACACATTTGGAGGTGAAATTCGATTTCTAAACCTACTCAAATGAATAAACTTTAAGGTACAAAGTGATTCAAAAACAGAATATATACACTTTGGTGGAAAAAAAATATCATTCAAATGAATCATTGTGTCTGCAAAACGGATTTGAAATGTCAGAAAACAATGAAAAAAGTAACAAAAAATCACATCTATGACTGAACCTCTTTCTACTAAAATGCTTCTCAATCACTCATAATTACTTGGATTGTTATGAAATTTTAACCACACAAACTAGACTAGTATGCGCAACTTTACCAGCAAGTATTATTAGATTTGGACATTGTATGAAGAAATTATAGGCCGCCAAAGTTCATTGCAATCCACCAATGTCTGGATTTTGAACTTTGAATTGCTCCCAATCATTCGAAACGATTCGGATTGACATGAAAACTTTACCACAACAATTAGACTTCAGTGGAAACAAAGTCCAACAAATTTTATTAAAAAAACCCATTAGATTACAAAGATACAAGCCCCAAAAGTTGCAGCCATCGAATGCAGTTTGGTGAGCTCAAATTGAACCTATGAACTTCGATTGGCTCCCAAAACTATTATGCATCTTGGATTGATCTGAAAATTTTATTACACAAACTAGACTAATATGCAAAACTTCTCCAACAAACTTATCAAATTTGGACATTGGATGCAAAAGTTACAACCCTTTGAATTTGACTTTTAGGATGTGAGGACGTTTTTCGTCCCCTGTGACGTTCAGGGGTTAAAGGACACAAAACATTTCACAACATTTTACATTCACACATCAAACAACTAATCACCACCTCCACTTCAAGTAACTTGAGCAAGCAACAAACACAACATAAAAACATAAAAGAATCGTCTTGTGAACATGCATTAGGGTCCTCTTTAGTAACCCTAGAGGTGGATGATGGATCTGTTGATTTTGAGTAACCCTCTTTAAAAAAAATCAATTAGCTCTTTTGTGCAATGAATCTTAAATCATGAACAACGGTGTCAACTGCTTCTATCTTCCTAGGCTTTGCTTGCTTCTACTCTTCTCCCTCATTCAATTTTATAACATATACCAAAGTGCTTGTGGTATCCACAACCCCCATTTTTCCTATGATTCTATACCTTTCCTCTAATTCAAAGGGTCAACCTCCACCCTACGCATAGTTCTATTTCCAAGTGAGTATAGAATTTAGTGTAAGATTCATTTGATTGATATAGAACCTATCCAATCAAGTCTATACTAAAAATTTTCTTCCAAAGTAAACAACTTCACCTTAAATTTTGCCATAGTTGGAATGAAGGAAGGTGTACATTCAACAAAAACAAAAATTGCTAAATACAACCCTCTAAATATTCAAAACCTACATTAGATGAGATTTCAGAGTTGTAAAGGGCCGCGAGTTCCCAGACTATTGGAAACATAGGAATTGCACCAAATCAACAATCTGACATGGTAGAACTACTCCGCGTAAGATAATTATTTTTTTTATTTTTTTATTTTGTCTAGCATTAGCCAATTCCTAGCATTGAGGATGAGTCTGAAACAGCCCTCCAATGGAACTGAAAAACATCTATTGTTAAACATCAAACAAAAATCAACAAGTACAATGGCATAATTGTCATCAAGAGTCTTTGATCTTCAACACAATGGAACCCCAAACCATAAGATTTACAAATGGCAATTGAAACAATCCAACAAAATAGAATGCAATCATGCAATTCATGCCAACATATGCCATTGTAATAAACAATTATGTGAACTTGTGTTGTGGAGATCCAATCCATTGTGTCTATTTGGCAATCAATCTAGAATATTTGGAACTCTAAATGGAACTCCAAGTCCATAATATCAAATTTCATGCCCAAGGTATTGTTAGTCTTACTTTTAATTTTAAAAAATATTTTATTTTTTAAATGTAGAAAATAATACAAATATATTTACAACACTCTAAGTTTGCTATAAATATCATCAATATCTATAAAGGAACTATATAGTACACGTAAAAAAATTCAAATTTTTAACTTCATTGTTTTAAAACTATCCTATCTTTGGTACTCACCTATAGTTCTAAAACTATGTCCATTGATCTCCTCCACGATGCAACTTTCTTTTTATTATTATATAATAGCATTAGAAAGGTTTTCAAAATGCGCTTGTGACAAGCAAACATGTGACTCTTAATTCCAAAAATTTGAGAACGCACTTAGCCTATAAAATTTGTTGCTAAGGAATGAAACATGACTGGAATAATGTAGAAAAATGTAAAAACATTGGGATACTATTAGAAAACAATATAAGTTCAAATCAATGCATTTAAATTGAAAAATAGTGTTGAAATCGACATAAATTTGGACATTGTTTGTCACTAATAATGGGTTGATTTGAACATTGTTTTCTATTAGTAGGATCATCTATACTATTAAGTTTGATAGCTTCTTTTATTTGTGGTTGCAATTCGAGTTTCTTTGTCTATGAGGCCAAGGTAAGGAGGTAAATTTGGAACCATTAGAGAAACCTTGATGAGGGAGAATATATAGTAGGTTTTGAGATGTTCTAATACATAGAATTGAAGATATCAAGCCTCAATGATTTTTCACCTTATTAACTTTAGAAAAATAAAATTTTAAAATTCCTTCAAAAAAATTTCATATCCATCTTTTCTTTACAATTTTGACATATATATAACCCTTCAAGGCCTCCCAATTCTTTCTCGAATTATTATTGATTACGGCATTTCAATGTATTTTAGTGACATAGTCCTGAAATATACCAATTTTATTACACAAATCCCTTTCAATTAAATCCTCAATTTATGATTTTTGTCAAGAACCTTGGCATTGAAATCTTTGCCCAAGTTTCTGTTGCTTCCCCACAAATCTAAAAGCCTAGCTGCCGCTTATAACAAATAATAAGTTTCAAGATGTTTTGGCGTGCAAGTTGAAGATATCAAGCCTCAATGATTTTTTACCTAACTTTAGAAAAGTAAATTTAAAAAAATAAAAATAGAAGAAAATTTTCTTCAAATTCTTCTATTCCATCTTTTCTTTACAAGTTTGACATAGATATGAGCAACCAATATATATATTACATAATAACCCTTCAAGCCCCCCAATTCTTTTCTCAAGCCATTATTGATTACAGCACTTCAGTGTATTTTGATGACGCAGTCCTGAAATCTACCAGGACCGAACCCCAAATCTATGATTTCCGTCAAGACCCCTGGCATTGAAATCTTCGCCCAAGTGTATGTTTGCTTCCCCGCAAATCTGAAAGCCTAGCCGCCGCCTATGACATTCCCGCGGTCGCTCCCCAAATTTGTTCTCCATTTTCCCTTGTCGTCACTCTCAAATCTGCCAGTCCCAACCACAATTTCACCAATTCCAACATCTCCCAGACCCAAGAATTTTTCTCCACTAAACCATCCAGATTGTTCGCCTCTTTGATTTGCTATGAACTCTGTGTCGACGGCCTGAAATCAGAGTTCTGTCCATCCGATTCATCTTCCTATTCATCGCGAGAGTACATTTCTGTAGTTTCCTCAATCGTCTGAACTTCTGAGTGAAAATTTGCCGAGCTTGATCGGCGAAATTGATTTTAGGTCACCGCTCCATTTGTTGTGAGTGTTGACGTGTGGTTGCGCGGATTTTGAATTAGGAAGTGGCATTTAGCTCCTTTTATTTGATGCGATGATTCGTGATAAGTAATGGAGTAATGTCTGGTGGGATTGAAGGTTTTCGGGATTGGAGAATCGGTGCCCTAATTCTACTCTGTTTTCCGACAATTGTCTGTGTTCAGCGAATTTTGTCGGAGGGAATTCAATGCTGAACTTCTGTGCTATTTCCTAGAATTAGAATCGGTATTCTCTTACTTTCAGATTCCATTGTTCGTCTTTTTTCAGATTCGGGGTTACCGATTTTTTTAATCTGGGAGGCTAAACGACTAGCGACGCATCCCTAGATTCTGTGTCTGCGCTATTTTTTAAGTCTGGAGGTTTGAATCGTTATTAGTTTCGTTGTGAATTTTATTCTTAGAGTGCGTTTAAATTATTTCAGATCCCGAAGTGAAATCTTTCTCGTTGATGGAGTGTGTGGAAAATTGCCCTATTAGTTTTCCGTTTGCATGAGAGCTGATTGGATTTCGTATCTCTATCCGGACATTGGCGTAAATTGTTACTTTAAGCTGGAAGAGGTTTTAGATTCTCCACGATCTTGCGGCGTTTATGAACAGTGAGCTTGAAAGGGACAATATCAGGTCCTTTAGCTTCTGAAGATCGTTTGGGGAAGACATTGACGAAACATGAATGCACGATTTGTCACCAGCAAGCTTTAGATTTAGGGTTTCTGTAATTGCAATCCCAGACTGGGGTTTGGGTGGGGACCGACCTTGACAGAAACCCCCTTGAACAGCAGAGGGAGGGGTATGAGATTTGAGCTCCATCACCCTTTCTGTTGCATTACTGCCAGTGGGGATTGTGAACTCTGCGTTTTTTCAAATGACGACCATCGAGAGGATTTGAAGATGTTCTAGGGTTTGTGGAGTTGGACGGGCGTAGTCGTATTCTTTTCCAACTACAAACTGGAGAGTTTTACTGTACCTGTGGATGAGCGAGCCCAGGCTGCCGCCGCGGCACGGCAACCATGGTGGTTGCTGCGAGCTCGAAGGTTTCAGTTCAGGCAGGTGAATTCTGTAGAGGAAGTCTGTTGATCTTTCATCATACACAAGGTCTGGACCGTTAGTCATGAGCCTCATGAGTTTGGTACATAGACAACACAAAAACTATTTACTTCCTTTTTCTTGTGAGCTTTGATGTGAGCTTGTGATACTTTGATTGCAATGTTGAAATGCTGTGGAATTTCTGCTCGCCTTGCAGAATGCTTATGCGGACTTGCTGGACTCTATCATCTTAGACGTGGCGTCTGAAGCGCATCGAGCTGCCCGCCTAGGGTTTGACTACCGTTTGCGCAACGAGGAGGAAGAGGAAGCTCGCACTTGCGCGAGTGCACGAAATGCTTTGGGCGACGTCGACGCGGCGGCCTCAGAGAATACGGGCAAGTACACCGTGGATGTGTTCGAACAGACGCATCCCTCTATTGCTCAGGAGATGTTTGACTGTATGAATTGCGGGCGACCTATCGTCGCTGGGCGGTTTGCTCCTCATCTGGAAAAATGCATGGGAAAGGTGAGCATGTTTTTCTTTTTTCTTTTTCGAAGACAGTTATCTTTTGGGTTACACTTTAGTCTTACCGCTTGAGGTCCCAACTTGAGTGTGTGAGAAGAGTGCTATTGTCTATGAGTGGGAATTGTGCAGGGTTTTCTAGAATTTCAGGTTAGAGAATGTCATAATAAAGAGGTTTCAGGGTAAATACTGCAAGAGAAAAATTCGGTATGTGTAGTGAACATCCTAGGGTATAACGTGCAGTGGATTTTCAAGAATGCTAGTATGTGAGTAGTGCTGATGCAAGACTATGTGAGCCAAGAAGTTCACGGTGTAAAGGAAAACTAGACATTGGTACCTATGACCGTGGATAGTAATTAGTCATAATCAAATGCGTTGTATGTATTTGGGCTGCATTTTGTGTATCTGAAACACATATTATGGATTCGGACTAGATGAGAGTGTTCGACATTTTTAATGTGTTTGGCATTTGTGTGTTTCCCCATGGGATTTTCAATGCTACAGCGCATCTTCCTTTCTATTGGACGTGACCTTGGGGTGTTCGTATCATTAACATTATCATCGGCTGTTTGATTACAGGGTCGTAAGGCACGGCTCAAGCCAAACTCAGGTGCGAGTGCCACTCAGCCACGGCGAGGCCGAGCAGCTGTACCAGCTTCCAGAACCACAAACAATGACGTTGCTGTAGGCCACAACCGGCCATCCAGTAGACCAGCCGTCCGCTCTGGTCCTCAAGAATCTCAACGTAGCGCTCTGGAAGTGAATGGGACTTCGGCAACACCAGCAGGGTCTCCTGAGGCTGACAAAGTACTTCATGTTCCATTCCATTCTTGCCGTGCTTTAGTTGAGAGTGCAAATCTAGTCATGGAAAAACACAGTCTCACTAATGCCGTCCTTGAATATATTCTGAAAAATGCAATGCTGAGACTTCTAAACCTCATCCAAAGTACATCGGTTTCCGCTTTCTTCTTTGCCCTGCTTTAGTTGGGAGTTGAAGCTGAGACTTCTAACCCACAGTCTCACTAATGTCGTCCTTGAATATGCTCTGGAAATGCGAGCTGAGACCTGTACCAACACATCCACCATCTTGATATCAGGATGCGGATTGAAGGTTTATCAGTTGTGGTTTACGTGCATTGGCATGGATGTTATGATCTCTGATTGTTGTTACCAACCGACAGGAGGGTGTTCCTGGGCCATCTCACCTTGGGAAAGCAAGAACTAAGAAAACCTCGCTCAAAGTGCTGCGGGTGAACCCCGTCGAGCCCATCCCATTTGGTGGAGCAGTGGGCAGAGGAGGATCATCACCTGATACTACCACGCTGGGATCACTTTCTGGGATGGTATCTGGAATGGCAGTCCCTGTGGCGGTGGAGACGGAAGCCAACCACAAGCCGACAGGTGTATCTGCTCGGACAGGCACCATCAAGGGACGCAAGGTGGGCGAGAAGAAGCGGAAGATTGGGCAAGTGATGGCGGGGTCTGCCAGCGTTAGCAACGGCGGCAGCGAAAATGGAGAGTTGGAAGCCAGGCCCAGGCCTGTGGACGTCAGGGTTGAAAACTCGGATGCCTCGGCGCACTTCTCCAGCCCTTCTTGGGGTTGATTGATGTTTGCAGATCCTATTGTTTACTGATTATTGTTTTCCAGTGAGCACTGGCCCACACGAGTTGTTGATGTCGGAATCAGATGCAGGAAGCTCTGTTGGTTGTTGCTGGTTGGTTACCTTCGAGCAAAATCAGCTGGATGGCTGGCGCTTTGGTGGAGTTCCTGGTTTGCATGACCTTGTTTTGGTCAGCGAAAGGGGCTCCCTGGTGCAGGAATGGCAACAAAAAGAGGAGTCCCTGATTTCTGGCATCAAGAGAGTTCTTTTGGGGGGGGATGATAGAAATCATCAACATATACCTACCGCGAGTTGGTTACGTTGGGCAACCTATTCTCCTAGACGAAGGATACACACGAGAGTTTTACAGAGATACAATTTCTGACGGGTTACTCACATGCCAAAGGCTGGGGTGTCCTCCAGGGTGCCTGCCACCTTATTGATAAGCAATTTTGTATATTTTGCTATGTCCTTGAGTGACATTTGCTTCCACTTTTGCTTGCTGTCTGAAACAGGTTTCTCGTTGGTGCTCTCTCTCTCTCTCTCTCTCTCTCTCTCTCTCTCTCTCTCTCTCTCTCTCTCTCTCTCTCTCTCTCTCTCTCTCTCTCTCTCTCTCTCTCTCTCTCTCTCTCTCTCTCTCTTTCTACTTGCCTTTTATGCTTAGTTCATCTTTATCATCTCCGAGTTATCGGAGGTTCCGTGTTCAAAAAGCCTGCTGCTGCGTTAGAGATTCAAACATTCCATTGCATCTACGTACGTCTCTGCTTGGACCTCGTCCACATGTCCCTCAGTTATTTCTTTAATTTGCTACCCTCCTATCCAGACTTGGGATCCGGGTAAGCTTGGAAGGTATATGCACCTGGAATTGTCACTAACTACAATTGAGAATAGTTACTATTCTTAAACGTAGTTTATTCTTTTCTGCATCTTATTGTTGGCAACTGAAAGAGGATTCCAATAGACTTTAGCAAATTATTTGGACACTAGAGTTATTCGTAAAGTAAACCTGAGTTTAGAGGTAAAACTGGGGTTTGAACCCCTGCTTTATGTAAAAAAGCAGGTGAAAAAGTAAAAAGCTCGCGCAATCAACACTAGCAAAACAAAACTTGGGAGCAAACTTTCTTTCGCATCGAAATAGTGCCTAAAAAAGTTTGGACCTTAGTTTACCTGTCACAGAAATTGAATATTGACAATTTGTGAGAACGGAGGGTGGAGAGGTTGTTTTTATAATGAAATCCACTGTTCTTTATGAACTCTCAAAGGATATGGGTTTATTTTAAGATTGAGCTCCTCCAAGCTCTTACAAGTTACTTACAACTCCAACCATTTACATATCCCAAATGGGTTGCTTTACCTCCTTTCACCAGTTTGTATAAGAGCTTGTTTAAATCTTGGTACCAAACTAGGGATGACTTTACGAATAACTCTATTGTGTTATGAATAAGTTATGAATTGTAAATCAACACTAGGCTCTAGACTATCAAATTTGATCAGTATCTAGTTTATTCTGGACGCTTATTTTGTTCAAAGGTAGGAGTCACATTTGGGGGAGTGTTGATTACTGTATGGGTGTATGTTTCTTATTTTATCTTTGTCTTTGCCTAATTAATAACTTTGCCTTAATAGAGCTTGCAACTTCTCCCTTGGAAGTTGGAAAAACAAGGTATCTCCTCCACAAGAGGGCAAAGGGTAAACAATGTTATATAGTGACCACACATTCTAAACTAAACTAAAAACTTTAAAAAAGGATAAAATAAATTTAATTATTCTGCTACATGGAATGTTATAGTCTGCACTAAAATTAAATGTTATTTCTTTTACCTCTAAAAGTTCCATCTTAAAATTTAACGGGCTTCTAAATTATAGAACTTCCAAAAATTTTGAGACTTATTGCAAATTCTTAATGTTATTTCTTTAACTTATAAAAGGTTCATCCGTCCCAAAACTTGATGGACTTTTAAATTACAAAACTTTAAAAAAAAACTAAAGACTTGTAGCATTTGCAAGCTCTATGTGTTAGAATCCAAATCATTCAATTTGAGTGTTTTTAATTCATATTTTTATTTTTAAATATTTTAAATTTATCCTCTTTTTTGTAGTCTTTTAAAAATACATGCTAAGAAAGTCAAAATTATCTTTTGATTCCCAACAAGATACAACAAAATAGAAATACTTTAATAATAAGAAATATGCTCAAATGCTTATTCAAGTGATTTTGAGTGTGGTTGCTTTATGTGTTAACCTCTAAAGTTCCATGACTATGTTTTCACCAAAAACACTCAAAAATTGCCATTTTTAGTACAAGTACCAAATTTTTGAAGAAAAACTTTTTTTGACACATGTAATTGTTAGGATCTTGTAGTATATTGACTTAAGAACATGTGGTAAACATTTCAAAAATTTCCACCACGTGGATTGTACAATATAAGCATTCACATTCACTTAAATCATTTTTTGGGCACTGTGAAAAACAACTTTACAACTCACAAGCTCACGTTTTTATGAAAAAATGTCTCAAATGGTGGTGCTTCTTTTTCTTTGGAAAAAATAAATAGTAGAAAGTAGTAGAGATTGATTCAAAATACAAAGTTGTTAAGAATTTTTGTTATGGAATTTTAAAATGCTAATCCCAATGGTTGCAATGTTGTAACAAACAATCTACATGCTATGATTTTGTTTTTTTAAAAACTTATGAAAATTGAGTAAAATAAAAGACTTCAAAGTTTAGTTTAGAGTAGAAAATCCATAACTACTTGCAAACAAATACTCCTCATAACTTTCATCTCATTGATCAAAATGGAATGATTCAAAGCTTTCCACGTGTATATAACTCTAGAAAGCCAATTTCAAAGTTTTGTTTTTGAAAAATATGATTTTTTTTTTAATCTGACGGACTAGTCATTTACGAAAAAAAGTAAAATATTAGGCCATAATTTTTTACTCATATTTCGAAATGTCATGAAATTTAGTGCATATGAAATATATTCCTTGTCCCCACCTTCTATTAAAATTTCAGCCTGAAATATGCAAATCCTCGTTTACACTAACCTGCCCAAAATTTGTATACAACCAAAAAACGCATGTTAGTCCTTCAACGACACTAGCATGTGAGCCTAGGTATGTGAGTCTATAAGCCTTAAGCCTAAGTGTAAGTAGATACTCTACAACTACTCAAGGTGTCTATAACATATTTATAAGATAAGTACCCTATAACCATGGAAGGTGCTTATAACATAAACACCTATAGCATAGGCACCTATAATATAAATATCCTACAATTATGATCCAAAGTGCCTATAACATAAGGACCTATAACATAAACATCCATAATATAATTAGGCATTTGTAATATAAACATCATATAACCATAGAAAGTGTTTATAACATAGGTACCTTCAACATAGACACCTATAATACAGATACTTATAATATGAAAACCTAGGTTCCTAGGTTCATGGGCTTAAAATTCTAAGCTCATATGCTAGCAACCGTGGTTGGTCTTTTAGGGGTTAACTCCAACAATCTATATATAGGTTAGATAGATTAATGACAAAATATTATATTCTTTTCCAAAATAGAAGTCATCAATTTATGCAAACAAATTAAATGTTTTTGCAAAATAGTGTCAATTTTGGGCTTGATGTATGTACCTAATCTAGTCTCATGTTAGGCACCTACGTACATAGTAGTTAGAACATTTCCATTCATAGGACATAAAAATAAAATTAAAAAAATAAAATAATTATAAACAATTTAATCCATGCATAGGATATAATAGAAAAATTTAAATTAAATCATCAATTTTATGAATAATTGTCTTGTTCATACTTTGATCCAAAGTGCTAAATTCTATAACCATAATTATGTCAAAATTTTAAATTTGTATTTTATGGTTTAGTGAAACCTAATTTTCAAAAAACAATTAATATTTCCTTGACAAACCATACATTTCCTACAAGTTGTAATGATTCAAATTATGTGAAGCTAAATTTTAATCCACATTTTTAATCTTTTCATGAAATGCACAGAATATTCCCAAATCATCATCTTCATCATGTGCAGTTTTTTCATTTCATTCTAGAATAAGTGTGGCAAAAGTTATTAGTAGTTTTTATTTGTATCTCAAAGTAGGCAACTGAAAATATTGTATATAGACAAATTATTATTTTTTAATTTGATAGATTGTTATATATATGAAACAATTTGAATCTTTCTATTATGTCCAATGAATTGAAATATATTAGGAAGAGTTTGTGAGAGAAAACTAGGTTTGAAGTCTAGGTAGTACAATCTTGCAATCAATGGGGATTTGATTTTAAAATATTAGGATATAATAATAAAAAATAACTACAACATTTTCAAGGTCGATTCATTAAAAAATGATAATTTTAGCCTTTCTTTAGAAGAGAATATTTTGAATGAGTATCAAGCCTCTAAGCACTACTAGGGGTGTTGCATTAGACTATTGGACGGAAAAAAAATGGTTTTTTAGAGCTTAAATTGTAGAGTTTGGGAAAAAGATTACTAGTAGAAATTGTTTTGACTTAGAATTCTATACTGAAATTTGAGGCGGCAAGCTTTGGGGGATGGGCTTCAATGGATGGAAAGTATGTGCTCTACCATATTTGGGATGGGCTCCAATGGATAGAAATTATAGGCTCTAATAGGTTCAAAATGAATACAAGGCTTGCTATTATGCGAGCCTAAAAGCATGAGCCCATGAGGCTAGAAGACTAAACACTTACATTACATGTGTTTATATTATAGAAACCTTTCATGATTATAATGCAATTATGTTAGAAGTGTTTATATTATATATTCAAAGATTGTGGGATATCTACTTATACGTATGCTCAAAGCTCACTTGCTTGCATTTTTATGCTCACACATTGGCATCATTGATAAGTCTATATACCTACTCCTATCCATCGACGCACCTACATATATGCACCCCATATTCTAAGTAGAACAAATATATCACAACACGTGGATATAGCAAGTCCACATGAATTGACCACATCAAATGGGGGGAAATCAGAAATATGGGACAAACAAACAATTTGACAACCCTTATTATTTATTGTATTGTACCGGTTTCTACAAAAATATGACTCGAAATATGAATTTACAATGACACTAATTTTGCACAATCCCTTAAAAGTAGGAGGTCCATAAATCGTCCATTTAAAAGCTGAAAATGAATTTTGGGAAGGTGAAGTTTCTTTGGCATCTAACCCAAGTCATTTCATACTTTTGTAGCTTTGTGGAATTAGTTATGAAAATTTTAAGTTGAAATGGCATAAGGCTCTAAAATCGCCCACCTTCGCAAATGTACAATGATTGTACATTGCTAAAGGCTATGAAAAAGCAACATGTACACATTTGAGGAGGTGGGCAATTTTAGAGCCTATGCACTTTTAACACCTCCTACCTTACTTTACATTCAAATCTCCTTGAACCATAAACTACCAATTCCATTTCTATATATGGTCAAACTTTGTTTTTGAGCTCAATTTAACATTTTAAATCATATTTGAAATTCAAGAGATTATGTACTATTTATCAATATAAAAAAAAGTCTATTGCTTTTCTAATAAATTATAATTGTCATCATTTTCATTCTAATTAGTAAAAACAAATTGATAAATATAATTTTAAAAATCCAATCAAATTGAAATTTCTCTAAAAATTACAAATAGCTCTAAAGAAAAGTGTGAAATTTTCTCAAGTAATTTTTTGTTTAGAGCCCAAATACCTTTGACAATGACCTCAATGACCATACTTTTAGACCTTATATAATTGATTAATGAAATCTTGATAGTATCAGTGTGTGAATAAATTTATTTTTTCAGATTTTTGGATAGAATAACCAAATTATTTTGGTTTAAAAAATAGTAATGCACAAATAATTATACAATTATATATATAAAAGAATAATCAATAATTTTGACCAAAGATGAAGGTTAGAACAAGAAGCATTTTGTAATTTAAATTTGTACATCATTATTGGAGGACAAAATACAAATGAAATGAAATACACACAATATTGTGTTATTTGAATTACAAGACATACAACATTCTAGTACAATAGCTCATTGAAATTTTGAATTTCTAACAATGTTTTCAAATGGAATAGAAAAATAACTTCTTGTTCATTCTTTTCTAATTTTAAATCAAACACCTAAAATGGACACCTTGAAAATTACAGTCAAATTTTATCAATTAGCATCTACTTTAGAGATGTAATTCAAAAGATGTGTAAGGGGTGATCTAAACCTATTTTCAATGACATTTTGGAATATCTTGTACATTTATTACACTACCATTGCCTATGGTACACTTATGTCAAATTCAAACTATTTGGCCTATAACATGATTGTCTTCCAAGCAGTCAAATTGAAGAGGTTACAATCTAAGTATGTATAACCATTGTCGAACCTAATTCAATTGCATTCCTATGTACAATTGTCCAACATTTGTTGATTGAACAGTTGGACAATTACGCATATGGACATGATTGGATTGGAGTCAACAATGGGCATACATACCTTATATCCTTTCCTAATTACAATTGACCATAGTTACTATTATTGAACATAAATGACTTTTTTAGGTCTTGTTGTCTGTTAAAAGAATATTTCTATGCACTTTAGTATGCATTAATTATTTGGACACCATATGAATAAGTTAGAAGTATCATCTTCACATGTACTAAAAACCCCAGCATGCACTAGGTTCTCACAGACTATCATTTTTAGATTGTTTACATTGTGTCTAATCAATTTCTAAGAAAAATGGTCTTTATTTTTTCAAATATAGGGGGCGCATGTTGGACAAAGGCAATTGTCGGTGTACCAATTAGGATACAACATTCTTACAAACTATTTATTATACCATTCAATTTTTTTGCATAATATAGAATGTAATTAGCATTCTTGTCTCGCATAATTAACATTCAATATTTGCACAATACCAATTAAGCATACCAAATTTCAGCTTCAAATAAAACAAAACTTTATTTTTGGTTAATTTTCCATATTTATAGTTTTACATGATAATTGATTGAAATACAGTGGTGATAAATTTTTTAATTTTGATTGTATAGATATGCAGTAAACATCCATATGCATATCTTTAATGTAAAAAATCCCATTAAATAACAAAATATGATCTATGAAGAGTTCAATTGATGTGAGGTGTTATATGACCAAATGGCTTTGTAAAGTAGATATCTCTGTATTTTAATTAGATTTTGACAAAATATTGTACCATCATGTTCAAAGGTATGAAATTAGACCCGTTATGAGGGTCAAATAGCAAAATCTAATTATAACATAGAGATATCTATTTTACAGAGTTTGGTCATATGACACCTCACATTGAACTCTTCATAGATCATGTCTTTGCTACTTAATGGGTGGGTGGGGTGGATGAGGGATTAAACCCCTAGAGGTTCAATTGTCCATTGAACGGACAACTTAAAATGTGGGTAGATTTCTACAAATTCTATTTCATTTTGATTTTAATGAAACTTTGACATAACGAGTGAACATATATCTCCCTTAGTGAAAATACAATTTTTTCCAATCGTGTGTCCAAATCAAAATTATGTTGCTTAAAATTTTTAGGGCAGTCCAGGCAATTTGGGAATCTTTTGTTGAAACCTTCATTGACTTTTGAAATTTGGCATGTACATGACTAATAATATATGGCATACAATTGTCTAGAAAAACAATTTTAGCTCTCAAATCACATTCTAAGAAGAGTAAAACTTTATAAGCTATGTCATGGCGATTTTTAGAAAAAAAATTATTTTCTTTAACTTCAAATCCTATTATCTTGCAGTTTGTGAAGTCAAAGTTCTTGAATTCTTTCCTATACATTCCAAATGTTTGTTTCGAACTTTTCACCATTTGGATTTCAAATTAAAAAAATTCTTCATTGCACAAGAAATCATCACAAAATGACTATTGTATTATCAGTTTACTTAACCTTCTTGTATTTCAAGGTGATTTAAAGTAAGTTAGACTCCATATTTGTTTTTGAAATTTTTTAATGATTGAACCTAATATCATATATATAAATGGTGAAAATTTTCATTTTATATAGAGATAAATTTATACTCCAAAAGGCTCAAAGTCTAACCATTTTGTACAAATAAAAAAAAGGTGTTCTTTTCACTTCAAATGTTATTAATAATTTTTCAATCCAGGCAATCAAATGGGTTGAAATTGTTTCTAGGCATTGTCTTATTTCTTAATTAAATTTTTGTACAATTGGAATTCAAAAAAATATTTTAATTTTTAATTTTGGACAATGCATAAAAAATTGGAAATTTTGAACTTTTTCTCTTCCAAAACACCCTCCATCTTCTAGGGGGTAATACAAAAGATGTGCATATGGATGTTTCCTACATATATATATGCAATCAATTTAAAATTCATCACCAATGTTTTTCAATCATTTGGTATCCTTGATTGGAATTGCATAAGAAATTGAATATTAATGATATGAGACACACAAAATGCCAATTGTATTCTATATTATGCAAAAAAGACTGAATGGCACAATAGGCAATTTGAAAGATTATACATAACATTAAAGTGGTCATTCAAAGTCTACGTCCCACATCCATTTTCTTGCACCCATGGATAAATTACCTCTAATTTGTTGTTGCTTGGTGTCATGGCTAAGTTCTTCACCTCTCCTATTTTATGTGTAGGTTAGTTTTGTAAATAATTAGGAAAAAAATGGAGCGTGTTTAAAATATATAAATTTGTACAACAATTTATGAAAACTTGATAAAATTTCATAGATTAGTTGAAAATTTTGAATATTCAAAAATTATTCTTAAGAAAATTTATAAAAAGGAAGACATTCAATTATGAATAGAAAAATTGAATCATTTAATCAAAGTGTCAAAAAATTAAGAAGAGCAACATGACAAAAGCCAAGAATATCATATTAAATTATCAAATTGTCCAAATGCTAAAATTAATCCATAAAATCCCAAAGCCTCTTTTCCATCAAAAAACACTTAAAAATGCCTTTTCTAAAGCAAAGAGCAAATTTTTTTTTTGCATATTTAATTGCAAAATCTTATGCTAGACAAGTACAAGAACATGTAAAAAATTTCACAAAATTTGACCGTGTAGGGTGCAAGATTTTGTGTCTGAACTAAAATAAACAAGTTTTTTTGCACCTTGCTCATCTAGAACTTTTAGCTTTGAACCTTCATAATTTATAATTTTTGCTCTACTAATTTTGAATTATTGTGAAAATTGAGATAAAAAATGAACCCTTTGAGTTATTTTTTCAAGAAGATGCTTTAATTGCCCCCACATCAAGATTGTCTATAACTTTCACATAACAATCCAAATGGAATGAATCAAAGCTTTCTATGTACATAAAATAATATCTATAGAAAATAAAATAAATTTTTTTTTTACTTTAAGTTTTTTGAAGGATATTTTCTACCCGCCGAACTAAAAAAAGAACTTTTTGTACCATAACTTTTGCTCCCAAGGTCCAATTGAAATTAAAATTATATTTTTGAAAAACTAATGTGTTTTTCAATCTTCATATAAAAATTTCAGAAAGCACAACAAATATTGAGACCATAGGAGCCTATTCAAAATCCATTTTGTCTCCCAAGGGGACAATGGGACTTCAGGGTTTAAATTATTTTGACACTAAAGTGTTGAATTTGATTTGAACATATGGTAATATATTCTCCACTTCTCTCTAGCTACAATGACTTCCAAAAGTAATTGGCCACCATATAAATTGTTGTCATAAATTGAGAAATTAGAATTATAAAGTGAAATTTGAACATTTTGTACAAAAAGGATTCTACCCTCATGTGTAATTTCACTTAGAGCAAATTATATTTAGACTTATTATTATTTGAATGAAATTTCTATACAAAAATAAACTTTTTGTGAAAAGCCAAAATGTCTCATTTTTTTAATAGGAAGAACGTACATCTTAACTAGAATCACATATTATAAGTTTCATGAATTTTGGATTTTTATTTATTGATATCTTATTGATTGAAATTTGACTTCAAAAACTTTAATTTTAATTTATCACTCTATAAATTGCAAGAAAAAATTAAAAATTAAAAACTACATCAAATAACTATACATATTACAAAACATGGTTTTTTGCAATTTATAGAGTGAAAAATAAAAAATAAAAATTTTGAGGTCAAATTTCAATCAATAAGATATCAATCAACAAAAATCCAAAATTTATGAAACTCGTGACATGTGATTCTAGTCAAGATGTACATCCTTCCTGTAAAATAAATGAGACATTTTGGCTTCTTACAACAAGATTATTTTTTATATAAAAAATTAATTCAAATAATAATAGGTCTAAATATAATATGTTCTGAGTAAAATTACACATGAGGGTAGAATTCTTTTTGTACAACATGTCCAAATTTCACTTCATAATTCCAATTTTTCAATTTATGACAACAAATTATATGATGGCCAACTACTTTCGGAAGTCGCTGTAATTTAGGGTCTCTAATTCCAAATATGAGTTCAAAAATTACAAATTTTATCATGGGTGATAAAAAAAATTTGGATGTTTTTCCTAGGGATAAAAACACAAACTTTGAATGACTACTTTAATGTCTTGCAAAGATTATTGTACCCTACTACATTGTCCATACATATTGTAAGACAAATTTCTATACTTTAGAGTATGCTTGCAATTAGTGTTAAAGAGTCTTGTTACGGAGGATCTTAGGAACAAATTTAGACCTATTTCTGAATTGGATTCACATTGCAAACATCACCCCTAAACACCAAGTGCGAAAATACCTTTAGCCAATTAAAGCGTTCTTCAATAATTCATTTCCACTCCAACACCTCTAAATGGAAAAGGAGTTCACTTTCACTTTTGGCCCTTCAGTTTGGGCACGTAGTGGGAACGGTGTTAACTTACTCAAGAAAAAGAAGCTCACCTACTCACAGTCTCTGTAGTCTGTACACAAATAATAACTAGAAAAGTTCCGTAAGTCAGTGAACGTGTCAGTAGCGTATTCGTCCGTGAAATTCAATCTCACGGAGTCAGGGCTACAGTACAATGTTATTATTATTATTATAACTAGTATGCCGTGTGCTGTTGCCACAGTATAGTAAAATAAAAGTAAAAGAAGTATTTTTTTTTTCAATTCATAATAAAAACTTTGAAAATTCAATAACTTTCACACCATAGGTCCAAGTGTCACGAAACAAATCCCATGCACCCCTCCTCTTAGAAAGCTAACCAATGGTACGGTAGAACCACCCATAGTTGACCACTCAAGCGATTCCGCACATGTTCTGGAGCAGTAAAAGGCAATGTAAATTCACTATCCTGTAGAAAGATAGAAATGATGAGCATTGCCAATTTTTCGTGTGTTTTTTTTCCCTTAAATTCAAATTACTATAAATTTTGGAAGTCAAAAGTTGGCCTCAACCCATACGCAATATATGGAGTCTTCCAATTTCAATCATTTCATAACTACTTTTTGACTCATCGCTTCCTACTTTCTTGCCCACTACATTAGGACATGTGCCATGACTTTATAGTGCCAACCTTGCAAAGGAAAAAAAAAAATCACATTGCAAACTTTGGTTGGAACCTCTTCCAACCTTGGTTGGAAATAGCTGCACTCTACTGGTTGGGTATGGATGCCTGGTTGGTAATGGTTGGTTCTACCATACCAAGAAAGAAAGCAACCGAAGCATTACAAAAAATATGAGGCCTGCGGAAGGCCGTTAAGCCTGGACCCCGTAGTGATACTACGGAGTTCTTTCTCAAAAAAAAAAATTCAGAAACTGAAATTCTGACGTGGTCGAAGTTCCACGCCAGCGCTGACGTCAGCGCCACATCAGCGTGACGTCACTTTTCAATTTTTTTTTCTGGGAAAAAAAAAAAAAAAAAAAAAGTTATTTTTTTCAAAAAAAAAAAGTTTTTTTTTTTTTTTTTTTTTTCCGTAATATCACCCGCGGGTCCCGAAAATCAGCACTCACGGCCTTGTTGAGGCCTCATATTTTTTGTAATGGGCACACGATTTTGGAGATCTTACCAAAACAATACAAACAACATCACTTAAAGGTATTATTACTATTACTATTACTATTACTATTATTATTACTATTATTATTATTATTATTATTATTATTTGAAGGAAATTCATTCATTGCACAGCAACAAATAAACAGATTGAAATATTGAAACAAATTCAAGCACAGCATGAGTCTTGCTGGGCCTGATGGGGAAAGCCTGAATGCCTGATTGGAGCAATATTCGATCTCACATGAATATAACGTGACATTGAATTACAGGACACATTTTTCTTGACACAAATAAAGGAGACCTTTAAGATAGGAGGCTGTTGAAGCAACCCTTTAAGAGCTGATTGCATTTTCAGGGAAGCTAAATTCCTTGAAACAATTTTCAGTAAATTTTACTAGGAAGAAAAATGGAATTGGCATCTAATCCAAGTCGTTTCATATTTTTTGGACCTTTGTGGAATTAGTTACAAATTTTTGAAGTTGAAACGCAGTGGTTTTTAAGAGCGCCCCCCCTCCTGAAATGTACAACATTGGTACATTGAAGAAAGTAAAATGTACCTCTGTGTTAGAGGTCGCTTTTACAGACCCCTACCTTAGTGCAAAAGGTAACAAATACAAGCACCTAGATGCAAGCAGACTAGACAAGTTAGCAAGCAAAACCTAAAAATACATAAGTCACCTGTTGGGTACCCCCATTGGAGGTGCCATTGGGGAGCGGCAGTAGTCTTCTCTCAAAAGGCGGCTTGCCTCAAGGAGTTTGGAAAATAGAACTGGCTTGAGGTCCAAAGAGAGTCCATCGGGGGTTTGACTCTATCAAATTAGCAAACAAACCCTAACGGCCCCACTCTTCCTCTCCATAGGGGTCAAGGTGTCTTTTAAATAGTTAAAGGCTCTTTGCTATAGCCTTGCAAGTGGTGTCATAGCACAAGAAAGCACAAATCCTACCTTTAGACGTTAAACTTGCGTAAAACACCTAAGATGATTCGTGTATCGTTCCCACATGATTTTAACTCATAGTTTCCTCAATCTTCCGGAATTCTCAATACGGGAAGCAACCAAAACCCAAGGCAAAAGGAATCCGGAATTGTAAACTAGGAACTGTATTTTCCTATCTATATCCTCTAAACCTTCTTTCCTTTCAACTCACATACTTTTTATGTATCAAACTCACACAAAGTAGGTTTATAAATCAGTATCAGTGTCCAATACTACCCAATACTTTAGTATCCGATCTAACAGATGCGGAACCGGAAAGAGTGTCGTTATCTTGTGCCTTTCCCGGATCCGGATCCAATAAACCAAGTAACCGATGCAATAGTTTAACCTCTATATCAGAGGGTTCCGCTCTTGGGGTTAAGGAAGGGAACGTATACCCTACCCTTCAATAGATTATAGTGACTGAAGTTCCACTTAGAGAAAACACAAAACACACAAGCTAACAAATCCCGAATGCGGATTCTTCCTCACAACTGATCTGGACATCACTCCCCACCAGTAGGTCACCCAGGAAACCTCCACATTCCTCCTTACTACAACGACGGACCTATCCGAACCCGATACCAGAAGCCAGACCTGGTACTTTGCTAACTAGGAGATCCAGACTATCTTCCTGTTCCTCTCTTCCGGATTCAATAGGACCTCATCTGACGTCGGCTAGCACTAGATCTCCCACCTGAAGAACTTATCTAACCTAAGAAAGGCTATCCCACTCAGAAGACACTCAAGAAACTTCAACAATCAGAATTTCCTCCCACTACACAAAGGTTTATCAACCAGATTCCAATACTCCTGAAACCGGATCTAGACAGAATCCGGGGGTAGCTTCTCTTCTCAAGTTTCCCACCACCAAGCCACTAGAACTAGCAATGGTCAAAGCACCGCCTAAACCCTCACACAAGACCAAGACTTTTCAGACCAATACTCAATGGAGTAGAAATCCTAGCTTTCTTTGCAAGATGAAATATAAAAACAAGAATATGAAAACGCCCCCGGAGTTTAAACTAATTTCCAACCCTTAAATACTAATCCCAAGGAATCCTAAAAGGCCCAAAGATAAAAAAAGGAGAGGATCAGGATCATTCCTTGTCCTTCCAAACTAACTGTCTAACTACAAGACAATCCGCAAAAGGTGGATCTTTAGATCCTAAAATCATAGAAACTCACGTCTAGGTGCATGCATCTCAAAAAGTAGTTGTCAACTAACTTTCTAACACTCAAAGGCTTTAACTTTCTTTCACTTAACTGAACTTAACTTAACTTAACTTAACTAAACTTAACTTAACTAAACTTATCTTTGACTTTCCTATAATTAAGTTAACTGAACTGAACTCTACTTTACTTTATTGTACTTTCCGCCTACTATTCCTAGGCTTATCCTAAGAACTCATACTTCTACTTCTACTTTCTACCTTTCTTTGGAGAAGGTCCCTCGGTTTTGGAGACACCTTTTTCTAGTGACTGTTTTCTACTGGTTGAAGGCTTAGTTGTCTTACCCTTAGCTGAAGTCTTCCCCTTAAAGCTGGATGGAGAAATCAAGGCCAAGTCAGATTCCTCTTCCTCTTCCAAGTCGAGTTGGAACTTGGATTCGGATTCGGATTTGCTCTCCTCCTTTGCTGACTGACTAGGCAACTTCTCTTCTCCCGAATGGTAACTCCCCAAAAGATACCTCCCGTTATATTTTGAAACCCGGCCCCGATATTTGGAACGATCTCGGATCTCAATCCGATTCCGGTTCTCAATAAGAACAAGAAACTTTAACTATTGGTCTTAACCTAATTATCTATCTACCATTACTCTATTAGTATGGAACGTTAATTGTGGTAAAGTGTTTAGATTACCCTTAGATAAACCAAAAAATTGTACCCCTATTAACTCCTTCCTCTACTTTCTTTACTAATCAAGACTTATCTCACTTTTCGGGCTCCTACAAGTGGCTACTCACTCAACCCACCCGTAATCAATCATGCCAAGCCAAATGCATTGTGGTTGCTTAGCAAAGTGCCACTACAAGATCATTGAACACCACATCGTTGCACTCGATCCATAGGGTCCAAAGAATCACCATCCTCAAGATTGACCAAATGCCACTTACTACCTTGAACTTCCTTAGATTGTGGTTGGAGAAAATACCTTGCTTCCAAGTCAATGGACATTAGGGGCCACAAGCATCTTTGGTTGTGATGAGGACATTTATGATGTGGATATCCCATTGCCATGTTGCTTGGGCCGATGGGCACTCCCCCAAATGGTGAAGAACGGACTAAGTGACAAGGACATACCATGTATCCCGTGTCGATGGAATGGTGAATTCTCCCTCTTCGAGTGTTGACCGCCAATGCTCAATGCCAAATCAACCATCATAATCGTGCTTCCTTAGGAATTCGTTGCTTGGTCTAAACCGTCTTTCACCATAACCTCCAATGAATAGACAAAATGCCTTACCACTTCCTTTGGATCATATTGGGGATCATATGTTTAGCATGGAGTAAATCCTCTCCCAGCTTTGTGGTGTTTTCTACATATGTTTCTTCAACAAACATACATCAATTGACTTTGGAGATGTAACCGCAGTGGTAATGGTGTTTTTAGGCAAGGTGCAATTTGGGATGTATCTACCTAATGTATCAATTGAAATTTAATTGTTTATGCTTACCTTCAGTATGCTCTCACCTTTTGTTTGCTTGAACTCGTCAATCATCTACCTTTGGACATTCAAGGTTCTTGGTTCAACTCAACCCTTGGGTGTTTCTCGATTTCAGTTCATTTTCACCTTTGGGTGCTTTAAAGCGGGTACACCCAAAATTGCACCTTGCCTAAAAGTTAACCATCGTCATCACTATGTATACATCTTCAAAATCAATGAGTACATATGTTGAAGAAACAGTTTTTAAACATCTACCCTCAAAAAAATTAACCCTTCATAACTTTTGCATACAATATCCAAATTGAATGCCACGTTCTTTTTTGTGCGTTGGAACCTCTTTTCACTTGCCAACAAGAAAATATGAAAATTTAACATATCTCATAATAACTAGGCATAGTAGCCAAAATTGACAGTTTGGAAGGTACCCACCTTACCTCCTTTCACTTTTTGGTGCTCTCCCACATTTGTTTGTAAGTGTTTTTATTGCTGTAAAATTTGCCACCCTAGAACGGGTTTGTCTCATGTTTGTCTCATGTGAATAATGTAGCTGCTTACATGTTTGTTACTTGCATAACATTCTTGAGTATTGTTGATAGTATACATTAGGGATGGCCCAATAAATAAAAATATTTATAAAAAATCTGAATATCATAGATGGCAATTTTGGAGGCAATTTTTTTCAAATACAAATTTGGGTATGGAAGTAAAAGAAAACTATGGAATATTTTTATTTTAAGCATATGCCAATAAAAATTATTTCCTAAAAGTTAATTCCTAGAGGGACAAGGATGTTTTCAAGATAAATTATCCTCAATTTCCACTTTTTAATACATTGACCAAAATTAAAAATATATAATTGTTTTTTTGAACTTTAGCCATATAAAAGTGTTGTAGATTATTGTAGCAATGTGTGAAACAAATTTCGGGACCATTTGAGAATGTAGATTACAAGATTATAATGTTTAATGTGAGATTTTTTCTAATTCAAGCGAGACAAAGACACATTTTGAGCCCTCTGGGAGTATATTTTTTTGCTCTACATAAAATGGAACTCTAAACTAGTCAATACTTCATCTTGTTATGTATACAAAAGCAAAAAATTTAGAAGCAAGTAAGGAAGAACTTTAATCTAAATTACCTTGCAATAATAGGAGTTCAATTTGTAAAATTTAGGATTTTTAAAAATAAAATGAAATTGGTCATTTGTAACAACTCTATGGAGATGGTCATTTAAAAAAAGAACCACCCAAATAATATTTTACAAATTTCAAAATATAAACTAAAAGAAGCTCACTTTGTAGACTTCCATACAACATAGAATTAACCATTTTTTAAATTCCTAGAAGAGTAGCTATTAGTCTACAAGAAGACCATTCCCTCCAAAATTGTCCTCCAAATCTTTTTTTGGGGGGGGGAGCACTAGAAATAGTAAGGTTTCAACCCCCCAAAATGTTTTTAGATGATAAAATATTTTTGAAAAATGAATAAAAGTTAGCCAAGATATATAATAGCCATAAGTAACTTTCTTTTGAATCTTATTTTTCAAGAGCCATAACGCAAAAGTTACGGCCAAAAAACAAATTAGGAAATAGAAAATAGAGATGTGTGACATGAAAATGGTTAAAAAAACACTCTTGCAAGTGTCCATTTGTAATTGGATGAAGATGATTATACGGAGTAAAAAATAACTTGTTTGTAGGGTCAATGGAATTTTGACTGCTCTTGAAATGAGATTTTTGCACTAAAACAATTTTTTGGGGAGAAATTGCATACTAAATAATGTTTGTTATATACATACCAAATTTCAAAATTACATGAGAAATTTAACAAAAGGTGCCTAAACCATCTAAATTGCCTAGATTTATTTTGGGGAGCATAACTTTTGATTTGGGTCAATTGGAATTATTTTTAAATTTTTGAGGTGAATGTCCCAATCTTGTATCAAACTTTCAAAAATGTCTAATCATTTTGATTTCATCATCACCAACCTCAATTCCCATTGTCTCTTGATTGCGATGTTCTTTCCCTATCATCTACCCCCAATGGTCCTCATTGGTCCCTTCACTACAATAATCTTTCTAAAATTTTAGAAACAACTCATCTCTTACATTTTAAACCCTTGAGGACCAAACAATTTTTTTGTGCAATTCACTAAGAATGGAATTTCACTTTTTTCTTTGAAATTTTCACACAACATATGGTCAAGGAGTAGCTTTAAGGTGCAACAATGTGCATGGTTTAAAAGTTATTGTATGATATGTAGTTTCTTTCTCAACTCAAGCAATCTAGGTTGTTCAAAAAAATCACTTTTTCAAGAAACAAAAATTTGAAATTGTTTTTTTTAGATTTAAAGTATCTTATAGTTGAATTTGTTAAAAAATAAATATAGATGAAGACTTTAGCCTTGCTTTAGAGACTAATATTTTGAAGTGATTTTGGGCCTCTAAACATGAAAGAAATTTAAGTTTGATTAAGACTTTAGTTGAATTGAAAAGTTCTTCTATCAATTCCAAGATGATATATATCAAGCTCAGGTACCACAAAAGTACCAACCAAGTACTACTTCAAGGATGTTACGAGAACTTTTATGGGAAACGCCACGTAGGACAACTCCCAACAACTACTAAACCACATGGCCTAATAAGTTGCTGAGGTGGTATTCCCAAAACGCTGGACAGTACTGGACAGTACTAATGGGAACCACCGGTCGGAAAAACATTCTGAAGTGAATCACGCCTCCAAAACGTTTGAGAACCGCCACGTCGGAAATTTGGAGTCCGGTCCCACATGGGTGACATGTCAGCTGACTTGAAACATCCGGGACCCGCCACCATGGACGAATTCCAACTGGTGTGTTTCCCGTGGCGGAAATGTAGCCCCCAAGTCCGCTTCCCAGGAATCTACGAATATTACACCGATTTGCAAGATTCATATGCGCTGGCTGGTGTCACCCTCACAGAGCGTGAACTTCGAGTGTTTCTGCCGTGAAGCTCCATCAAAAACTCCCAAGCCAGCGATGGATCATCGTCATGTACACTTCTGCTGCAGTACGTTACCTTAAGCCTCACCTCAACGTGCAGATCTCTCACTTCTGTCTCTCATAAACTTGAATGCATCGATTTTTTAATGAGAGAGTGTTTCAATAAAAGGTTGTCATTTCGTTTTCCGCTTCCAATTCTCGAACTTATTTTGCAGCAAACTCGCCAAAGTATGTTCCGTAATTTGTTTCTGTTTTGATTTGGTCTTGGCGTCTTTCGATTTTATCGATTTTTTATTGTTTCTCGACGTGTCGCCTTATTGTGCCGGTGATTTGGTGGTATTGAAATCACACGTGGAGGGGATGCAGTTCTTGGGGAATTCAAAGTGCAGTTCTCTAGTGCGGGATTAGGTGAAGAGATTGAGTTAGGGTTCTTTGGAATCGCTTGACTTTGTTGTGAGATTTGAAGCAACGGAGAAAAAGCGCTTCAATCCACCCACTACTTTCGTTTATTCCGCTTCTTATTCTCGAGCTTATTAATTTTCAATAACTCGTTCTGTTTCGATTCAGGCTCCTCTTTCGATCTTTTTATTTTTTTATTTCTACTCGATTGGTTGTGTCCGTGATTTGATGGAATCGGAATCGCACGTGGAGGTGATGTGCGCGCTTACTCGGGAAATTCAAAGCGCAGTTCTCGAGAGCGGGATTAGGTGAAGAGATTGAGTTAGGGTTATTGGCAATGCTGACTTTGTCGTGTCGTGTCGTGAGATTTGAAGCGAGCATGGCGACCGAGTTTGTATATAAACAGAGGTCATATTTGTTTAGGCGACGTCTTGGTTAATGATTTGCTTTTTTAGGTCCTCTTCTTTTTCTGGTTCTGGAGTTGGAAAGACGTGTGTGGTTGCGATGTGTACACCTGTTGTGTGGAAATCTTTTTTGAAAAGCAGGGGATTCGGAATTGTGTGTTTATTGCTGTTGCTGGCCTTGGCCTTTGAAGGAGTTGCTTAGCAGAGAGTTGTTGTCGTGACTCTAGTGCTTGGGCCTAGATCTATATGGGAACCAAGTTTTCGAGAGGTTTGGGCTGAGATTTGCTGACCTCTTCCAGTGAGTTCTGGACATGTTGAGATTTTAGTGGTCACATTCTCTTTGCGTTTTCTTTTGGAAACTAGAGAGCAGAGCTTTCTCTTTGCGTTTTTGATCAACAGGATATTGATCAACAGATTTTTGATCAGCAGGTTTTTAAAAACCCTGACGAGCTAGTCAAGTGCAAGGTACTCAAAAACCTAAGGTTTCTTACGCATATTTATGGCTTAAATTTCGTATTGTGCATTTTAGTTTACCATAGACGAATTGAAAGGCTCTCTTCGTGTATGGTCACAATGTGACTAAGAATAAAACGCTCTTTGTTTTGGCTTTTTTCAGGTTATGATCTTGAGCCTTGGTAAGGACAGAGGTCGTATTTGTTTGTCTACCAAGAAACCATAGCCAACATTTGTGTGACATAGTTGCGCAAATGAAAGGTAATAGATTTCCTACAAACCGACACCTTCTACGATTTTGTCATTAATTGGTGTTGTACGATGCGGTATTGACTTGCATCTCTCAATAGGTGCATCGAGAATTTTGGGCTCTGGCAGTTCTGATTAGCCCCGTTGTTCCTGTTGCCTTGTTGTTATGGGAGCCTTCCTTTTCTTGAGCTATGCTGCTTAACTAGGAAATGATTGCTGTGTAGGCTTTAGGTGAAGCATTTGAGGAATTGCGGCTTCAGCAAGAGGTATGAAGCACCTGTCCCAGTTTGCTGATAGAAACGCCTGCCTTGCTACTTTTTCTAAATCCCTCTATTATTGTCCTTCAATTAGTCTCTTTCTGCATATTGTAGAAACAAGCAAGCAGTGGCCTCTTGAAGGCTTCCGCTTTAATGCTTACGATCAAAGGACAAGGAATTGGTAGATATTATATAGTGTGTATTTTTCCTCTTATTATGGAGACTGAGGAGATTAGCGTTATGCAGGTGCTAGAACGGGTGCAGTGACCGCATTGCTTGATATTATAAAGACTCATCTTATAAAGACTCATCTGAGGACCCAGGCAAGCTTTAGAACCCATGATACATGTTGTGATATTTGCTCCTGAATTGTACTGGTTGGTTCATGGGTCTTGGATCTTAACTCCGGCAACTTCATCAGGAAAAAAGTCCCTCATCATTGTCACATGACCTTCAAGTTTATCAAACTCAATGTTGCCCTTGATGCTAATTTCATATTGACTTCAGAATAATGCAATGGGAGTTATCGATTTTAGAAAGAACTTGAAGTTCCAAAATTCCTAAAGTTTCCTCAACTTTTCTGAAGTTGCAACTCTTACATTACATTACATTTTCTATTAATATGAAATTTATATGAAATTCGTATCAACTAATGATGCATTAAATTTGCATATAGTGCAATATGAAGTTGATTAGGGGGAAAAGTTACATATTGTTCATGATGTACTAATTGAATGAACAGAGCGTGAGGGACATTGCTAATTATATTTGTTTCTTCCAAAGAAATAGTTTGCAGTACTCCATGAACCTATGTGCCATCGGAAGTAGTCTGTGTTTCGACATGATTATGACCTGCAATATAAGTGCTAGCTGTGATTAATTAAGTAGGGGATCTAGATGACTAAATGTTGTCCTCTAGAGCTTAATCGTGTCTCAAGTCTTTTATTGAGTATATTTATTTTATTTTGCAGGGCATTGGACCAAGGGTGATGTGGATTGAACAATGGTGGCAATCAGTCATGGTTCACTTAATTCCCCGTTGTTGGGGGATCGCAATGAAAACATCCAAAACTCTTGTTCAACCGGATTACATCGTGATGAAGTGGTGGTTGTAGTTCCAAGTGAATCGCAGGATGGTATAATGCCTGATGAATCACTTGCAAATCAGAGCAGGAACACGTTTCAACAAATACACGCCTTAAATCGAACCCGTTCCACTGATTATTCAAGAAGTAAATCGAGGCGCAAAGGTCATTCTATTCGCAACCCTATACAAAAGAAGTCATTAGTGGCAAGAGCAAAATATAGTGCCAAGACGGACACATGGAATTTCTTGTACAATTTAATGATTGGGCTGTTCATATGGCCCAAGTGGAGTTGGGATGCGATGAAAAAGAATTCCAGTCTCACAATTCTGTCTGTCAAGCAAGGTGGGTGCAACCTCTTCTTTCTTGGAAAGCATATGCTTGGCTTCCCTTGATTGCAATGAAACTATGTTGTGCAAAACTTGTCCATTACATTTGTAATCGTTTCCATTGAGAGTCTATCCACATTATGTGTAGGTCACTTGGTTACAAATCAAACTAGAGTTCATTCATAAAAAATTCCCGAGCTTCTAAGTAAGAGGGGATTGACTTTAAGGTTTTAAGTAACAGGGTTATCGCTTTTGAACTTTCGCAATCAGTTTGATTCTTTATGCTAGACATGAAAGTTTTTCTAATTATTATTGTCCATGCTATAGTATGAAAATTTTATAGTGAATTGGTTGGCACTTTTATTCTTGGAACTTTTGTTCTTGGAGATTTGGAACTCTTGGAACTTTCAAATATTCTTATGAATTCATGGAGGATTCTGGTTGTTTGCAGGATTATGTGCTGGCTTGTGTTCTATACTATGTGTTGTCAAAATTCCTAAGCCTTTCACAGAAGTTTCAGCGATTGCGTTGTGGGCCGTTATCACTACCGATCTTCTATATGAGGGAAACATTGGACTCTCTATCAGCAAAGGCTGCAATCGCGTTTTGGGAACCTTAGCTGCTGGTTGCTTAGGGTTTGGTCTGAATCAAGTTGGGCTACAACTAGGACCTGTGTACCCTTACTTTGTGGTAAATTTCGTAATTTTTTTGTGTGTGTTTGTCAACATCATGATACCCATTCTTTTGGGGTAGTAATGGTGTTATTTGATGTGAAGATTGATTCTTTATAATCCAGAGAGTGTCTTGGAAGATTTGATTGGACTATTCTTGAGAATCTGATGAAGGTCTCACGCGGTTGTGCAGGTATTCTGTGTAGTAGTGGGTGGTTTCATTTTTCGATTCTTGAAGGGAGTACCGCCTTTGAAAGAGCAATGGGGCTATGCTTTTGCAGTGGCAACAATTGCATTTCATTTTTTCATAATCTATGGGTACTTGGATCCAGAAAGATGGACATTGCCGATGCTCAGGTTTTCCATGATCTTGTTGGGATTTGCGATGTCGTCGATTGTTAACATAGCCTTTCGGCCAATTTATGCTGGAGATACGCTGCACAAGCTTGTGGCAAAAAACTTTGAGACTGCTGCCTGCGTTTTTGAGAGGTACAAATTTCATCTACCCAATAATCTGTACAAGCTTGTTTTTTAATGCTATCAAGCCTTTTCTACGTATATTGCTTTGATAATTTCCATTTAAGAGTAATAATTACTGATTTGAGTACATTATTTGCAAGCAAGTTGTCTACATAATGTTAAAAGAATATGTACGTGTTCTTGTGCAATATTTGAGTGCTTAGGTATTAAGTGCCCATATCTGCAGATGTGTTGAGGAGTATATCAAAGACACGAAGCTGGATCATGTCCCAGACATCTTAAGCGGGCGATGTGAAGACGATAAAATTCACCAGAGCTATCACGAAATAGTGATGTCAGATTCAGACATTGACAAGTTGGTGAGTGTAGTTGAATTATTAAGACAATTGGTGATGTCTGATAGACATGGAAAAGTTGGTGACTGTACTTGGCATCTAATTTCAAAAAACTCAACTGGTCGCTGTATTGTCAAGAATTTTTTCCATTGCTTCTGAAAGAGACTAATGATTTACCTGTTGCATTGTCTCAGTTGAGTGCCGTGCTTTGGGAACCTCCTCATGGAAATTTTTTCATGGGATACCCTTGGCACTTATACGATGACATTGCGGACTACCTTCGTTATACTCTCTATGATGTTATAGCTCTTGATTTGTGTCTCCGGGCCAATATTCAAGCACCCAAGCACCTCAGAGATATTTTCGCCCAGGTTTGGTTCTTACTCACACTCTCAGCCTGCCACAATTTGTACGTTATCTTTGTGCCTTTGGTATCTTTATTGTCATCTATTGGATTGTTCTGCTTTGGGGGATTTGTTTAGGTGTTGTAGGTTGGTGCAAGAATAGTTTACATCGGTATCGCTTGCTATCAAGGTCCATGTGACTTAGCTTTTTAATAGTCTTTCAATTCACACTGGTCGTCGGAGAAGATTCATTTTTCATTTTTTAAAAGAAATATTGATGTACAGGAGATGGCGACAATTGCAACCGAGTGTGCCACCGTTCTTCGCATACTAGGAGATAGTATGAAAAACATGAAAAAGTTTTCATCAGAGAACATCATGACACGAGCAGAGGAGGCAGCTGTTGAGTTGCAATCCAAAATACACCAAAACACGGAGGTCCTTTTGGGGAGTACTACTGAGCCTGAGCACTTGTTATTGGGGATGCGTCGGAGTTCACAACCAAGTATTCCCCTACCATTTTTAGGTCAAGACGATTTCATCTCAGCAAACAAATCATGGAAAAATACATTTTTACACAGGAAGTCCAGCTTAGGACCACACTGGGGCGGTACGCTTGAGAGAATCTCGGCTCTATCTTTAGTCAAGTTTGCGTCTCTTTTGATTGAAGTGGTTTCAAAGATGAGGTTCGTTGTTGATTGTGTCGAGGATCTTAGTGAACAAGCTAATTTTCAAGCTTGTTCGAACTGAGTGTTGATATCCAGATAGATCCATCATTGAAAATTTCCAGGTGCCGTGTACATAACAGTTTGTTGCCCATCTGAAATACATCGCAACCAGACGTCAGAAAGGGGGGCCGCGATTCTATTCGAATTAATTTGAGTCTCTCCAGCATCCTCTTCTTTTAGGAATTGACTATCCCTTTAAGCCTACCTACTTCATCAATGATAGAAATAGATATTTCGAGGAGCATGTCATTCATTCCTAGATAGATGATGCATTAGAACCTAGTCAATTTATGGACCTCCTACTTTACAATCTACTTTAGAAATCAAAGGACAATTGTCAAGTCTAATAGGGCTTACTCCACCATTTTTTTTGGTTGGGTTCCAAAACATATTTTTTCATTTTATTTAAGGTGTGGTGTTTTTCAATGCTTCCTTCTAAGAATTGATATGGAATTTGAGAAGTGTTGCTCCCCTCAAATCTATTTTCTATAATTTTTCCTTGAAATATGAGAAAACTCCACAGTAATTGTCTTCTCTTTATATTATTGGGTGTCCAATCAATTTAGTTATGAATTTTGAAGCTAGAAGTGGAGATGTTCTAAAATCGTCCCCTCCTTGAAATGTTCACCATGGGGGCATTATTACTTCTAATATATATTTGTGTCTTAGATAATGTTTTTGGAACATGGGCAGTTTTAGCACACACCACTTTATTTTTATAGAACTAAGAAAAAGAGACTTTGTATTGGCAAAAGCTACATTTGAAGAAGTTTGAATAGGAATTCAATCATTCAAAAAATGGCAAAGCCAATGAAAAGAGGATTTAGCTTCTTGTAGAATATCTTCTTGTTTTGTTGAATGCAAAAAAATGATCCATTTACCATGGACTTGAGGAAGCTATTTACATCCACATGCATATATGAAACTTGCAATGTGTGGATGCAAGTGTTTACGCATTCATCAAAAAAATTGTACGTTCATCCAAGAAAGAGGTGATGATGTGCTATGATCATGCTTTCCATAATTTAATTCATTGAGAAAGACAATTTATCAAAGATTCCCTCAAAATAATTATATTGCCTTTTAGTGGAATTCCACTCAAAACCTTGCTTTAGAGCAGCTTGAGAATCTAGTTTGAAAATACAAGGCTATGCTTCTTGTAAGGTAATTATGTGTAAAATCAATTCACTTAGCATGTATTTTTTCAACATTATAAAATATGAATTTTCAAAGTTCTGTATGAAGTGTGACCAAAATTAATCCTAAGCTTTCATGAGCGAAAAAATCAGCCCTCAAAGTGGTTGCTTCTCTTTGAGGGCCTGTGGCCACTGTTCAATGATGAATAGTGGCCACTGCAAAGATAAAAATAAAAATAAAATATTAAATATTAAATATAATAATAATAATAAATAATAATTAAAATAATTAAATAAGATTTGTCTGACATGGTTGTACTCATGCCAAGTTGAATTCCAAAAAAAAATTAGTTTTATAATATTAATATTTTTTCAATTATTCAAATCAATTGTCCCATGTTGATTAGGTCCTATAATTTGTTGTCCAATTTATTTATTTATTTTTAATTTAAATTTAAAAATCTCTGCTAGAGTTTTTTGTCGTTTGGGAACTCACAACCTCTTTAAGGGCACATTTTTTTCCTAATGATTTTAAAAGTTGTTTTTCAATAAACTCCAACTGCCAAGTTTTGGTATTGGAATACTAACTTTTGTTGTGATTGATTGTTTTTATACTTGTATATGATCACCACCTTTATCATTCTAGCCACATCCACCTTTATCGTCCAACCACATCCACCTTCTTAGAATTAATTAATCATTTGTATTATAATTTTGGCAAAATAAAAATAAATCCTATATTGTTTAATTTTTCCAAAAGGTCTTTAAAGAAATTTTGTACTATTTTTAAAAGATAAAAATAAAGAATTCCAATTAATATTATAATTAAAATACCAAATTATAAAAAGGCATTATGGAAAACTCAATTTTATTTGTTTCTTCAACAAAACCTTATTATATTATTATATATTCTTGAACACTTTGAAGAAAATAAAAAAAGGTTGCAACCATCAATCTTTTCCCACTTCATATCAAAAGTCTCCAAGATTTAAAGTATATTATATATCCTTCTTTTCTTATATCATCTTAAAACATCTTAAGAACCAAACCACCAAAAAATATTATTCCATATATTTTTAATCAAAAATCTTAAAATCATGATTTACAAAAATCACTACAAAATCTACACCTTTGGCCCCTTTCTAATTTTCTAACTTGAAATCTTAGTTTCTAAAATTCATTTGATTCATCTTCATATTTTCTTTCAATAAAGGATTATCAAAGTTAGAAAACCCCTTTATTTAAGAAATCTACAAATAATTCAATTATTTTGCACTTCACCAAGTATATTGAAAAATTGGCTTTTTAAAAATGTGAGAAAAAACATGAAAATGCTACTATAAACACAATTGTATGTTCAAGAAAAAAAATATACTTCTTACAAATGCATCATTAACAAAATTAAAAGCATTTAATTTAATGGTATTCTTGTTGAATTTTAGTACAATATATAGTTAAATCATTTACAATAATATAATGTGAATCCTACTTTATTTTATTTTTTGAAAAAAAACATTATATTTCTAGAAATTCAAAAGAAATATATATTCCATTTGATTGATGTCTTGTTTTAACTTTTTATAATATCTTTTAAGATCAATTAAATTCAAATTATATATGTTTCTTTTAAAGCACTTTAGTAAATTAGTATTCAAAGTGGACAAGAATTAAACATTTAAGTAGCTTTATCACTTTTCATCACATACATCATGAACAATATTAATTCCAAATATTTGGTAATAAATTTTTTATTTCATATCATTAATATATATATTTATACATATCTCTTTGTAAGTTTTTATATGTATAAACTTTTTAATGCTATAGTTACATAATACATTCTAATAAGGAATAAATTAGTTATTATTTTTATAACTTAATAAAGAATACATTAGGATTTGTACTTTTAAGCTATATCTTCATGTTGATGACTTCAGTAGTACCTAGACATGTAGAAGATACATAATGAACTTGTTGAAGAAAAAGAACGTTTGTTAGAATCTTGTTGAAGAAAAAGAACTTTCTTTGTGTAATCTAGTAGTTGCTAGATTGTTGTTGAGTGTGTGTTTGACTTCCGTCTCTTTTTTGCCTTTTTGGTTGTATGGTGCTTTTACTCTCCCTTCCTATATCGTCATTGCACCTATGAAAGAAGTGATGAATTGGGCATTTACACACATGTTATCACATAGCATATCACTTTCAATTTGAAGTTAGTCTTTTTTTACACTATATGTTATTGTTTGGTAGTGGAATTTAGTGTTGTTTCTAGGCTTAGGGTTTGTGGTTGCTACTCTTCCTTATTTGTGTTTATTCTATTTTTCTTGTGTTTGCAATGGTCTGTTAAATGTGTTGGACTATTGAAGTTATGTGGATTGATACTCTCTTCTATGCATGCTAATCATCCACAAATGTGCGGTTAAGAGAATTGTGAGAGATACCTACATACATGCATGTTGTATATGGTGTTGTTTCAAATTTCAAATTTGTGGGCTTTTCACTGTTCATTTTACTTCTATTTGTGGATAGAGGTTGGTGTGACTCTATTGCTTGTAATGTGCAGTACCTTTCTAACTTGTTTATGTCTTTGTTGCCACAACATTGCAGTTATTGTCAGTGTCACTATATTTGATTTTGGTAGATCAATGTTTAATAATAAGCTCGTGGTGTTGAATGATGTTGTATGCTTTTGATGCGTGTGTGTGTATATAGAATTTGATGTCTTCAAGTATGTAGCTTGGTTTGATTTTTGAAGTATATGTACTAGTTAGCTTGTCTTCAGTGTGGTCAATTTTCAAGTCTGATCTATTTTAAAATGTAGTGTTGCCAAGTTGCACTACTCAAATAGTCCTTGTAGCTGTTGTATGAATTGAAGGAAAGATATATTGCCATTTTAACTTGAGACAAGAAAAAATGTCACTAGAAGTGTTTCAAATAAAAATGAAAATAAAAGGGCCCCTTGGACAACACCTTCATGACTATCCAATCTTGTGGTTTGGATACTCAGAGAAGGATTCTATGTAAATCTCTTAAAGCAAGGTCCCAAAATCTAAAGCTCAACTTTAAGTGATTGAAGATTCTCCTTTGGAATTGGAAGGTTTTTGGACGATTATGTCACATATATTATGTTTGAATCCATTTACTATAGTTGAAATCTACCATCATTGTGGATTTATGAATTTATAATTGAGCATTTAGTCATCAGGTTTTTTAGATTTCATGTTCTTAAATTAGGATGAAATTTGGCTTTAAATAAATGCAACTTCTAAAATAATAAATTGCATCATAGGGAGTTTTTTTTATTTAGAATTTATAAACATGGTGTGAATCATACAAGAATATTTCCTACAGCTATAGTATTCATGGCAAGGACTCTCTTTAAATACTTATTTGTACTAATAAGGTATTTATGCCATGATAAAATGTTTCCATTAAGTTTATGGTCTACTAAATTTTATCATCTTTGTATGACATATATTCCATAATCCAAATATTGCTATGAAATATATTTTTAGTGCATACTGTGCCTCAGGTCCTATTACCAAACAAAAATTTCAAAGTTCCTTTAACTCTTTAAAGGATTGAACACATTTGGCAAAACTTACATGTATTATAATATGTAACTTCAACAAGTCCAATGAAGTTTTCTTCAAAAGAGAAGATGTGAAACATGATGATTAGAAATTATTTCTATGATTAAAAGTTTGAAAAATAAAGTGGATCTTTGTCAAATCAATTTAAAGCCATTTACATTTAAAAATTTACCAAAGAAATAATTTTCATTTATAGTATTTGAAATTTTTTGTAATTGGTCAAAATCTTTAGTTGCAATTACTAAAAAAGAAGTACACAAAAAAACCCATAATCTTAGTTTTTCCAAATGGTAAGTTTTCATGTACTACAAATATGTTGGCCATTTTTATTCTTTCCCATATAATAAAAGATTGGCCAGTTGTAACTTATAGCATTTGTAGAGGCTGCTACCCAGATGAAATGAATTACAGAAAGAGCAGCAGCCAGTTGTTGGACTCAAGGTTTTGAGACTAAGGTAGGATGCTCTAAAATGGACCATTTACGGGCTGTTCCACCTTTTTCATATGCTTCTGTAGACCTTAAGATTTTTTTGCATATTTTACAGAGAAAGGTAAATGGATGCGGCATCTAACACAAGTGGTTTCATAATTTTCCAAGCAATACTGAATTAGTTATGATTTTTCAAAGTTTTTGGTTCTATGCACCTATTTATGACCGCAGGTTTGACAAAATCAGCACACATGCGGCCTATAAAGGAAGATGAGGAAACCAAGAATAAGCATGGCGATTTGCAATAAGTAACAAGCAAGGGTTCTTAAAGCAACCATACTTATATCCAATCAATTTTAGATTTTGTATTCTTCAAATAAAGTAGTTGGCTTGTTAACTTCTTATTTAAATACTTAAATGTCCACCTATCACTACATTTAAGAATGAACCTAACCACATGCTTTAACCAGCCACATTTTACCTTTAAAGCGATCTTAAACACACTTTAAGTTGTTCCCACTTTATCTTCAGTCCATTAAAGTCTGTTACAGATCCATATTAAGGCCACTTGAAGTTCATTTTATACCTAAATATAGGGTCGGTTTGAAGAAGATGGATGCTTTTAGAGCACACTACCTTAGAGGTCCATGCTGGCCATTGTCTACGCTTTCATACAATGCACTGAAAAGAGGCTGTCACCTCTTTTCAGTGCATTAGTTCCTCCCCCCCTTTCTCAAAAAAATCACAGATTGTTGATTTAAAAAAACAGAAAAATGTTTCCCCTCCAAGATGCCGTTGATTTCTTACAAAATCACAAGCCCTTGATCTTTGCAAGATTCAATCCAAGCCGTCCAAATATGAATCCAAAATAAAATATTGAATACGGATATGATATAAATACGGAATGGATACGGATAATGGATACAGATACAAGATACGACTTCAATATATTGTACAGGGCATAAGATACGGTTAAAATACAAAATACAAAATACACGATATGTCCCATATCAATTGTCACCCCACCCCCACCTGGAAACTACAAAGTGGGGAGGGGGTTCTTGAAACTTTTTTAAATTAAATTAAATTTGAAATAAATTTATTAATTTAAATACAAAGGAGGGGGGAAGGTATAAATGTTTTTATTAATTTAAATACAAAGAGGGGGAGGGTATGTGTTTCAGTGCATTGTGATACAGTTTGTCACACAACGCACTGAAAAGTGGCTGTACCAGCCAGCCAGAAGCTTTCATACAGTCCATGGGAATCCAACCTTGAAAGCAAAGTTGTTCAAAACAATTAATGTGATGAGAGATTTTGGTTGAAAGCAGAGTTGTTCAAAATCACATGAGGAGGGATTTTTGTGTCAATCGTAAGCTTAGATTGTGCTACCCCTCTAGGATACTATACACGATTGATAACATCAATGAATTTGCCGATTTATAAAACTGAAAATCAACTGGTTATTAAATCTTTTAAATCAGGTGAATTATTCAAAAATATAAGTCTTTCTTCAGAAGTACTGTAGTCGTCGCTTTTGATTCGTACTGAGGATAAGGGAGAATCTGGGCAAGCACCATAGCTCTTGACTTGTCAGAACGGAAGAAAACATGGTATTCATTGCACTGGTCAAGTTTGTGATGAACTTTTTCAGAGTTTTGGTGTGAAGCGGCTTTTTCTGAAAACAGTCTCCTGAAAGTGGGATTGAAAGGCAAAATTGAGACTGCATGTTACTGATTAACCAGCAGCCATTTCTCATCTACTGCAATATTTAAGTTGAATTTTTAGGTTTAGGGTGTGTAATTTAATGACGGAATTCTTAGGTGCTACAATCTAGTTAAGCAATCGTATTATTACAATGCTGTTGTTGAACAAGGGCAATGGGCCCCTTCTGCATTGGCCTTGAATGTCTGTCAGAACACTTGGGAGCTATCAGTGCCGAGAAATTTGAAATGGAGTGGAAACTAGGGCTTTGGAGACTGAGGCTATGTGAGAGCTGTGAATTGGGCTTGAGATTCTTGGTTGTAATCTAAAATTCTTGTTGTAGAAGTAAAGTATTGATCTGGCAATCAGGTCGGTTGACAAGCACATTAACATATACCAATGTAAATCGGCACAGATTTCTAAATTGAGGCTTTGTAATTCTAAGTCCAATCGGGGAGGGTAAAACATACCGACGGCGTGGGTCTGGATTAGTATTCTAATACGTGGGAATCGGAGATTTCGAATATCTCGATGAGACGGGTGGGTGACCCGGCTCCTCAACCGCCCGAACGAACGAATACTGTATGCCGGTCGAAGTTGCAACTGTGAGTTGGACCGAACTTTAATCCACACTGCGGTTGCATGTCGTGTTCGATCGAACTTTGATCCCCACTGCTGTTGCATCTCTGAGTTCGACCGAACTTTTTATCCCCTGCTGCAGTTGCACTCTAAGTTTGACCAAACACTAATCCAGGTTGTGGTTGCAATCATATGTTCGAGCAAACCCTAATCATCTTCATTTGTGATTGACGTTGAATTCCCTCTAGTTCTTGTTCCTGCGCGCTTCGTCGGCAATTCCGAATTGTTTTTGTGTCAATCATCTTGGTATGCACCTCTTTGAATTCATCGCGGTTGATGTAGTTGTCTTAGTAGTGCATTCGGAAATGAAAAGCGATTTTTAATATTTGTTGAAATCTCTATCTTTTTGTGCTGAAGGAAGCGACTGAAATGGGGAGGAGACCGATCGCCCCATCAAAGTCTAGAAACCCTACACAAGCAATTTGATCACCCCGATCCCCGACCGAGGCACCTCTCGGCGCCGAGGGGAGGATCAGACCCCCCCCGGCTGACCTTGTCTGTACACATATCCGTCGTCGTCGTCGTAATTGAGATCACAGAGCCCCCGCCCCCGCCCCCGGGGATACCTCTCGGCGCCGAGAGGAGGCTCAGGTTTCCGAAAGTCCCTAAACCCTATATCGTCCGTCCCTAAACCATAATTGCTTCGAACGACGACTACCAGAGACTCTATCACCGACAGCAATAACGTGGAGATAGATTGGAGATTCTTACCTCTTCACCCACGTCTGTCGGTGTTGCAACAAAATCCGTAGATAGATTCCTCTCGTCCTGACTTCCAGATCCATCCCCCTCGCTTCTCCCTCCTCCCGCTGCCGCGCTCCGCGTCGCCGACGAAGCGTGCAGGAAGAAGAATCTGATGGACTCGAGTTCGTTCACACATGAAGAAGATTAGGGTTTGGTGCAGCATATGGTTGCAACCTCAACCTGGATTAGGGTTTGGTCGATTACAGAATTGCAACCTCAGTGGGGATTAAAGCTCAGTCGATCTTAGAGTTGCAACCTCAACCAAGATTATAGTTCGGTCGAACTCAGAGTTGGAACCTCAACCGGGATTACGATTTGGTCGGACACAGAGTTGCAACTTCAAACCGGGATTAGGGTTTCGTCGGTTCCAGACTTAGAATTATCCAGCCCCACCCGTTCGGTATGTTATCCTCCCCGATTTGACTTAGAATTACAAAGCCTCAATTTAGATATCAGTGCCGATTAACATTGGTATGAGTTAGTCTGCTTGTCAACCGACCTTTTCAGAGCTGATTGCCATTTGAGGAAGCTAAACTCCTTGAACCAATTTTTAGATAATTTTCTTAGGATGAAAAATGGAACTGGCAACTAACCGAAGTCGTTTCATTCTTCGTGCAGTTTTTCTAACTTCGTGCAATTTGTTACGAATTTTTTGAAGTTGAAACACAGTGATCACTAGAGTATCTTACCAGAGTACTAGAACAATTTAATCTTCTAAATAATACATTATCTCAGAAATCTGAAACTTCGGGTGCTCAGGAGTATGCCCTCATCCCTGGACGGTCCTCAGCTTAGGGTTTTGTTTATGAACTATACATTCCGCATAAACCTACCTTCACGTTCGTGCAAACTCTTCACTCACTTTTATATTGTATTGGTCTTTTTCTGAAGCAAACAAAGATTTTCCCATTTTCAGGTGATAAGTTATGGTGCAACCAATCTGGCCCTGGCTCATACATTCGTTCGCTCAAGTTGTAGGCTTCTGTTCTTCCGCAGAATTCTGCATAGCTGCATGTTGGCTTGTACAGAAATCCGCCTGCAGCTTGGAAGCAGCTTGAAGGGGCTACTGGTTGAAAAATGGGGCTTAAGTTTTACATGAGCAGCTGCAATTGGTCACTTCAAGGTTTTGCCACGTGAGAGTACGTAGCTGTGCGTCACGGAGGTGGGGCCTTTGCCAGTCTTTTGAATTTTCTTCACGCATTTGTCTGCAAATATCACCCGTTTGACTAAAAGCATGCATACAAGATGAGGAAGAGGGGAGAGATACAGTACCAGATTTTGCAAGGAGGTATACCTTGTATCTCGATGGCTCCCTTCTTCATTTCGGTCGCAAGCAATCGGCAGAATTGGTCACGCTAGGCTCGTTGCAGGTCAATTTCGTTGTACACGGTCAGTAACACCGCGAGGAGCACGACAGAGTTACAGCCAAGGCCGCGATGTCGCAACCCAATGATTACACTGTGCAGGGCTGGGGAGAGGCCCAGACGGTGTACCGGAGCAAATTGCAAGAACGCCTTGCGAGAGTTTTCGATCTCCGGGGACCGGACCCCGACAACACCACGCCGCTGAACGCGATCATGAGTCATGTTCCAGTTCATCTGCTAGAGCAGGCCAAGACGGGCGTTGCGGAGATCATCATCACCGTCAAGCTGATGCGCCGGAATGAAGAGGTCCCTCGTAACAACTGGACAGTCAAAGTGAACCTGGATGGGCGGAACGACACGAGCGGCAGAGCCCAGCTGCCTCACATCGGCTTCAGTGTGAGCCCGGACCCCAACGGTACGCGAGAATCGCACGTTTTCGTGAGGGATCCCCTCCCCAAACGCACCGCAGTCAGAGGCAGGCTTAACGACCCGTTCGAGCCCTATTCTTTGGCCCCGAAAGAAGTCAAGTGTGGGAAGCTCAGCAATCGAGCTGTGGACAATCGAGATGTGTGGCATGTTGACGCGCTGATTCGTCGCCACACATCGTCGACCTGAGCTGATCTTTTATGTTCTTGAGCCCCGAGTATTCCATGTAGGCTTCACATCTATGTCTGATTTGTAAGCAAAAGTACCACTGTGGTCCTGGTGGCTAGTAGATTATAGCACAGACAGCGTCATTGCGACATCGCCAGCTACGTTCCATAGACTTCAGTTTTTGCAACTTTATAGTTCCTGAAGAACCTCACCTGGTCTTCTGTAATTATCCTCTGTAAGTTGTGTTTTAAAGTGACTACTGTTACACTGTACAGTTTTCCAACAACTTAAACGTGGCCAAGCGATTATCGTATTCCGTAGTATGAGTAAGTTCTAGAGCGATGCCTTATGGGCATCTTGGCATGTCAAGCTTGTGAGGGGTATAACCGTATAAAGAAGGTAGCAACAATGAGGTATGCATCGGGTACTGAGAGTTGAGGGAACCTTATGTGATCTCTGTTTTATCAATACATGGCGCTCGAAATGACGCCACTACTGCATACGGAATTTCACTCGCAATTCTCTCAAAGCTCCCATTGTCTCTCCCCGATCTTCCCCGCAAAATCCTAAAGTTGTTACATCAACAATTGCAATTGCATCAACCCAGTTGCACCAATTTTCTCTCCAACACACCGACCGCGCTCAAAGAGACGGAACACTACAACGAGAGGCTAAAGCCCTTGGATGAATGAATGTCTCTATCGCCCATAGAAACAAAATCATCTACAGGAACGGCTAATTTATCTTTTTTGGGATGTTTTATATATATATATATATATATATATATATATATATAATTTTGATGATTTTGGTGGCCGCACAATGGAATTTATACTTTATGTGGTGATATATTATAATTTGTTTAAATAGTTAAATAGTTAAAAAATTGGAAATCATTGCAGCCTGAGCTTCTTTCCTCTTTCTTGAAGACTATTGTAAAGTGCATTACCGTACATAACATTCATTAGCAGAGTAGTAGGCTGCCTTCCCTTGGACGGAACGATGTGGTATATTCTGCAGCATCTCATTCGGCGGTTGAAATGGTGTGGAATATACCACACCATTATTAGCTAATTTACACGCGTCGATTTTATCGACGCGTGTAAGTCAGTTGGCTGCAACTGTACAACATACATTAAAAATTAAAACAAAAGCAATTTCCATACACCCATTAAATCAAACACACAATAACCAACATTCTACACCTATACATTGTATGTTTTGAAAACTCAAAACATTATTGGTTTTGCATGAATGCAAGCCAAAAATACAATTCATTACTTTTCCAGCTCTTGGCTTGCATTTATATAGAACCAATACTATTTTGAGATTTCAATGGAAAAGAAAGTTATATATATACACTTGGAGTGGTAGGAGGTAGAACAGCCCATGTGGGATAAACAAGTTAGAATTTGTTGTTTGTGAAGCACTCATAGTTAAGTCAAAAACAAATAATTTTGTTAAAAGTGGAATTTCAGACCTTATTTAGGCATAGTAGAATAACTCTTCTCAGAAAACTTTGAACTAAAAGAAGTTGGTAAATAAAGATAAGTTTCACTTCCAAAAATACGTTTGGCATTTTGAATATCCAGTCAAAAGTTATTGACAAATTTGAGAGAAGGTTTGGAATGGACAATTTCTTTAACATTTTTTCAACCCCTCTCTCAAATTTGTCCATAACTTTTGATTGGATATTCAAAATGCCAAACGGATTTTTGGAGGTGAAACTTGTCTTCATTTACCAACTTCTTTTAGTTCGAAGTTTTTTGAGAAGAAATATTCTACTATGCCTAAATGAGGTCTGAAATTTCACTTTTAACAAAATTATTTGTTTTTGACTTAACTATGAGTGTTTCACAAACAACAAATTCTTAACTTGTTTATCTCACATGATTTGTTCTACCTCCTACCAACCCATGTGTATATAATGAGTGTCTTCTCACTAGAGAACTCAACATGAGTTATTGATGGCAAATGGTAAGATTATGATAGTGTATAACTCATTGGATTTTCAGTGTTTTTGGCAAACTAGATTTGTAAGTTTGGTCCTAAAATTACCAAAAGAAAGACTGTGGAGAATATCATAATTTACTGCCACTATCCCGGAACCGAAGCTTGCATTAATGCTGAGAGGATGCATTCTGTGGATGAGGACTCCAGAGAGGAAAAAGCAGCCTCCCTGAAGGCTAATGAATGTTATGACAATTGTTCACCCTTGTCTGAATAAATGAATGCTTCACTTGCAACCAGGGGTTTCTTTTTGGTTTTAGGACAAATGGTTATGTGGCCTTTCTTCAAGAAGTTTTTGAGTTTTGTGGCTCCTTCATTATTGGGGTTTGAATTGAAGAAGGCCAATTTTAGATATGCAATTTTGAATATGTAATTTTTGTATGCAATTTTTGTATGTGCTGGCTTTACAAAATGGATGAAATGAGGTTTTGGAAACATTGTGACAACAGTGTGTAGGGCCATTGTTTCAGTTTGGCATTTTTTAACACATTTATCCTCTTTTTTTCCTAAAGGCTTGAAGCTGCTCAATTTTTTTTTGAGGAAATTGGGCATTTCATTGCCTAAAATAAACCCTGCTTGCAACGCACGAGTGAGCTCTTTCACCCATAAATTCAACTCTCTGCTTCAGTACTTATGAGCTTTAAACCTTACATTCATTCATCGAAGCTCCAAAAGCAATGGTTCTGAGTGAGAGCAATTATGAGAGGCGGATATGTATGACAACATAACATTCAAGAGCCTTCAGAGAGGCTGCCTTTGCCTCTCTGAAGTCTTCATCCACAAAATGCATCCACATATTATTAATGTAAGCTTCAGGACCGAGACAATGACAGTACATTTATGGTGCGATCTATTTTTTTGGCTAATTTTAGGACAAAATATACAAACAAATAATTATAGAGATAGATGGTCTGTCAAAATCCAAAGAATTCTTTGAGTATTATACCAATGAAATCTAACCATTTGACATCAATAACTTATTCTGAGTTTTTTGTAGGAAAAAGAATCTCTTTATGTACATATGGGGTGGTAGGAGGTAGAACAAACCATGTGGGATATGTAAATAATTTAGAGTTTGTAATTTCTCAACCGCTCATAGTTAAGTCTAAAGTAGGAATTGTGTTAAAATTATAATTTCAGACCTCATTTAGGCTTAGTGGAATACCTTTTTTCAAAAGAATTTGAACTGAAAAAAGTTGTGGAAACAAGCTAAGTTTCATCTCCAAAAATCTTTTTTAGATTTAAATCTTCCACTCAAAAGTTATGGACAAATTTCAGAGAGGATGTATAAAAATGTCAAAAAAAATACCTTTCAAACCCCTCTATGAAATTTGTCTATAACTTTTGAGTGGAAGATTAAAATCTGAAACGGATTTTTGGAGATGAAATCTAACTTGATTCTCCAACTTATTTTAGTTCAAAGTATTTTGTAAAAAGTTATATTACTATGCCTAAATGAGGTCTGAAATTATAATTTTAACACAATTCCTACTTTAGACTTAACTATGAGCGGTTGAGAAATTACAAACTCTAAATTACATATCCCACATGGATTGTTCTACCTCCTACCACCCCATATGTACATAAAGAGCTTCTCTTCCCTACAAAAAATCAAAACAAGTTACTGATGGCAAATGGTTAGATCTCATTGGTATAATACTCACTGAATTCTTTGGGTTTTGACAGACCATCTATCTTTATAATTATTTGTTTGTATATTATGTTTTACCTCCGACCACCCCAGTAACCCGATTGTGCAGTCGTGACCTTGGCACTGAGCAGAAGTCTGACAATATGGACGCGTGGCTTATTAGCTAATGTTGGGTGTGGAATATTCCACATCATTCCGTCACAGGGAAGGCAGCTGCTCTCACAGCTCTTGAATGTTATGAACTTGAGTGACCATTTTCAAACACTCTTTGACTCAAAATGGACACACCAAATGACCTTCACTATCTCCTCAAATGATATTATAAATATTAGACACTCACGTACACAGAAACCTCAGCAAACTCATGTGCCTTTAATTGTGAAGAATTCTCTAGTCAACTACTAGTCCAAAATATTGGTGAATTTCTATTGACACGGGTTTCACGACCCAGGTAACTCAATTCTGTAGCCTAAGGTAGAGAGGAATCTATTCAGTCCCAGCAATTGAACTTGGATTCTCGTCTCTATGATCAATGTCAAAATACACTTCAGAACACTCAAAAATGAATACCAGACATAACGTAGACGATGTTGGTTTTGGGTGCTTCCTACCTTAGAGGCGAATGATTCAGCTTGTGGGTGACAAAGCCGGAGATTCATTAAAGAGGTCGGAGAGCTTACATGCTCATGTTCCTAGCTCCAGGCGATGAGGTGTTCCGTTCGAAGGATTGTCAGAGTACAGTACTTGCGGAGCTCTTTCAAACTTATGTGGGCACTGGGGAGGCCGGAGCATCATATTCTGAAAACAAGGACTAACATCGTTGTGTTTTCTTGGCTGCATATAGCGGAGGAAGCATCATATTCTGAAAACAAGGACTAACATCAGTGCGTTTTCTTGGCAGCATGTAGCGGAGGAGCATCATATTCTGAACACAAGGACTAACATCATTGTGTTTTCTTGGCTGCATATAGCGGAGGAGCATTATATTCTGAACACAAGGACTAACATCGTTGTGTTTTCTTGGCTGCATATAGGCTATGGTGCCGATCAGTTGCTGTAAATCAGTGGAGGTGACGGAGTATAGATTCTTCATAGACTGTCAGGCATGCTTGGGTGAGGTGTTGCCTGAGTTTCTTGTTTCTGTATGGGGTGTCTTGAGAGTGAAAAAACCCGACAGCGAAGAAGTTTAACTGATGTTTGTGAGCTTTGTTTGTGGGCTCTGTTTCGATGCATTCAGATTCTTGAGGTTCTGTGCATGAGGTTCAATGTAGCTGATAGCAATCGCTAATTAGAATATCGGCACATTGCCGAGGAGCAGCTAGCTACCAGAGCTCAGTCTAGTGTTGTATAGCTCGAGCTGATCGGGATGATGATGTGGGTGATGATCAAAGTGGAGCAATGAGCATGACTTCTATACGTACAGGGTCTGGTTTTTTTAACTAAAGGAATTTTATGAAGTCTTACGAAATTTTCATCTAGAAAACAAGCTGAAGGGCTCCCCAGAATCTAACAATGCAGACATTTACGTTTGCAGCTTTTGGGGCCCAAAGAGTAGAGGTATAGTCAAGCAATGAGAAGGTTGAGCAGAGAGGTGGGGACCTGGATTGGCTTGTAGCGTAGAAAGGCTCTAGCCGCACGGTCCCTACTGTGGCTGGGCATCCTCGTTTTCTGATATATAGTTGCGCTCCTTGTTTGGAAAGAATGTTGTTGTTGCTTTTTGTGGCAATTGAGGGCCTTGCGACCAGATTCTCCACAATATATACACAAATCTTGGTCAAGGCGACGTTTTTTTTCTCTTGCGCAGTTAGTGGCTTGAATCGTACTGCATCAATTTGCATGTCTTCTGGTCCTGACTGTAAGCTTGAGGTGTTTGCTGACGTGACCGCTTGAGAAGAATATGGTTTTGGTGAAGTCCAAGAACGTTGATCTTGACGTCATTGAAATCATCGATTGTCACATTTCACAGCTTGACTTATTGCTTCATTGAGTGTTTGTGGATCAGGCAGTGATAGTAATAAGTCTTTTACGTCATCCCGCAGTCCCCAATGAAATTGACTTGTAAGTGCTTCTTCGTCCCAATTGATGTCGCAAGCTAGTTGTCTGAAGTCTGATGCATATACGGAGGCAGAGAGGGATCCTTGTCGTAAAGAACGGATCTTGGTTGTTGCCCAACGGATCTTGTCATGTTCTCCAAAAGCTTCTGCAAAAGCAGCTAAAAACATGTCGAAGTTGGTTAAAATCAAAGATCTCTTTTCAAACAAAGGAGCAAACCAAGATAACGCTTATCCAGTAAGTAAAGTGCTAACTAGTCCCACTCGTAACTCGTCCATTGGATACTGCCGAGGTTGAAGAAAAGTAATGAGTTGAACTTGATTCACAAATCCTCGAAACTTTGATCGTGAGCCATCAAACTTATCAAGAAGGCTGACTTTTGGTTCCTTGAAAGTCGGGATACTTGGAATGAGACTTTGAGTAGACGAATTCTCCACATGAGTTGAAGTGCAAGGCAAAGGTTGGGATGTCCGGACTGGTCCTTGGTCGGTGTTGAGCTTTATAATAAAATCTTCAATACCATTTGTCCTCATCGATAAAACTTCAAAGGCTTTTAGAACTAAGTCTAACTTTGATTAAGCTAAATCATTCATACTAGCATCTTCACCTCTTGACATCTTAAGATACTTGATAGAATTGCAAAAAGATTTTTACAAGGGGTAAAACCAATTTAGAGGTGGGTAATCCATAATCTCGAAATGATTAAAGTTCCTTCTGAGAAGAGAGATGCACACTCAATGAAGAGAAAGAACTTAATGAAAAAACCTTGTTTTAGTCTTGACAGACTGTTACGGACACCTTAAACAAGAGCAAGAAGCAAAATATATCTAAAACAAAAAGCTAGAATACAAGAGATGTGTTGTCAAGACTAAAGATGTCCTTAGTCTTTACATCCTTATATACTACTACCTAGCTTTTTATTTTTAGTCTAGGAAGTTCTACTTTTATTTCCTATTACTATATATCCATGACATCTTATGATTTATGTGTGCTTTTTTTTTTCTTCTAAACTCCTACCTAATTCTTATTTGTCATTGAATGGTGTGTAATTTTTTTCTTTAATTCAAGAGCTATGGGCTTTCAATATTGAATTAGAAGTATGTCCATCATCCATTACATTTGATGAATCCACACCACTACATTCTTCCAAAAAATAGAAATGGAAAATGTCACAAGGGGATGCCATGTGATATGACATCAAGACTTTGTTCAAAAGTGGCTGACATCATGGGGAGTTGATTCAAAAAGGTGAGCTCCGTAACACCAGATTTAGTATAGGGCAATGCCCGAGGAAGAGGGGATTGCGTGAAAAAATGGACCGACGAGGAGGGCGGAGCCCGACGAGGAGGTGCATTTTTTCATGCAATCCCCGCCGACGAGGAGCCATTGCCCGACGTAAATCACGAATAGATGGATGAAAATTGGGGATGAGAAATCGAAGTCGGATGAGAAATCCGTAATGCCCGATTACACAGGAAAACCCGCGTAATCGGGCATTACGCTGCAGAAGCCTCCCGCAAAATGAACAGTGCAAATCCCGGGAGTGGTTTACGAATAGGACAAAAGAGGCTAAATGGGGCATTACATGAGGCTTGACCTCAGGTTAACTTAATGTGGGTTAAACAGGAGATAAGAAAGTATATTCTTTGTCATCCTCCTCTTCCAGATTCATGATGGTGTGAATGGAGTTCCATGAGGTAGTACAATCTGCAGACAAGCAGGACCCTTAAAAAAGAAAGTAGGTACTATAGCTCTATCCTCTCAAGTCCCATTCCTTGCAAAATATCTACAGTACAGCAGCCTGCATTTTATGGAGTTCATATGTGATCTACACTAAATAGTGAAATTAGGTTGCCTTAACAATTAGGTTGCCTTACTTCAAGAAAATTACTTTACAAGCCATCAAAGTCAACAAATATTTCTATAGATATTTCCATTTGTACACATGGAGATTCATGGGTCCCAATTACAACTACACTGAATTCAAAAGTAGTAAATCTTTGTAAAGAAACAATAATTATTTATATAGTGTAGAGCATCGAGAAATTAGTGTGGGGCAACCTAATTTCACTATTTAGTGTAGTTATTTGATTTGAAAGCATACAACATGGGATGGCCAGAATGCTGTTCTTTTATGTTTTGCTTCACCCTTGCTGCAAGAGAAACATGGAATTATTAGGACATATCTAGATTAAAATCGATTGACCAAGTTGTGTTGGAGCATGTATCCAGTTATAATATAAACATATCACAAACTTTGTCTTCCAAAGAGAGAATTTATCTATAACTTTTGTCTATAACTTTTGAGTGGAAGATTAAAATCTCAAACGGATTTTTGGAGATGAAATTTAACTTGATTCTACAACTTATTTTAGTTCAAATGTTTAAAAAAAATGGTATTCTACTATGTCTAAATGAGGTCTGAAATTATAGTTTTAACACAATTCCTACTTTAGACTTAACTATGAGCGGTTGAGAAATTACAAACTCTAAATTATTTACATATCCCACATGGTTTGTTCTACCTCCTACCACCCCATATGTACATAAAGAGATTCTTTTTCCTACAAAAAACTCAGAATAAGTTATTGATGTCAAATGGTTAGATTTCATTGGTATAATACTCAAAGAATTCTTTGGATTTTGACAAACCATCTATCTCTATAATTATTTGTTTGTAAATTTTTTGTCTTCAATTTCCCACTAATCCGATTGTGCAGTCATGACCTTGGCACTGAGCAGAAGTCTGACATTATTGACGCGTGGCTTATTAACTAATGTTGGGTGTGGAATATTCCACATCATTTCATCCTTTGGATGAAATGATGAGGAATATACCACATCATTCCGTCAGAGGGAAGGCAACTGCTCTCACAGCTCTTGAATGTTATGCATTGAGTTAAGTGTGATGGTATATCATTAGAGGCTTGAATAATGAGAAATTTGCCACTACCAACAAGTTTTATTTCTAAAGTGAAGACATGATCAATAACATTAGCAAAATAATCCTTACTCAAAAAACCTTGAAATTTTTTGACTAATAGCTTGGATCCTACTTCTACTTGTATATGATCGCATATAGTCATTATAATATATTTTTTACACATAGATCCTACTTCTACTTCAAAAATTATCAAAACATTTCTTACCAACAAAGACACAAAAAACAAACATCACTTCTGTAATAGACATAAATTAGACATATTAATTATCCATAGTTTTATTTTGTTTCTATAAATAAATCAAGCTCATTCAAATAGAATGAAACACACTAATTGTTTTGTATTATATTCTTGAAATAGAAATCATTTCATTTGATATTTTCAGGAAATTAAAAAAAATTAAAAAATTAAAAAAGGGTTTTTTGTTTCAACTTCCTTGATAGATTCAGAGTAGATTCTAGATCCCTATCGCAAATCACACTTAAATTTTTGGATAAGAATAGTTTTTGTATCTACTACAAAAAACTAGACTCATTGATCCATATAACACTCCCAAGTGTTAGCTAGTCTCCAGTACTGTGAAGATACTTCTGTCTTATTTATAGTACTTGTATCTCAAAGAAAACAGAGTATGTCTAAGTGAGTTCCGTATGCACAGAACTTCATTAGATAGCACATAACTTGAGCACAACTCTACATAAATCAGTGGACTGATTTATCGAAAAAAATATACAGAAGTAAAAAAATGTCACTCCCTGTACAATTTCGACCAGACTTGCAATTTTGGCCAGGCATACAGTTTCGGCAAGGCATATAGTTTCGGCCAGGATATGAATGCCTCGCCTCAGTAGCTAAAGCCCAGCAGGCTTGCTGTGACTGCAAACCGAAAAAAATACCGGCATACAGAACAAGTGACCATTTTTAAGTTCTGGACCCACGACATTGATCAAGACTACCAACCAAAGCTTTAGATTAAAAAATCCAAGCAAAATAAGAAGGTGATACACAGGAGCTTCACACGCCAAAAATACGTAGCTTGAAAATTTTGAAAAAATTCTCAGGAGGTGGCAACCCTCATCTGTACCCATATCAAAACAGCAAACCATTAGTATGCTATTAGACGTGCACGAGGTGTCTTCAGGTAGCCACTACTTGTTATTGTATATTCACCAAAGAAAATCTTCAATCCAACCTACAAAATCAAAGCACATTCAATTCCAAAGAGTTGAAAAGAGTTTTGCTACATAATAATAGAACACCTGTTGGCCGTTGTTCTGTGAACCAAGCACCATCTCTGTAAGCAACAAGACGCCTGATTGTGCAATCCCAAAAGCAAGGTGATCACTAAACCTTGTTATGTGTTAGTGAAGACTAATCACAAAATGCAGATGGAGAATACCCCAAGCACAGCACAATTTCGAAATAGTCACAGCAGGCTAACTGTCTTCTGCCAAAGCCAGCTTATTTCTGTTGTAGTACACCCCTTCTTAACTGCCAGTATGTCACAGACAAGTTAAAGCTACTGGTTCTCAGTGCCGTCATATTTTGTTTTAGGAAGAGCAATCCAAGCATCATGGCAACTCATTAAACTTATCAAATATCTATCCTGACAAGTAGTAGATATCACCATTAACATAATTTGAGCATTTTACAGCTCAACTATTAAATTATGTAAGGTGCATAAGCTGCTTACTATGGGACTTAGTATCTCAGAATCATCCTGTAAAAAAACTCCTCAAGGGAGACTTTTTCCGGATAGAATTATAATGTCACAACCAATATGACATTAAAGCATAAATGTTATGTATGAATTTATATTCCAGCGATAGACTCTAACTATTTCTAGGATTAAATCCTAAAATATAAGTCTAAAAAAGAAAAAAAAGAAAAAAGAAAAAATATAGATATATAGATATATAGATATATAGATATACAAATATATAGATATATAGATAAAGATATAGATATATATATTTTTAATTTCCTTTGAATTCATTAATTTATAGAAAAAATCTAATTCTAGTAGGAAAATATAATATTATCACTCAAACTAATGGGTATAAAATCAAAAGTCTCGTTTCAAAAGAAATTATAATATAATCGAGGAAATGACTAATCAATCTTAATCTTTAAAAAACATTTGAGGTCCTCGGACGGTTATCTAAATTTAGATTTTAAAATCTTTCTTAAAAGGGAATCATATAGCTTCAATTAGTGATAAACTTCTACCAGTCTCAAGGTTACTATCTACTCAAATTTTTATTATCAAACTTTTCAATGCAAAAAATGCATATTCAAATTGTATTTAAAAATCCAAAACATAAAATGGTAGATGCATCTTGTGAAGACAAATGATACCAAGGAAGTTCACTCTTAGTTGAGCATTGGAAGAGTTTTTCCAAAGACTCTTTAAAAAAAACACTCATTAAACCCTTTAAGGTCCACACATCTAAAAAGTGGACGCGCTTTGGTCAACTTTGTTTACAACTTTCAAAATATCCATTATTGATATGCATTTTAAACTAAAAAAATGAAGCATGATAAGTTTAAGTTCTATTTCATTTTAAAATTTTGAAAAAATTGAAAAAATTGAAGGAATTGTTGCAATTGCAAGCTCCAAATATCAAAATCCATATTACACCATGATATTGTGTGTTTTTCATTTGAATTTTTTTTAAATGGTCTTTAAATTTAAAACTATTCAAATATGTTTTTCATTCTAACCTTCATTTATGGTGAAAGTCCCAAATTATTCTAATATATAATATAACATATATAATTTTACTTCCACCTTTTACTTTAGAAAATTATAATTATTTGATGTTTCCATCAAAACTCACTTTTTCATGAAAATATCAACATTCTATATATCGGTTATATAATAGGATAACTACAACTTGATAGTGAAGTTTGAAAATTATTGTCAAGGGTGTTTGGATGTAAAAAATGGAACAACTAATTGAAAAATATTCACGCTAATCTCCCTTGCTACTTGTACCTCTACAAATAATTTCAAGTTAATTGGACTATTTTTGCTATATTTACAAATTTATTTTCACTTTTATTCTCAAAAATTGCAACTATGACAATTTTTCATGAAACAAAGTAAAAAATTTCATAATAATTGACAATTCATAGTGTCACGTAATAAAAATATAAGATTGATATTTGAACACAATTTACAAGGAAAAATTTAGCTTAGACATGATGTTTGATTATTTTGCAGTGGATCTAGAGTAAACTATCCATTTACCGCACACATCCAAAAAACAGACAACAACCATTGCCAATTACTACACAATAATTGTGCAACTCAACTACCAATTCAATTGTGATGAGAATTTTTTTTGTATCACCACCCAATGACCATAGAGTATGTGGTGAAGAGTTGCAAGGAATTTTTAACTAGATTTCCACCACACTGCCTTTAAATTGCAATAAATTTGTAGGAAAAAATCTTTTCGCATTTTTTTTAAGGTGAATCTTAACATGACATTTAATAATCACATCAAATTTCAAAATATGAAAGTCTCTATATTTATTTTGACAAGGATTTGAATTTTGTTTGTGCAATGATTGGCAAGTTTACTATAGTCCTTTAGGGATTAAGGGTTAAAAGTTTACATACGAATGTAAACTTTAGTACAGCCATTACAATTAAGTCAGCAATAACTACTCATTCATCTGGTGGTAAATAATGTATTGAATATGCATATTCAAATGTAAAAGAAACTAGAAATACGACAAAAGATCTACAAAAGAGAATCATGTTGCAAGGATTGGCTATGTTAACATTTTTGTTTTCATACATACGATCCGGTATCAAACGCCATTAGACTTTGATTGGAAACTAGACTCCTACTTTAATACCAAGCAAGATCCAAATTTGCCAAAATGTATTGAATGCATCATTATAGAAAGACCATCTAGCATTGTCTAAGATATCTTGTTGTTGGAGGCCTTGGAAGACAAATGCTGAAATGTTTTATTTTGACATTCTACAATAACATTTTCTCCTAAATTTGACAAAATTGGGTCACATTTGGTTTTATAAAACCCGGCCAAGGTATACTCACCCAACATTGCCATTGCCCATTTACCACCACTGCTATACTTTGACCTTGAATGTTCACCTTTATTCATCCCAAAATACCACAAGCTCTCAAAAGCAACTAATGGGAGTTGAAGCATTTATTGCTTCAAGGGTGGTAATTGGATGCGAGTCTAATGACTCAAGTAGGCATGTAGGTATCTTATACTTTCAACTTTGAAAATTTAAGGAATCATGTTGTTTGAGTGCTAAAAATTTATGAAACTACTTCAGTTGGTTTTCTCTTAGGGAGACATTCTCACATAGGAAATTCATCATTTGGAATTGCGTTTCATCATTTTTGTTTTGAGCAATATATCACTCTAGGGCAAACGACTCATTTCCAACCACCACTACCCTTCATTTCCAATCTATAGAGTACTATGTTTTCGTAAAGTTGTGGTGCAATTCAAAGAGTAATTGTGGAGCATTTTGGTTGATTGCAAGATTGACAATATTGCAACCATCCCTTTATCAATTTTGCAATCAGCTTATAGTCAAAATAGAAAGGTCTATATGACCATTATAGGTTGAAAAGAATCTTCCACTAAAAAATACATAGTAATTACGTGTTGTGTAATAAAATTCTAGAAAAATATACAATCCTTTCAGATTCTATTTCTGTACATTGAAAAAATTGGGCACTCAAAAAACTTGTGCTCCAAATATGCGTAAGGTAGGAACACCTATAACTATCTATTTAAGCAATCTAGCATGGTCAGAGGCAAATTTTTCTACAAAAAACTATTTTCACAATATTAGCTATTGAAAATCATGAATTTTGAGGGAAAGAAATTTGATATTTGGATAAGGCATCTAATTTATACGAATTTTGAAAGTAGAACTCCCTAAGGCACCCTACATCCTACTCCAGTAAATCTGCTTTAATTCTAGCATCAAAATCTAAAATAATCAGAGCCCACTAACCACAATTAAGCACAGAGGCGGGTTCAAGGTACTCAGTTTGAGGAAACTATTAAAGGAACTCTACAATCAAAGTATGGGGATAGTCAAGCTTATGGGTGTTGCTACCTTAATTGCTTACAGTAACCCATAAACGCCGTCGAGGACGTGTTTCTGGCCGATGAATGACAAAGAATCTCTCCATGTAGGACAAAAGTGCAACTATCCATCCTCCCCATTTCGTGCGAAAAGGGAAGACCATCTACAATAGTTTGTCTTCCAATGAGTGCTTTTGCATTATTTTAATCCAACAATTCACACGGTGACAAAACACATGTCACATTTAACTACTTTTTGGACTTTCACATGAATTATGGACAAAACATTCAGAAATCTCCGGATAATAACATCCGGAGATCTCCAAATGTTTGTATAGATCTTCAAATGTTTGGTATTTATCTCCTGATGTTTTGCATAGATCTCTAAATGACCATTTTTTTTTTTCTATTATCAATTCTGGACCCTTTGAAGTCCAGAAGTAGTTAAATGCGGCATACATATGATTTCCACGGCTATGAGCCCGTTGTTTTAAGGGTTAAGTGGTTTGAAAATGGATCGTCTACCCTACGTGAGAAGCGGGTTGGGGGACCGTACACCTAGGTCCCTCTAAATTTAAGCCAATGCAATGACACCACTTGGCCGAAGAACCCCACCCCCCAAGCGACTGTTTTTTGGGTCACCTATCCAAGAGAAGGGGGCACTAGAAGGGACATAAAAATTTTAAAAAAAGTGGCGGTTTTGGGTGCTTCTACCTGACCTTTACCTTGTGATGTGTGCTCCACGCACCTTGAATTGCAGAAGCTTCTCTGGGGTCGTGGTGGCCGCCGCCACCGTTTCTTCCCTTGGAGCTTACGCTTGCTCCTGGGCGAGCGAACGTGCCTGGCAACTTACTCCACTCCCCCAAATTTCAGGCTGTCTGTGCAGCACCACCACTCATTTCATTCCATTTCATTCTCCTTCCTCCTCACGAAACTTCGCAGCAAAAGGCCACAACTCTCTACTTAAAATTAGAACAAAATCAAGCACATGGGTTTTCGAAGGTCAGGCTGCAGGCTCTGAAATTTTGAAACCGCCCGCTGACATCCTCAAATGTACGCAGAGTGTACATGTGGGTGTTTTTTCATAGCCATCCACGATGTACAGACAGTGTACATTTTTAGGAGGTGGGCGGTTTCAGAGCCATGTGCCATTTCAACTTCAAAAAAATTTATAACTAATTTCCACCAAGCTCCCCAAAAAATAAATGAAACAAAATGATTTGGGGTTAGATGATTGCCAATTCCACTTGTCTTTCAAGGAAGAATTTTTTTTACTTAAGAAATTTATTTTCAAGAAGCTTTGCCACCTCCACAATTTAGTTTTCAGCTCTTGGGTGGGCAGTTTATGGACTTGTTACCTTAGAACTTGAAGGACGGAGCTCTTGTTATGGAAGGAGAAAGGAAAATCGTCCAAGAGTTGGATGGAATTTTGAGAGTTGAGAAAATAGTAAGGTAATAGGTTCAAAAAACAATATTTTACCAAGGTAAACTTGTCTATGATAGGCAAACCACCCATGATAGGGACTCGTGGAACTATCCATTAAAGTCTTAAATCAAATCATGACAGACTTTTTCTAATAAATGGGGTTAGGACTTCATTAGGTTGATTTGTGGCCATAATCAATGCCTTAGAAGATGGTCATGGAGTTATTAGTGATTGTCACAGGACACTTACACCTTTCTAGTGTAAACTTGTTATAAAAAAAAGAAAAATTTATTCCTCCATGTCATGGCTATGTTAGAAAATTTTGTGATTGCTTTAGGTGGTAAGATGACCATTATAGAAACACTTTTTGTTGATTTGGAATAGTTTACAAATTATTTTGGGCCAATTGGGCAGCACACTTTAAGAATTCATAATAAATTCATACTTTGTCCCTAAATATAAATTTCAACTGCTTCCTTCATTTCTCACATCTTTCTTTGCATGGAAAAAAATCTGAATTTTTCTTCTAATGGCAACAAAACAAACCACTCATTTTGCCCGTTATAGGCATGTTTACTTTAACTTAGGTGAGACTTGGTTCACATGAGCGACCAGTGAAAGTGTGAACAATGACACCCTAGCTAGTCTTTCATCCTCCCAAAGTATTTTCATGTCATCAGGCCATCTAGTTCATTAGACAAGGCTTCAAATCTACTAGCAACCCTAATCCCCTAGACAAACTTTTCCACCATTGGAAAAGTTTGGAGCCCCCCTTCATGCAAGTTCCCAAACTTCTCCATCTTATCTATTGAGTTGGCAATATTGGTCGGTGACTTAGTGGGTTGAAGAAGTGGAAAAAAACTAGGGAGAACACTTCACTAGACAAGGATGCTATTTCAACCAATGATCTTTGAAATTTGGTCAACTGTATCATCTAATTTGGGGTTGTTTGGTATAGTGGATGAATTTCTAATGAGTTTCTAATAAAAAGAGAATGAAATTTGTAGTGAATGTTGTACATTTAATTATGATTTTGGAAAGTAAAAGCTAAGAGGTCGTTGTTTTAGATCATATGTGATGTAATAAACACATGGCATAATTCTGTAAATGGGCTGCCCATTACATGTTTTTCAGCCCCTGTAGAGGGCTGCGAGTTCCCCAGGGTTCCCAGAGTCTGAAGCTGTCTGGAACTGCGCCGTAGCAGTTGCATGAGATGGCACAGCAACTGCCACGTCATACAAAAAAAAAATTTCAAAAAAATAAAACAAAATTTGTTCATCTTGTTTTTCCATTTTAAGATTTTAAGATTTTTTTTTTTGAAATTCTTTTGAAATTTTTTTTTCTGACAGCGGCCGTTCTTTTGCTGCCAGGGGAACAACGCCAGGAATAGGCCAGAAACGGCCCTCCAGACCCCCCCAAAATCATCTAATGTGCTATATTTCATAAGCAATTTCTTATATTCAAATGCCTTGCAAATTGCAGAAAGTATCTTTCACTAATTGAAATGGAACATTAAAAATAGAACATTAATGACCATATTTCTACTAATTCACATCAAAACATTTATGTCTTCTCATTCATTTATAATTTTTCTTATGTACTGTGATGTCCTTTTCTTTTCATCCATCTCAAGGGTGAATTTCATCTCAACAATTTTTCATTTTGTTTGGACACCATGTGGAGACAATCATTGAACTTATATACATCAATTCTTTAGTTCTACATTAATCAAACTAAAACCATTTTATAAGGGTGATTTGAAGAATCTAGTCACTTTAAGGACTTGTTATCTTTTATGTATTAGTGGAAAAGAATTGGAGTCTAACAAAAAAATGAAGACTATACGTAGTATTGTGTACCAATGAGGCAAGGGTCCCTTTTGCATCCTTGAAAAAGAGGACCCATACAATAACCAAGATTGTCTTATATAGCTCTTCATCCAACTCTAATCCTTGAATCAACTGAAATTTTTTTCTAAACATCTTAATACTTTCCCAACACGCGGTACCATTGCCTAGGTATACAATATTATGTATGGATTCAGTTTTTGTCATATAGAGAACCATCTTAAAGCTTCTTTCAAAAACCACTTGTGTGGATCGACTTTCCACTCTTATTTTATTTGTTTATAAAATGCGAAAGCTTTAAGGAAATATTTTGTTATTTGAATATCAATGGATGATTAAATGGAATTTTCACGCTTTTGCATGTTTCATTCATGCCCATGCAAATCATCTTGTAAATTGTTTCATGACTCTAGTGATGATCATAGTCTGCAATGTCCTAAAGAATTGAAAAAGAAAAAATTAGTTGTTTAGCTCATTTTTTTTATCATGTAAGAATTTGAACAGATGTAGAGTATAATCTTATTTCAAACATTTCTTGTGCAAATCTGAATACACAAAGAAGGTAAGATAGTTGTATGTACAAAAAGTCTTCTATTTCTCTAAAATGCCTATTTTTCATTATGTGAGGCACTTTGTATCTATTGCAACCTCCTATCTACTTTATGATCTTTCCATTATTGTAGTTAATATCCATGTCTACTTGTTTTGCACTTGAAAAGAGACATTGCATATTCATTGTAGAACTATTTGATCATAACATGCATTCAATAATCTACGCCACATCCTTAATATTTTTATTACAACAAAAATGACTATGCTTATGAGATGGAGGGAGTAGTTTGAAAGTGTGACAAATTAAGATGTTACAGTCAATGAAAGTGTAACAAGGGTGTTATAATCAATGATAATGTGACATGTGTAAGTGATATTTTAGAATGTCATTTTAGAAGAAGTCATTATAAAGAATAATAATTTTATACGGAATGTAACAATGTAAGTCTCTATAATGGTAAAAGAATGATAAAGTGGATTGTCCTAAAATTTGTCTAAGGTGAAAACATTCAAAAAAATCAAAATATGTTTAGATTTTCACAATAAAGGCTTGAAATAAGATTATACTCTACATCTATGCAAATTCTTACATGATAAAGAAAATGAGCTAAAAAAATAGTTAAAAATAAATAAATTGGAATAAGACATGTAATTGTTATGAATTTTCAAGTGGAATCCCCCTAGACCATTGAAACCATAACATAGACTTGTCATTAAATTGAAATCTATAGAATCAACAGTCAAGCAATGACAATTAAATATGGAAATGGTTTAATAGCACTTTTAGAGACACTTTAAAAAAAATTTACTAATTAGAAATGGATTCATGCAAAGTTTTGGGTGTTTTCACTTCATTTTTTAATTTCCTAAAGAAATTGTCATACAATTGCTTAGTACTATAGGAGGACATACTTTTCATTTACAAAAATCCATATACTTTGTGAAATTTGAATTGCTTTGGAAATTAATGTGATATGTTGTTTGGCATGTGCTAAAGCTACACCATAACTAGATATGACCATGACGAGTTGAAGCTTGTGATTGATCATTTGTAGGAAAACAAAATAAATAATACACCATGCCTACACCAAGTTGTAGACAAGGCCTAGACCTAGCATCTCATTGGTTGGTATGGCCAAATTTTGGATTAGCAACTACTGATGCATTTTATGAGAAGCACCACTTGCACAAACATGTCCATTTTAAAAATAAAATTATTGTAGATCCAATGATTATATAGCTAGCATTTCAGTAGGTGAGGCCTATATATTGAATGCATTTGTATTTGTATTGTACACAACACTACTAAATTGTGGTTGTTGAATGTGCCTTGAAATGCGAAGCATATTTCAAATATTTTGAAGAAGATTGTTAAACTAACACAATTACTTTGTGTTTACTTTTGAAGTTGCTCCCAAAGACCACTACGGTGCACATTTTCCACATTTGTCATTGTGCTACTTTGCATGGCCAAATTCTTTCCATTGAGGCACTAAGAGGTTATCACAAGTACTTTTAATTGGGGTTGTTTTCAAATTCAAACTCTATTACTAGATCCTTGCTTGAAATGTTCATCTTCTATTTTTGAGAATCTATGGATGATTTTGAATTCATCTATTTTCAACCTTTTGAAAAATTTATAGTTTATTGATTCTTTGTCCAAAATATGCACATTAAAAAAATCTAGAATCCCAATTTGACTTTCAATGAGATTCAACAAAAATGAAAGCAATTTAACAATAGAAACCATGTTCAAATTTTTATTTAGAAGATTTTCAATCTGTTTTTTTTAACTCCTAAATCCTAATGGGTTGATCACCTTCAAAGTAGTCATAGTTTAATTGTTAACAATTTCAAAGACCAAATGGAATTTCTAATTATTTCCAAATTTTAATTTGAAAGTACACCCTTTGAATATCAGAGCATTCAATTGATCATTTGATCATGTATACACCTACATTTAATAATTAATAATTTATAGTTTATTCCTACAATATCTAAACAATCTTTTTAAGAAATCAAAATCTTCTTTCAGTTACCAAACTTGTCTTTATATCTTTCTAATTGATGACAAATGTTTGAAGGCACTTAATGAGGTTATTTTATAGACTGAGAGACATGTGTTTAGTGATAGAAGGGCCATGGGTACAAAAAATGCAATTTGTTTTCTTAACTTTGTTTTTTTTGTTTTTTTCAAGAATGATTATCCATGGGGTATACATAGATAGCTTCAAAATTCCCCCCTTTGAATTGCCATGTTTCAATTCCATTTTAGAACTAATAACTTTTTTATTTTTTCCTTCCAATTCCATTTTAAAACTAAAAAACAATTTATTTTTTTCTTCCACCTAATACCTATTTATACTTGACAATTTCTTATAGAAAAAAATTCAAGTTCTTTTTGAAATTTTTGTTTTAATATTTAAAATCAATACATTATCATGGTTATTTAAACCTCAAAACCATGTAGTGTAACAATTTGAGGTTGGACATGCAATAAAAAATAATATTTTTCCATCTTAGCTCTTTGCACTAGAAAGAGTAGTTTTGAAACATTTATTCGGGTACTTGAGACATAGTGGGAAGACTTCAATGATTACCTTAGTAGTATCCTAGAAGACTCAAAATGTTTAATGAATGACATTCTAATTTCTTGTACAAGCACGAATGCAACTTTTCATCATTAGATAATCATGTTTTCGCTAATAATCACAATGATGCAGCTTTCATTTCATGGTTTAAAAAAGATATCCTATTGATTATCTTCCTACTTTTTTGGATTTTTTTCCTCATTAAAACAAAGCATTTCACTACCTTTGAATTAGATATTGACCCTCTCTCCGAGTAAAGTCTAATCCAAATTTCTTCACATCAATGTAGATGCAACCATTACATGGATGTAAAGTGTGCTACTATTCATCCCATTCCATAATTATCTTTTTAGCTACTAACCAGCTACCGTGATCTATCTCCCATTTCATGGTTCAAAAAATACTCTACCAATTAACTTTTACCTTTTTTATTTTTATTTTTCAAAAACCAACCATTTTACTACTCCTAACTAATATGTTGACCCTCTTTTCAAAAAAATTCTGAGGTTCCTAACTTCTTCACATTCACTATAGATGTAACCATTATGTCGATGCAAATTGTGCAACTATTCATCCCATTCTAGAATCATCTTTTCAGCTACTGACCAATCATTGTCATTGTAATCTCTCATCTATTTCGTGGTCCAAAAAATAGTTACACTACCAATTATCTTCCACCTTTTTTATGTTTCTTTTTCAAAAACTAACCATTTTACTACTTCTAAATCCAGTGCCGACCCTCTTTTTAAGAAAAATCTGACGCAAACTTCATCATATTCACTGTAGATGTAACCCATCATCATGTGGATGCAAATTGTAGCAACTATTCATCTCATCCGCCTAGAATCATCTTTTTAGGTATTGACCAGTCACTGTAATCCCTCCTCCATTTCATGGTTTAAAAAAAATACTCTATCATTTCATGGTTAAAGTAAAAGTACTCTACCAATTGTCTTCCACCTTTTTATATGTTTCTCTTTTGAAAACCAACCATTTCACTACTCCTAAATCCAATGTTGGCCCTCTTTTCAAGAAAAATCTGACACAAACTTCATTACATTCACTGTAGATGTAACCAATTATTATATAGATGCAAATTGTGGCAACTATTCATCCCATCCACCTAGAATCATCTTTTCAGCTACTGACCAGTCATTGTAATCCCTCTTCCATTTCATGATTCTAAAAAATAATTACTCTACCAATTTATCTTCCACCTTTTTAGATGTTTTCTCTTCCAAAAATCCAACCATTCCACTACTCCAAAATCCAATGCCAACCCTCTTTTCAAGAAAAAATCTGACCCAAACTTACATCTACACTCACTATAGTAAGATGTAACCCATCATTACGTGGATGCAAATTGTGGCAACTATTCATCCCATCCGCCTAGAATCATCTTTCCCAAGTAGCTACTAACCAGTCACCATGATCCACCCCCACCCCCCATTTCATGATTCCCAAAAAATAGATCCTCCACCAATTACCTTCCCTTTTTTTTCCTTTTTTTTTCCATGTTTTCCTTTTTCCACAGAAACCAACCATTTCATTACCCCCCAAACAACTTCGGATGCTGACCCACCCGTTTCTTTTTGACCTCTTTTTCCAAGAAAAAACAACAACCTGATGCCCAACTTCTTCAAATCCACATCCACTGTAGGTGTGCGACCCTACAATAAGACCCTTCATTATCAGTACCAGGGCTTCCTTACATGTATCGGTGGGTGGGGAGGAGTCAACAGGGGCTGAAATATAGAAAACACTTTTATGCTCCTTCTACTGAGTGTTTTCTACACCGATATCAGTGAAACTGTCTCTCCTCCCTCCTGCCGCGCTTACCGATCATCGGTGGCACACTGTTCTTGTCTTCTAGTTGCTTTTCTTGCCCACCAGGCTCACATCTAAGCTGGCCCTCAGCCAGTCAGTCTCTGTGGTGATTTTGGGAAGGACTTGTGTGCTGACTGACCCAATGCAGTCCGTTGGCATGAAAGTCTGGCCCTATCGAGGGCTGCGGGACCACTGAACCGATCGAATACGGCAGACGATGCCTTCCGTTTGGCGATGACTTGTGGAGGGAGGGAGCCATCAGCCGTGGAACTGATGAGCGGGTTGACTCCATTGGGTACTCCAGTGACTCCAATCTTCCGCAACGCAACTGCAGGAGCTCCGGCCACTCTGAGCCACGGATTTGTTTTCTGTTTCTGTTTCTGTTTGCGCCCTTGCGACTTGCGAGCCGACTGACGATGCGGATTGTCAACAGCGAAATCATGATCCCACGTCACAGTCGGCGAAAGTCGGCACTCGAAAGTCGGAGATGACGAAGACTCCCCGTAGCCCACGCAACTGCGCAGAGAGCAAGATTCCTCAGATTCCTCAGATTCCCCAGATTCTTAGATGCCTGGACCAGGAATAGTTCAATCTGTACGTACACAAATTGATGATGATGATGATGATAATAATAAAAGCATCCTTTGCAATGAAATTGCGTTGTCATTTGTGTCAAAATAATAATGATAAAAAAACATTTGTTACTGTTTTCTTATTCTTCTACTGCAGACTCCGGCGGCAACTTGGTGATGAGTGAGTCTTGGCCAGGGAGGATTGACCCTCCTGTATTGCCCCCATGAAAAGGGTACTAAATGTAAAAAAATGCCCCCTATTTTGTGCCGGTTGAGTTTTGTATTTCTTCACGTCACCTAGTGAATTTGGGGCCTCTGATTGCAAATATGAATTCAAAATTTGCTAGGGTGTGCGGCAAATAAAAATTTCCCAGTGTTTTTTGCTGGGATAAAATATATGGAGCAATATAGGGGTCAACCCTCCCTGACTGTCGGTCTTGGTGATGGTCACCAGGGAATTGTGCAATGGTGGAGTCTAAAGTAGTCCCAACGAACCTCTTACGGAGAGGGGGGGGGGGGGGATCCCCATATTTTACCCCAGGGAAAAACAAAGAATTTTTTTTTTTTTTTTGTAGAAAAATAGAATTAAAATGGCATAGAATAGGGGGCTTTTTTTTTTACATTCACCCTTGGTTGGACTTCTATAAAAGGCTCGTTGCACAACTATACACTCGCCCCTGTGCAACCTCATCAACCGATGGAGAGTTGTTGCCCAAAGTGTAAGCTTGTTCCTTTTTTTGTCCTAAAATGATCTTCCGGTTGGACGAAATGGCTTTGTTCCAAAATGATCTACCTTCTGGTCGCTCAAGAATGATCATTTTTGTTCTTGAAGATTCAATGAATGGATAACAACTTCCTTGAAATACTTGGGAGTTGGAACTTGTTTCCATTGGAGGGACTAAAGGGATTTAGGTTTAAACTGCAAGTCTTCAACTCTGCAAAAATTGACTACAACATTGAACCTTCTAGACTGTCCATTGGAGCTTGCTTTCTTACATGTACCTCGTGCAAGGATTTCAGAGTTCTTTTGCAGCTCTACCTATGGTCAATCTGGATAGGCCTCTCATTTTGGTTTTCAATGGAAACAGGCTCCTAGAAACAAGCATTATTATGATTAGTCTTAATCCCAAACATTTTGTCCAACTAGAAGATCATTTTCCATCCCCCTTCCCTTTAAGAATTTTTCCTTTATGTACCATTGGTACACATTTGTTTTTTAGAATGTACTCCATTGATACATGAGAACAAAATTGGGTGTAGGGTTGGAAATTGGTAGATGTACCTTACAATCATCAATTTGTGAGACTCAGGCTCTATTTTGTATGTACATAGGTGATTGCAAGAAAGACCAATCCTATTTTGAGTTACAATTGGAGTGACAAAGTTGTCATCATCCATAACTTTTGAAGCATGAGCCCAATTAACTTAAAAACTTTTATTGAAGATGGCTATGTTGATAGTAATCAGATCCCTTATTTTCCAAAAAAAATAAAAATAAAACTTATATTTCAATTTCAACCTAGCTAATTTGTCACACTTTGTGATTTAGGATTTTTTAGTATTGGGGAGTATCCAAAATTGATGATCTAGAGCTAAAACATATGTGGTATATTCTTACACTAGGTGTCCATGTGACTACCAAAAGAAATTTTAAAAAATAAAATTTTATGTCCTCCACATGCGTGCTTATAAGGCTCCTTTGCACGTGCAATTCTAAATATTGAAGATGGTTTTGAGATCATTCTTTTTGTAAAATCTCTTTATCAAAAAGTTCTCCCACATGATCAATTTTTTGTTTATTTAAAAAAATTATTTTCCCTATACCATACAAATTAAAATGTCAAAGTACCTATTTTCTTGAGACTTTGCACTTTTCTATTTCTCCTACTTATAATTTGTTTCTATGCTTTTCCTTCCTAGGTACCTTCTTTTTAAAGGTGTATACATTGGACATATTTTTCATATTAAATTTTTTTTTTATAATTTTTTGAAGTACTTCCAAAAAAATCACAAGTATTGTGTAAAACACTACCAAAATTGTTCGGGCTTTCTTGCAACCATCCACATCTATTTTTACTGTTTTAGGTGGAAAATCATACTTTATGCTTAAAATGTCAAAAAAATGAATTCTATGAGAATTTGTAATCATTTTTATTATTATTGACACAACCCGACAAATAATTTTGTAATTCAAGAATAGTAACCATACTCAAATCCATTTATTATGGCTATTTTAGGTGTTGTTATTGTACCTTATGTATGCCATAATCGTACTAGCTCATAAAAGTATAGCTCGTGGAAAATACAATTTCATTTTTGGAATTTATGAATCCAATGACATTATTGGAAGGTTTCAATGTGAGTTTGGTTTGATACTCCAATCAAGTTGCTTGGTGTTTGGTGAGCATGTTTGACTAAATCTTGGGACTTAACTACAAATTTGAAATACATTGATCTTAATATTCGGTAGTCTATATAGCTATGTTGTCATTCCCTACTTTCCCTATAAAATGATGTAGAATATTCCACATATCATCAGTAGCTATGAGGGCACATGATTAAACAAGACAAGAATAGTATCAAAAGCGATAATAAAAAAGCAATGAACCCAATCAATAATTAAACTTGAATGTGTCATTTAAATATGATAGTAGCCATTGCATAAATATGTGTCATTAAAAAACTACTACATGATATTTTTCAGAGGACTCATGGCAAAGCCTCTGAAGGCTATTGAATGTTATTTTGATAGAAGTTAGGAGTCAATTTATTTTGTACTTGTATATTAATTTTCCATTGTACTAAAGTTTGTATGTCAATATATTTAAAATTTTTTATAGTTTTCAAAAAGTTGATTTTTTTATTATTGTTGATTGCTAAAATCCAACAAATAGGCCAAGAATGAAGAAGAAAACAACATTGACAAGTCAATACTTATATTGAGAGAAAATCATAAAGAAGACCAAAAATGAATTTAAGAAAATACTAACTTTAACTTATTTAAAATAAAATGGATTTATACAATTCTAATTTCTAATAAACTAGATTCTTTTTATATATATAACCAAGCTACATTTGGTTGTAAATTATGATGTATATTCTATTGTTGCCTATAATACATTAATTTGACCTATTGGGGTGTAATAATGTTTTACAAAATGAACACACTATGGTCATAGCTTTTGACATGGGATATAAATTTCTATCCATATATTAAGGTGAAAACATCCAATACCATATGTGGACCCATTTTTGACAAGTAGACTTCTTAAATTTTGAAAGTGTCCCCAATGAATTAATAAAGTGATCTAATTAAATCTATAAGGTGAAAACATCCAAAAATGTTTCTCTCAAGTAAACTTCTTCTTAAAGTGTCTACAAAAGTGAGATTAAACCATTTCCATACTTAATTGCTAGAAGTGGTTGATTGTTGATTTTCTAGATTTTAGTTTTATAACAAGTCTACATTATGATATGTTATCATAACATTGCAAAACCAGGTGAAGTACCTCCCCCCATATCAATGGAGGTATAATTCCCTTCAAGATATCTTGGAGGAGAATTGAGTTATAATGTTCAAAATTTGATTGGCTGGGCTTAGAATGTGATTTGTTGCGTTGCCACACTTAGAAAAATCATTGGCTTGTGGGCTACTGATTTTTGGGGAGCAAAAGGGAGTAAGGGCCCCCCCAATAAAGGTAAACAATGTTATAACATTGGTCTAGGAAGCTTCCACTTCCAAACTTCATGATAATTACATACAATCTTCTTTAGAAATTATAAAATTTTCTTAAAATTCATGAATTTCAATTTCTAATATTGTAGACAAAAAATCAAAAATGTTTGATTGTTTTTTTTTCTTAAAAAAAGGTGTCTCCAACTATGCTAAAGTACTTAACTGCTTGTTATGACGATTTTGGGAGTTTTCACTTTAGTGACTAAGGTGTGGCCACCCATCACCAACCAGCACTCCATTGCCAGTCAATAGGGTGGTAGAAATGCAGCAGAGGTTGGGACTAATTTCCAAACATGAGTTCTTGACTTCCAACTATCAATTCTTCCATTCTCTTCATGACACATCAACTTAGTTTGGAGTGCCAACTAGTAAACAAGAAGTAGTCTCTTGAATGAGCCGGGTTTTAGAAGAGCCTAGACATTGGCTATGGGTCCGACACACTTTTTGACTTGCAAAATTCATAGTAATGATCAGTTCAAAGCGATAAAATCACCAAATTTCGACAATCGTCCTCATTTCTATCCCCTGCACCTGTGGGAAATATTGCCTTATTTGCCCTCCTCTACTCCACATCATGTCTGTACTTGCTTATTTGGTCGGTTATGGGTGGTCACACCTTCACTGTGGACTTGAACGGTAAAACTGAATAAAAGCTAGATTATAGGACTTCTCTGGAGTCAGTCCGTACACGGGACCAAAACTGGAATGGAGGAGAGGAGCGAATAATTTTGGGTTTCCTCGTGGCCTGGGCTGCCTAGCAGCCTTGTTGAGCTACAGCAGCAACATTGACCCAAGTTGCTAGTTTGCTACTGAAGATGAGCAGACTACCGTCATTCCTCATCACCCATCTCGAACAGTCCAAGATCCCTCCCTGTCGAAGTCCGTCGAAAAACCCAGGTGTCAAACGATTCTAGATAAACATTCTACAATGACTCAAACTCCTACATTTTGACTAACAGAACGTGGTCACAGCCCTTCTTTGACAACAGCCTACTTTACTGTGCGTATGGCGGAACCTTTTCGCATGCAAGATCCGAGCACAGCGGACGGAACTGCGGAAGTAAGGTAATAAAGCCACTTAAAGTGCTTACACCCGTCGGGATCGACTGATTCATATAATGTCGGCACTTCGCCGCGTCGCCAGCGCGACGAAAATTCCTTTTAATTCCAAGTGTCTGTATTCCTCTAAAACTTTGGTTTGGTACAGACTGATAAAAAGCAATGAGTCAGTGTCTGTATTTCGAACCTGGTGACGGACGGACGTCACGGGGTCAATGATCGGAAATTTCCACGGACTGACTGCAGTATGTACTGAAAGGCGCCAAGCCCGGCGGGGCTCCAATAATTTCAGCACAGATCCAGGAAGAAGTTGCAGGTGATTGGTTTGAAAATGAAAACTAAAAATCGAGCTGATTCGGACGGGGATGCAAGTTGGTAAACTGCCCCGGACCACGTGCCCGTAATCCGGCATTCGAGACCTGGCTTTCCGGTGATTCTCCGACGGAACGTGGGCGTGCCCAGGTCAAGTTTGGCTACATTTGGCTAAAAATTGGCTAACTTTGGCTAGGCTTGGCTAAATTTGTCTGTAGGCGTGGAATTGCATCGAAATCTGCCTGTAATCGTCCTTCCCACGGAATTGCCGAGAATTGGTGAGTGTGAATCATGTTCCATTTTGGCTCCGGAAACCGCGCTCGTGAAAGTGCTGGGACCGACCTTTTTGTCAGATTTCGAAAAATTGCTAACTTTAGTTGTTAAAGTCTTGTTTGTTGAAGTGGTGCGCCATGCCACTGACGAATCTAAAAATATTTGACTCCAGGCAACACGAAACGAAATCATAAAGACTCAAAATGAAAAATAAATTCAATCTTTTTCTTCTTGTAATGTGGATATGGAAATTTAGTTGAAATGGTGGTATTCCGCTTCTTTAGCTCTAAAGCCTAGGATTGGCAAAAGTGCCAAGTTTGTGGAATACCGCCATTTCAACAAAAATTTGGTTATTATTTTTTTCTATTTGAAAATCTTTGACTCATTTCATTTGGATAAGTGACGAGAAAGTTATTGAGCAATTTGGTTTGTGGGCATATAGAGCTTTTATGTGAAAAATGACATAACGGCTTTGTTTATGAGCTCAATTTTCACAATTTTTCCCAAGAATAATGTACACAAGGCTTAGTACATTTGCTTGCTTAACCCCTAAAGCCCTGCGGGTGTTTTCTGCCAAAAACCACTAAAAACTACCGCTTCTGTTGTATTGACTTAAGGAAACCAATTTTTTTTGTTTTGGGGGGAATTTAACCATAGGATCTTGTACTTAACTTGTCTAAGATCATGTAGTAAAAATTTCATCAAATTTGACCGTGCGGATTGGAAGATATTAACATTCAAAGTTGATCAAAAAGTTTTTTTCAAGAAGATGCTTAAACTGCCCAAAAAACTAAGATTGTCCATAACTTTCTCATCCCTAATCCAAATAGAACGAACCAAAGCTTCACATATAGGTAAAAACATAATCTTCTAGGAAAAAAATTCGAAAAAAAATTATTTTGACTTTTTGTAGTTTTTTTTGGGCTGCCCAAGAATCTCCATTTCTTGCTCATTGTGCCATAACTTTTTCATCCGGCATCCGATTGAAACCAAAATTATATATCCACAAAGCTCTTGCAAAGCTACACAACCTCAAAAAATCTCAAAAAAATTCACTTCAAATTGAGACAATAGGAACCTACCTGGACCCAAATTGTCCCCCGAGGGGACTAGCGGGGCTTTAGGGGTTAAACAATGTCACCAATGGGATTCTTGTATTTTGATTCCATCTTAGAAGTATTAATGATTTTTGTTTCTCATCTCTAACATAAAAAATTCTACTTGACTAAAGTTTTAAAGAATGAAATCAAGTTTAAAAAATTCGAAATGATGTTAAGAGGATACAAACTCTTATAATCTATTGTCCCAATGTCCTTCAAAAAGGATTATTGTTATAGCATGCTTTTACACAAGTTTAATATTGTTTTGCAACTTATAATTGGATACATGGGCAATTTTATTAAAATGACAGTATTCCGTGTGCCATTTTTAGAGTGCCCACTCTGACCATAAAAGTGACATTTAGGACATATATAGATTTCAAAAATCTAAGATGAGTATAGATTTCAAACCATTTCAGGGTGCATGGTTTGAACTCTTAAAAGTGCCAAACTAACAGAATACCGCCTTTTAATGAAATTGCCCATACACCTAAAATTTTCATTTTTTCATTTTCTAGCCTCAATGCAATTGAAATGATAGGTTTGAGTGTTTTTTGATGAAAAATATGAATGCAAGTGTGTTATAGTTCAAGAAATTAGTTCACGTTACTTTATACTACAGAATTGTTAACCCTTCTAAAAGAACTAGTTCAAAAGTACTATTGAATTTTCTTCACCAATGTGACTAGCTTTGTCACTAGGTGCTTTACAATTTTTGGGCAAGGTTCTAAAGTAGTCCATAGAGGAATGGGTAGAAAAAGAAAGCAACTTTCAGAATTAAGATCTTATTATCTCTAGATTATTTTTATGCTCCAATTTATTTCAACTCAAAGGCTCCAAATTTGCATTTATCGAACGTCCCTTGCTTTCAAACTTGATGTATATTTAACCCCTAAAGTCCCAAGGCCATTTTTCCATCAAATACCACTCAAAATTGTCATTTCTAGAGCAAAGAGCAAAAAACAAATTTAATGGGTTTCTTTTTGCATATTTAACCGTAGGATCTTGTACTAGACTAGTGTAAGAATGTGTGGAAGAAATTTCAGAAATTTTGACCGTATAGATTGCAAGATATTTGCATTTAAAGTGAAAGAATCTAGTTTTTTTGTACCTTGCTCAACTACATTTTTTGGCTTTGAACCTTTTTAACTTAAATTTTTTGCGCTAATGATTTTGAATTTCTAATTTTTTATGATGAAGAATTGAGTTGAGAATCTAGAAAAATAAAATAAAGAAGAAACACTTAGTTTTTACTCATTAAAAAAGTGTTAAGTAAATTGAGTAGGTTCAAGATTGAAGGAAAAATTAAATCCTTAATAGCTCTAAGATAGAATTGAAATATACTAATCTCAACAGTGAGATTGTTCTAGCAAGAAATTTTGACCTTGTGAAACTTTTTTCTTTTTTAAATTGTTAAAATTGAGTTCAGAAATGAATCTTACAAGTTTTGTTTTTTAAAAGATGCTCTAATTGTCCCAAAAATAAGATTGACCATAACTTTTGCATAACAAATCCAAATGGAATGAATCAAAGCTTCCCATGTAAATGAAAACAAAATCTATATGAAACAAATTTTTAGAATTTTTAGTTTAAAGTTTTTTTGAGGATTTTTTTCTGCCCGCCAAACTAAAATTTGGTTTTTTTGTGCCATAACTTTTGCTCCCGAGCACCGATTGAAATAAAAACTACATTTTCGGAAAACTAATGAGATTCTCTATCTTCACAAAAAAAAAAATTCAGAAAGTCACAAAAATATTGCGACCGTAGGAACCTGCCCGAAATCCATTTTGTCCCCCGAGGGGACAACGGGACTTTAGGGGTTAAAGCATTATTAGCAACATCCAAATATTAATTCTTAGAATTCTTGTAACGTCGCATATGCCATTAAGTGTGAACATGTATATGGCTGTGAAGTGTGAACATAATTAATTGGTAGTTAGTATTTGACCCACAGTATTTAACATCTAAGGAAGTGAAGCCTACCAACTAATCTATGAACGCGTCCCAGTGTGGGGACCCAAGACGTGTGGACTCCCGTCGATCCCGAAAGACCGCAGCCACTCGACCTTGTCGGTAATAGCCCTGTTCCCGGCGCCCCCCCAGCGTCGCGAGCGCACGTACGTGCACTAGAATACCACAATTTTCTCTTTCCTCCTCGTACCGACTAACCAAGAGTAAAAACAATCAATTTCCTTGCCTACCTACAAACGTACAGTAATGATAAGCTTAGCTAGCTACCATCGTCGGTACCTCGCCCCCCCTTCCAAGACGTGATCACGAAGAATCCGATCCGTCGGAGCTAGTGGATGGCATGGGCTGGCCGAGTTCGTGCGACAACCTGCCAGGCCGGAGAGGAGGGGGGGGGGGCGGCCGGGGCTATAAGAGCTTGCTTCCACGGCTCCCCTTTCTCAAGTTGCTGAGCTTCAACGTCCCCAACCCGCGTTCCCCAACTCGATCCCGTCCGTGTACATGGTCCACCAGGCCTGTGATCGAAGTTGCGAGATCATGCAAGTGCAGGTTTAAGGAGTTTTCGGGGGCATGTTCCGATTTTGTGGAAATTGTAGAGATTGAACTCCAGGTTTTGAGCCTCGGAGGTTTTGCACTCATTTTTTTGGGGGGTGGGTGAGTGGGTGGGGTTGCGGGAGCAACTTTGTAGTTGAATCAGGCAAGGGAGGATTAGCAGGGATCTAGATTGAGCCTTGTTTCGAATTTTGCAGAGCTCTAGCTCCAGATACCAACAAGTTTTCAAGATTTTGCTCTCCTGTTTTGTTCGAGTTACAGAATTTGAGGTTGATTTTGACGCGTTTTGTGAATTTCGAGAGATTGGGTTGGTTCTAGGGGTTGAATTTTACTAGAGAGTTTTGGTAAGAAGTTGAGAGGGTCGAAAAATGCCGGGTGAAGCGCAGTACATCAGCTCCAGCCCAAGCAGCCACGGCTATGGCGCCCCCCCCGCCCCCCCCCCTGAAACACTTCCGCCGTTCCGAAATCCTCCACGCCGTCCCGCACGTCGTGGCCCACGAGCAGTACAGGGGCATCCGCTTCCGCCCCGAGCTCGGTCGATACATCAGCGAGATCCGCCCCGCGCAGCCTCGCAAGCGCAAGATCTGGCTTGGGACATACAAGACCGCAGAGGAGGCTGCTCGCGCGTTCGATGCGGGCATTTTTTACACGAAGAAGCCCATCAATTACAACTTCGAGGATTCGCCGTCCATTCTTGAGCCTCTCCCGGAGAATCTCTCCCCGGACGAAGAGCACGTCGAGATTCAGAAGAAGGCGAAAGCTGCGGCGGCCAGGGCGCAACCAACTGATCCCAAGCAGCAGGAGCCTGACATAAAACTCGTCACGAAGGCGCAATCGTACGCTTCTCATCATCGACAGAACTACATCCACCACTACAATCACGAGGAACAGTTCTATCCGCGCCACGAGATTCCTAGGGAGATTCCCAGGGAGATTCAATTCGCCGTTCTCAACAGGTGAACTGGCAGGGATGAATCCGTTGGAGTTCACTGGTGAATCCCCGCCCCTTCTTGCAGTTTTAAGACCTTTCCTTTGCACAATCTATGAATCTTGCTGTAAAATTAAAGATTCAAGCTTGGCAAACCGTCATTAGTTTTAGCAAGAAGCAAATTGTCCCCAATCGGTGACACCGGTGATCAGGGTGGCAGCGGTGACAAAGGGGTGACATCGGTGACATGTACCCATTTAATCGCTGACATCGTGAATCGGATGAGTCTGTGCGAGTGCAATCGAGTTGCTACCAACTTCGGCTAGGATTTGCAACACCTAAGTACTGGCTTGATCGAAAGTGCACAGTATACTTACTTTGAGGATTAGACAATCATGAGCTTGAGGCCAGCTTTCATGCTGAGATCGACTGAGAAATAAGCTTGAGAATTGAGGCATGCATGAGCTTGCGAATTGAGACGGAGCTTGCTTGCGGCAGTGAGTACGGTGAGATGAGGTTTGGTTGAGGCCGGCTGAGTATTATGTATTTGAGGTCTGTACAACGCGAAGGACTGAAGCGGAGATATTAATATCACTATTGGCAATTCATGATTTGAGTAAAGTAGTTGCCGGCGAGAGTTAGTATCCGGGTTGAAGCGATCATCGAGCTCATTGTAATCGTTGCCCTGGCTCGTTAGATGTTATATATTGTTCGGACACTGAGTAGCAGTCTAGCTTTAGCCTTGTTCTGGTTAATTACTTAGCTTTTGGGGTGCCTGCGTTCCTTAGGTTAAATTGTGTACAGATTGAGAAACCAGACTCGACGTGAGAGGAGGTGGCGGCTTACTTGCACTGCGTATCCATTCAAATTTCATGTTGTGATCTTGATGTACATGCTCGAATTGACCGAACGGTGTCTGTGTAAATCAATCTGTTAAGCATGGGATCTTATTCATTACTTCGTCATTATTATCATTCCTTGTCGTTTTGAATCTTGTTTAGAATCTTCCTGGATACATGTATCAGTGTGCAAACACACTGGTTCCTTCAATTACTTACATCAAATTGGTCGGTCACAAACTCAAAGATTGAAAAAGATCTAAAAAGATTCGAGTTTTGCTTTTGACAAGACATTGTCCTGAGGCAGCATTGAAGATCGATGTCCAGGTAAACTGGTTGGATGTTGCTGTTTTTGTTCGATGATGTTGAACCCAAATTTTCATGGTTTACCGATTTTCTTCACCGACGTAACAGTAATCAGGCCGTAATATCGGTGCGCATGAGTCTGGATTTGCTCCAAATGGATGCTTTGGTGATTCCCACCTCAACTCCCATCGCTCTGTTGCGGAGTGGCAACGAACATGAAATAATTTCATGACGGTCCATTTGGAGGAAGATTTTACTCCTTTTACTGCTCCGAAGTGCATATTTAAGATGACTGAACACAGTTTCTTAAGGCTGTGTTTTGCCCAATTTATTACTCCCTCCGTCCCCAAATGATTGTTCAGTATTTTTTTGAGCCAATTTCATTGATCATATTGTGAAAAACATAATAAAGAAAGGTTCCAAATTTTATATTTCTGGAATCAATGAAGAACATTGCATGTGCTCATTGCAACCTAAATGAAATTAGCCACCAAGAAGTCTCCATATGACCTACTCAAAAAACCTTAAAATACAACATGACATTCAAATTGGACAATCATTTTGGGATGGAAGTAGTACTTATTCATGTGGCAAAATGTTTGGATATTTAAAAAAGAAATCTTCCTTTATGATCAATTTGATGAAATTGAAGTAAAGTGAATGTTTGCAAGAAGATAGAAGCTAAATTGCATAAGGTGTAATTGAAAAAAGGTTTGAAAGAATATTTTAAAATTAGTTTTTGTCATTCCAGTTAAACATTTCCTTAGACTTCCTATATGAAGATATGACCCAATTTGATACTAGTTCAATTCATACTATATAATGAGGATTCAGTTTGGCTGACAAAATGAATTGAAATTTTATTAGTCAGTTTGATTGCATGCTTACTTGATTGTCTAAAAATGACTGGGGTGAATTGACCCCTTACTCACCCCCCTCAGTCATTCCAGGGGTGCATGTAAAATAAAAGATCCCTATTTCGTGTTTAATTAATTTATCTTCTACACCTCTATCATGTATGGTAGAACCACCCATCACCAACCACCGTAGTGTGACATGGGTTTTGTTTTTTATTAATTCAAAAATATAAGAAACGAATATCCAGAAAATGGTAGGAAACAAATAACAAAATGTGTGAAAAATGAGGAAGAGATATGACGAAAAATTCAGTAATTGTCCTTTGGCAACAAAAAATATTTTTAATAAAGTAAATAAATGAACCACTACTACTTCAACCGTTACCAATTCATTAAATTAAAACTTGTTAAATCCACTCTACTTTCATTCAGCTTGATTGTCCCTTTAAATTTCAAAGATTACAGATAGTACAACTAATGACCAAACAAGACACAAAACTCGCCAGCAAGGGAGGTCAAGACCTACTAGACAAACTATAGAGGACGGTCAATTAGTTGAAGCTCTCCATCCTAGGTTGAGCAAACGTCCACTACATTGACAGCCTGGTTCGCTTACCAAAGAACTTGGTTTGCAACTAGATATTGTCAAATCTCCTAAGGAAGACATTGCTTTTGTTAAGATAAAACTTGCAAAGTTTCTTGATTATGAGCCATGCGACACAAGCATGATCCTTACGCACCTCCCAAAAGACCTGCTCTATTTTGTGTTAGTCAAGGCGAGTTGTTGAAACAGATGGTGTTTTGAACCAACCATGAGATCTAAATTACAGAGTCACGAAAGAAAGACCACAGGTGGTTCCCCTTCTTGAGGTGGGGCGGTAAATTTAGATCCTAAGACGTACTGTTGCTAGATTAAATTTGGCCATTGGTTATCAACCATAGAGATCTCCAAGGTTGAGTATAATACATACAAGGCAAAATTCCAGGTATGTCTAGTCTTGGTGCAATGATGAAACTGATGCAGAATACTTTTATCAATACCATCTTGATAGCTCATGCAAAGGGTAGACTAGATGTTGGGGCAAGCGATCTAGTACCAATTGTGGACAACAACAACAACACAATGGTTAATCAACCATACAAACCCGACTTCTTTTGGGGTTCAAGAGGAATGCCAAACTTCACACCACCTGGGTTTGAATTGAACTCCAACCGCACCTTGCCACTTCTCAACTATCGGCTAGGTAAAAGAGTCTTGATTGGTAAGAAGTCTATGCCCCAATTTAAATGTGTAGGATTGCAAAGGAATGGAGTCATCCCACATTCACCTCTCGGGATCAAAGTAGAGTTTTGCCACACAATGCCCATGAAAAGAGGAGGGCCGCCTCAAGATTGTACCACACGAATATGTATTAGATAACCAGTGAGTCGCTAGTGTGACTCATCAGTTATCATACATAACCGGTTGTACATTTTCCAATCACAACCTTTGATCTTCATGATCCAAGGGTGTAGGAAGCAAGTTGAAAGGAAAGAAGGTTACGAGTTGCAACTTGTAATGGCAAAGGTGACAGGCTGCCAATGAAACAGTGCCACGTTAGCGTTGAAAAGTCAACAACCGGTTACGTTTGGGCCAACCAGAAACAATTCGGCTAGCAGGGGGAGAGGACTGAGGGTCGGGGGCGCAGCATGAGTGAAAACTGGGCTCACCGAGAAGCCTTGGTAACCTGGAGGGAGTTCAATCTGCCAATCTGGGTCGAAATTTGAGAGAAGTAACGAAAACAAGAGATGGCCGGGAGAGAATGACCTTCATTGGCGTAAATGCCAACGAAGTCCTGTTTTTCCAGTAACGTAGCGATTGTCGGAGAGCCCAAACAGAAAGATCCCAGTTTGCCGGGATCGATTCAATCAAGCTGACATACGCTGATCGAGGCTTCTTCCTGTAACATCCCGTACTTCTGTCTTGCTAGGTCCCATGAGAGGAAAGAGAGAGATGCCATATCCCCACAGAATGATGTTGTATCTGCCAAAGTCCCAGGTTTGTCAAGCCGAGGCTGCCACTCTTACCACAGGGAAATTAAGGCCATGGGCGCCTCCAAAGAAGTGTGAAGTCCACCACCATATTGGAGTCGTTAGCACTTCGTTTCTATTCCGTGGGGGGTGTAAGCCGTAATGTGCTTGACCAGCATTCGCCATGCTCGAATAATTCTGTCCCACGCTCGAGAACCCTTGGAGGCTCGGAACTTATGCAGAAGGGCGCCCTGGGGTGTTGGCCTCCCAAACTGCCTCGAGCTTGAGGGCGGACTTGGAGAAGTCTGTACCTAAGGATACTCTCATAGACTTTTCATTTATCTTGTTGTGAATAAATCTTGTGTCATCAATATCTTACTTTTTTGTGACACTTTTTGGATTAAATGAAGCTGTCACATTTGGGTGTAATACCTTAAGTCCCTCAATGCCAAAGGCATCAAATTCTGGAGTCGACAGAACTTTGAAGATCAATAAAGCATTATTAAGTTACTATTTTGAGAAGTTTATGTTTTTGAAAAATTCTTTTTGAAGTCTAGGTTTAGCATCTAAAATTCAATCTTTGAAAATGAATGATTGTGATTTTTCTATTCAAGATTTTGTGCAGGGGTGTACAATGCAAATCTTGATTCTCTAGTGTTGAAGGCTCTTGGAAATCCATTTAAAAAAATTGAATTTAAAAAAATTGTTGATTAATACAAACTGAGAAGCTGTAAATTAATTGAGGTTGTACATGTTATGTCCTGTTTGGCGACCTCAATTTCAGATTTGATGTGTGAAAAGCAGATTCAATTTCAGAAGTTATACCCCCTCATGATCAAACATTTTAATCCTGGAACGACACAGGGGTTAACTTGGAAATTATGCATTGTGTAACTGTTCAGTCATTGGAATATATAAAATCCAGAAGTACTAATTGGAAGTCAAGCTACTGTAAATGTTCTCCACTTTCCACATAAAACTCCAAGGATGAACATTTTAACATGGTACTTATTATTTCTCTGAAACCCTAAACGGATATTCTGTGAATGTTGGTTTATTTAATGGCAGCAGTTTAGATTGTTACTTGACACGCTGTTGCTCACATATATGGAGGAAAAGAGAAAAACCCTTTCCATCATCTTCTAGTCAGCTTCAATTTGTGCCCCATGCGGCAGTTGTTCCTCCATGGAAGGGAAGACCCCTGCAGACTCGGTATGGGGCAGTTTCATTTTCTACGCTTACATATTCCTGGGTCAGGGTATGCTTGTGTGCAGAAATACTCAAGCGGACAATGGATTTAGAGCCACGAAGAAGCAGACGTCAGATAGGAGCGAAAGACTAATTTCTGTAATTAATCAAGGCCGCAGTCCGGCTCATTTGAACTATGCTGATCATCACCCGCGTGCTTCTTGTGACCACAAATTAGTTATAGAATGGATCGTAATAGGATCGCAAGGTCTCAGATCGTCCTAGTCAGATGTGTGGTCATCAAAATGTTTCAGAGAAAACCATAATTTGTTTGATCATCAAGGACCTTGTAGCGCTTCTGGCAAACGAGCGAATGAAAGGATAAACGACAGTGGACTTCCTCAACGTAAGTCAAAAATCATACGGCGAATTCAACGAGTCCTACGGACGAGGAAGGTCTCAGTATCCTATGAATCTTCAAGTGACAATGCCACTCAGCTATATGCTTGTCATTGTTTTAGCATCATCGACCTTCCACAAGTACTTTCACTGAACAGTACAAACATCTGAACATGTAGCATCGTAGTTTAACATGATTTCTCACCAGTCTAAGAAACCAGCTGATATCAACGCAATTCTGTCTACGAAGAGGAACAGTCATAACCTCCAAGGAAACGAGGTTAAGGTCCCTGTCCGCTTCGCAAATAACTAAAAAACAACTTCAGTCTTGGAACATACAAGAATTACAGCTTCATGTACTTCTACGAGCGCTAAATGTCAGAAGGGGATTAGGTTTGAAAGCAAACCCCTCGATGCGAAACAGCGGGACGAAATTTGAACTCGAACAGAGGGACGCGTAAAGCATGAACAAAAAGAATACACCGAAGATCATAACCTCCACCTGAAACACAAAAGATGACAATGTTTCGCCAGCGCCCCTAATGAGCAGTAGGTATACAATTGAAACCCTATTAGACAGCAATACCGGCCCTGAAATCGGATCTAAGCCACGAAAAGGTTTCTCATGGCATCACTCATTCCACAATAAACACAGCCAGAATCACCATCCACCGTAACACACAATCCCAGAGAGTCGGAAGGACCCGGAAACCGCTGCTGCAGCCGCAACTACAAGTGCTCTTCACCGAGGTTGAGGACTACAAGTTATAGGTGGAAATTAGGGTTTAAGAATGATTCTCATCGTAGAAGATGAATTCCGTAATTTTGGATGAGGGGTCCTGGTCAGGATAGAGGTTGAGTTTGGATGATTATCATCTACAAATATAACGTCTGTTCATCCGGTCTTGTTTTTGGCGGGCAACCAAGTGTCGTGCAGCTTGAGAACACAGAGTTTTTCAAGTACCGTTGTTTTTCTGGATGGCTGGTGAGTGTTTGGTGTGGGTGCTCAATTTCGTGAGGCCGATCTGAGAGGTTTATGAGGAGTTTGTGTACAGAGCTTGGAGTTGGTTCAATTTTTTGGCGTGGGCAGCCATCCCTGAGACTTCATAGTGTCGAATGCTGCGATTCTTGAGATATTTGCCACTCTCTTTTTGTTTCCTCGAAGGTTAGTAGCGGTAATGTTTACTCGCGTGTATGTGTTTGATTCGTTGTCGAAGATGAATTGGTAGAAATGTGTCCTGTTTCTTTGTAGCTGTAGGTCGTTTTTCGCCTCTTCTAGAGAGAGTTCCTATGTATGTGATCAGTTGAGAAGTTGAAATTAATTCTGTCTTGAAGCCTTCTTGAATGTTAATACGTAATGTATGATCGACCTTTAATATGCAGGGAATCACAATGCTGGCGTGTTGACGATGGAGTAGTGATAATTGCAAGACGGAGAAGAGATTTTTCTAAGGTTCTTGGTCGTTTACAAATCGCGCCACGATTTCTTCTTCGCTTGCAATTATCTTAATGTGGCGTCATGTCAAGTGCATCTGCCCTGTCGTCAAGAGTCTTGTACAACGGAGAAGTGCTTTGAAGATGTAGCTCCGAGGAAACATGGGAGAGTTGTTTATTGATTTTATTTACTCCGTATTATGTTTCTGTCTTCAGCTAGGAGCTTCTGTACACGCGCAGGCTTTGATTGACTTCCATCCTACATCATACTCTCTTTCGGCTTCCTTCCTGCGCTTTGCCGTTACTTTGAAGACGCTATGATGCTCGAAAGTTAACTTCATCTGTGATGTTTCACAATTAAGTCTACTGTGGTGAACATGTCGCTTCCGAGAGCAGCGTGGGTGGACTGAGTTTCATCAGTGAGATGTTACTTATGCTCATCTTTCTGCCTTCATCAGGCAGCTTCCGAAATTAGCCGCCTAGTTCGCTGCCTATTGCCCGCGCTGGTATTCGACTGAATTCCTTGCATGCTCATCATAGCGTTTCGATCGTCAGTTGTCCGCAATGTGGAGTGTACGCGGTGTAGTGTAAGCTTACATGAATTTCTTCTAACTTCGCTCTGTTGCTTACAGTGCAGGTACGTCGTCTTTTTTAGGTGTTTCATACCATCCTGTTTTTCAATGAAGATATAGGTCTTTTCTCGTGAAGAGTTTATAAGGGGAAATGAAACCTTCTCAGACATCTGGAGCCGGGACCCGCTTCCGTGGTGTACTGGTTACATGGCCGCAGGAGGTATAGCTCAGTGGTAGAGCAATCGGCTGCAGTCCGATAGGTCAGCGGTTCAACCCCGCTTGCCTCCTCATCTTTTGCTTTTATTTATTTTTCTCACTGCAGGTATACCAGGTTTTTATGTCAGTTTTTCCTTGCTTTTATTTTTCTGGCCCATTTCATACATAGGCTGTGGACAAAAATATCTGCGATTTCATTGGTCTGTTGGGGTTTAATTTTATTTGTTTTGTTGGGGTTTAATTTTATTTGTTTTGTTGGGGTTTAATTTTATTTGTTTTGTTGGGGTTTAATTTTATTTGTTTTGTTGGGGTTTAATTTTATTTGTTTTGGTGGGGTTTAATTTTATTTGTTTTGGTGGGGTTTAATTTTATTTGTTTTGGTGGGGTTTAATTTTATTTGTTTTGGTGGGGTTTAATTTTATTTGTTTTGGTGGGGTTTAATTTTATTCGTTTGGTGGGGTTTAATTTTATTCGTTTGGTGGGGTTTTCACACTTGATAGATGGCCACTTGATGAAATGGTCATATGATCACCCACTCCCACCAAAACTCAAGATGAAGCCATAGTTGTAGTGGAGAAGTTTGGGATCAAGTTGGTAGGTGATTCCAAATTTTGTCTAGCAAACAAAATGGGTTTGTTCAAGAAGAAAAGAATTGTGAAGAAGTTTTTATGGAACATTAATGTAACTACAAAGGAACTTTCACAAATATAATTCCAATGGATGTTGGGTTCCTAGTGAAGCCATGCACTGGACAAATAAAACCAATGATAACATGGCAATTTCTTTCTATACCAAGTTGGACAATCAAATGAACCAATGGGTGTATGGATGGGAATGGGTAGTTCTACCATAGTGCCTAAATATTTAAGTTTTGGAAGGATGAGATTGAAGAGTGGCTAAAGAAAACCTAACAATATCACTCATGGATTGAAAGATTATAATGTTTGCTTGTAAGGGTTATTTGAAGTCTTTCATTCTTCTTTTTACAAGTCAAATAAAATAAAATTGTTCACTAGACAAATATGAGGTTAAAGGGTATAACATGCATAATTCCAATCAATTTATAGCTTTTCAAAATCTAAATTTTGTTGTTTATTCTATTGTATAATTTTGACAAGAATAGGTGCAAACATTTCTTTTCCTTAATGTGTGCATCCAGTAAACAAGGTTATTCCATTATTGTTCTAGAATTAATTTTGGCATATGCTTTTTAGGCCTAAGTCCTGTAGATTGTACAAATCTATATGTTGAAGTTTGTTTTCTTAGTATAAATGAGCTTTGGATTGAGAATGTGTTTGAGCCATTTTCCTCTGAGATCTTAAGTTAATTAGGCTTGCACTTTGTTTCTAGGATTGTTCTAATTTACATTTTGTTTGTAGACCTTGAATTAGATGGAGTTTGTGAAAGTGCAATGTTGGTTGTTCAAATTATTTACTTCAACTACAAGTCTAAATATAAGGCATATTTGGATTTAGAATGAGGTTTTTGACACACAAACTGATAAGGAGAATAATTTGATTTTTTGTTGAAAATGAAATATATGTGAGCTTCAATTTGATCATCACATGATATTCAAAAAATTACCTCCAATTGCTTGGAGCCTTCATAGCCTATTGGAGGCCAAGTTGGATGAAATAAATTTTATTGAATCCTTTTTATTTTTAATTATAATTATAATTACAATATTTAAATCTTAATTTAAATTTTTAAGAAATATAAAGTCATTATAATATTAGTACTATATTCATTAAAATTTTATAAATCAATCTTATTGCAAATATGATAAGAAGATGTATATTGGGATATTACAATATTTATAGAATAATTACTAAAATATGCACATCTTAAGAAAAATATTGCATATAAATGATAAAAAAAAGAAACATGAGCGTGTGATATATATAAATAAATTAAAAAAAAAAAAAAAAAAAAAAAAAAAAAAATATATATATATATATATATATATATATATATATATATATATATATATATATATATATATATATATAATTATTTTCAAATGAATATAAAATATACAAATTTATTGTAAGCATGTTCCTTTTAATCTAGATTAATACAAAAAATAATAGTAATAAATATGTTTATATTATTTCAAAAAATACTTCGTCAATAATATTGTAATAATACTCAACATATAAGCGCAACTATATTGTCAATTAAAGTATCAAGCAAACAACCAATCATGATCATATCTTCACTATTTTTTTCTTCTCTTCTTTCAAAAAATCTCCCATACTTATAAATAAACTCTAAAGATCATAATATTTTTAATACTTTTGATTTAGAAAAATCTAATGTTATATAACTATTATTTTTTCTCTTTTCATAAGCACGCATGGCTTAGGTAATTCAATTATTTCAGAAATATCAATTTTACTACTCTAACCTTTTAGTTTTTTGACATTTATTAATTTTGTTGACAATTTTAGGAATTGATATACCTAGTGCTTGTAACTTTTGTATATCTTCATGAATGCTATTATTGTTAATAGAAATGATTTGTTATTTTCATAAAAAAATTCTTTTAAACCAATTTTATAATTATATTTGTATTTTTTGCCTCCATTATGAACTTCCCATTATTTAAATAATTATTAGAAATGAGACAAATGTGAGTATTTGATTGCATTTTATTTATTATATATAATTATAATTTAAAAAATCTAAGATGCAAAAAAAGTTAATCAAAAAATATATAGCTATATTTTAAGAGTCATGAATGAATAGAAAATATATGACTATATACCATATTAAATTTATATGATTGAAGATAAAGTTTATTGATATAACTCACCTACTAACCATAAAAAAATAATATGCTTATATCAAGTGTATCTACTTCATCCTCCAAGCTACTTTATATACTACCTCAGTGTTCTTCTACATATATTATAATCATATAAACTGATCATAACCTTGTTCAATCTTAACTCCTGAAGGACCATTGTCCTACTCATGCTTTTGGTCTTTGTGATGGACAGCAAGTGGTCTAGATGCGTCGTATGAAGCATGTGCAATGTTTTTTTTTCCTTTCTTCTCTAGTTTGGTACAATACAAATTTTGTGTATTTGAGGGCCCATCACCCATTTTCACTCATGAATTTCTTTTAGGAGCACAAATCCATTGAATTCACTTTTGATTGTGAAATTATATGGCATACTTGGAGATGCTCCTTGTGCAAAAGTCCCAATTAAAAAAAATGTGTTGTAGAATTACCAAATGGTGATTGTATAATAAGATCCAATAATCCAAAGGATTTTTCTTCTCAAGGAGATTCAACTAATAAAGAAGTTTATGAATTTCATAAAGCTTTTGCACACTAAAAAATGGACAAATTTTCAAATTGCAAATTGTGTTGGAATTGAAGCAAAGAATACTTAAATATCATACAACAAAATCTAGAGAAGTGGAGGCAAGCTCATGATATGAAGAAGTTAGTTTGGTCTCTTAATTTACCATAGAGAACCTTTGGAAGATAATCAAAAGATTTGTTGCAACACTAGAACAAGCCAAAAAAACTGTAAAGAATGATACAAACAATTCAAGCAATATGGGATCATGTATCTTTATAGCAATAATTGCAAATGCTCATTTCTTCTATACCCAATAGAATGCAAGCTTTACTTTTAACAAGGGCTGGCAATAGTATATGGTAGAGACAGGGTTGTCCGGATGTTCGGACGTTTGTGTACGTGAGGTCCGTGGATGTCCCGTGACAAGTGAACTTTATCGTCCGCCCGCCCATCTGCTTGTCCATCCGCTGGATGTTGAGGTCCGCTGCATCCGGACTTCCGATTTTTCGATGCGATTTTGAGTTGGACATTGAAGTTCATCAACCCTAGGTAGAGAGTGCATAGAACAAATCCAAATTTTTGTATAATTTTGAATTTTCCATGTATATATTTGTCGTAATGATCAAGTATTCTTTACAATGATTCAAACACAATTTGTAGTTTGAAAATGAATCTGTCCATTTTTAAGTATGCTAGAGCTACTTGAAGTTCGTGAACTTTTTTGTTGAATCTGCACGAGAACAAAATTCAAAAGATTATTAGACCTGACTGTATTATACAATGGGGTCCAATAAACTTATGAATTTTTGGATCCTGTTGAGATTGAGAACACTTCAAGAGGCCCATATACGCTAAAAAATGAACATAATTTCGAATTGTAAATTGTATTGGAATCACACTAAAGTCTACTTCACCATCATTAACAATACACACATGCAATTGAAAATCATACATTTATGTTTTGTAGGCACTATTGGCCATCTAATTTTGCCACCATTTGTGAAAATTACAACTTGTATTTAATGGTACATATTAGAAATGAACCCTCAAAATTGCTTTAGAGATACTTGATCCCATACCAGTTGAATTGCTTGTAACTATGCTTTCTTTCTTGTTCTTCACCCCAACTCCAAACAATCTTCCCCAAAGGATTCTCTACGAAACGAGTATAAAAGAAATCCAAATTGTTGTATGATTTCAAATTATTCATTCGTTGTATAATTCATTTTATTCATTCATGTTATTCATTTTTCACTTGTTATTATGGAGTTGAAGTGCACTTACTGTCTTGCAATTCCAACACAATTTGCAATTTCAAAATCGGTTCATTTTTGAGCATGCTGGAGCTTCAATCTCGAAGTTGCTGAACTTTGTACTGTACAGTACAACAGACTACTTACGTGCTGTCCCAGAACATTCTAGAGGGGTTCTGTTCATCTAGGAAATCTCCAATTTTCAAAACTCAAGATTTCCATCGGTTTCACATCACGGGAGCTCCTGCTCCCGGGTTGGGATGCGCTTCGGGGATGTAGCTCAGATGGTAGAGCGCTCGCTTAGCATGCGAGAGGTATGGGGATCGATACCCCACTTCTCCAGATAGACCCTTTTTTTCCTGTCTGCTCCAATCAATCCATCCGGTCCAAGGTTTAGCTCCACCATTTTCCCTAATTTTTTTGTCCAAGCTTTTCTTAAAACCTTTTTAACCCTTAAACGACGAGCCGGTCACCTTAGAAATCATCCTTGGAAATCATTTGTTTGGATACAGTGTGAATTGTTGGCTTAAAAAAGTGAAAAAACACTCATTGGAAGACAAACTAATATAGAAGATCTTTCCTTTCCACACAAAATTTGGAGGATGAATAGTTGCACTACTATCCTACATGAAGAAATTCTTTGTCATTCATCAAGCCAAAAAATGTCCTTTGCATTGTTTATGGGTTTTAACTTAGTTTTTTTAGAATTGATTGATCATGAGGTTGGGGATGTTGGAGTCCACTGTTGTAGAGTTGCATCTCTTCCCGCTGGATCACATTTACTCACAATTTGTCCAATTAGGATATATAGTGTGCCTTGTGTCCTTGTCATAGTCAAAATAAAAGTAAGAGTAATTTTCTAATTTTTAAATTATAAAAACTTCAAAATTCAATAACTTTCACACAGTACGTCCAAACACAACGAGGCAAAGCCTTTCCACCCCTTCTTGCTAAAAGCTTTCCAATGCTACCAAAAACGCAACTGAGGGACAGACAATTCTGAAGATCTCACTGTAACAAAACAAACAAACAAACAAACAAACCCTCAATTAAGGTATAGATTGCAAAGCAAACAACTCTGCTGCTGGAAGGTTCAGCTTGCTTGCAAGCATCTTGACGTGCATTGTACTTATTTTCCCATCACTGATGCGGATCATTTCTGAAGAAACCACAGAACCATTCATTAGAGCGGTTCAGGGAGATTTCTAAAGAGAAGAGTGTGTGTTGCCCAAAAATAAGGGGAAAAAAACCCTCTGGCATTCTTAGAACATAATTTCAGATTTGAAACTGAAATAGGTACAGTAGTTTGGGAATTTCACGACCAAGTAGCACTGTCGTGTTAAGGTCTGAGGACCTAGGACCTATTCAATTCACCAGGTTGAAAATGAGAAAGAAAATTGTAGTCATCAAGATGGTTCATATTCCGTTGATGTACGTAAATGCTTCAATGAACGTAACTTCTGTTTATTGTCTTGTGCATCTTGAGCCCAATCTCCATTAGATTCTTGCTTTGACAACGTACGAGAGCTTGCAATGCCTGTAAACAAAGAGAGCTTGCAATGCTTGCAAAGAAATGTCAGGTCATGGTACATAAAAGGTGAACAGAGACCGGAAAGAAAGAACCCACGAGTTTGTTGTACTCACAAACTCCTGTGCTCTAAGCTTGTCCAGGAAATAACAATGAGTGACGTACTCCTTTCAAATTAGACTGAGGCTTTGATGTGCAATAGGTTTATAAAACCCATTTCTAGCAAATTTGCCGTATCCAGAATTCCAGACTGTGATCACCGACTTGAAGCAGGACTGCAAGAGAAGTGCTCGAAGCAGAGAAGACATTAGAAACGACTTCAAGCTTGGCCAACCTAGCTAGCTAGTGTGTAAGTCTACAATTGAACTCCCTTAGGGAGTGGTTCCCAAAATCCTCAGTGCCAAATTTCCAATTTGGAGTGCTAACTTTGGATTTCTTACAAGGAATATTTGAGAATTAAAGCACTCACAGGGGGACGGTATATACAATATCGGCGTTGACTCTATTTTCGTCTATTTCACTCCAGGTTCTTTTCGTTTTTGTTTTTGTTTTAGAAACAAATGGAATCCATTGCAAAACAAAAAGTACAGAGCAGCCAAGCCAGAAGGCTGGAGAGAGAGGATTCCACTCCGGTGTTTCACCGCTTATCAACGTGGGCAATTGATTCATAGAACCGTTCAATGGACGTTTATTTTTAACTTACACACTTCATGTTTCAATTGTAGGCTCTGAAATTAATTTGAGTGTGATTGCATAATGATGCACTTATCCTTGAATCTTGGGAAGCCTTTGTGAGTATCATTCGGTGGATGGAATGTCTCTGGAGCAATCGCGGGGTTGAACCGGCCAAGTTGGAGCTACTTTGATCTTGCTCCTCATGGAAGGCACGGCAAGCGCACTGGACTACGGTACTTCGTGGGTTTGTGTTTCCGTGATGTGGGCAGCACCGCGAGGCCATAACGCGCGAACTGGCTGCCACCGCAGCTCAGCAGTTGACCTTGGGCTTCTAGCTCGCCGTTTTCACCGCCATAAAGATTGAATGTTGAGCTGCGCAAAAGCAGCGAATTACACAATCAACTTTGGGTTTCTTGTCATAACTTCCTCCGTCGCGTGAGTGACTCGGAATTGAAGAGAAAAGGTGACTGTTTTCGGTGGCAAAATGGAAATTGCGGCACCCAAACTGAGTGACGTCGGAGATGGTGCGCAGATTCGGGAACCCAGAATAGCACAAGGGGCTGCTTGATTGGGCTGCCAGCTACTGAAATTTCGGGCTCGGAACCTGAAGTGAAGTGTGAACAGGCCTCTGTATGTACTGCTCCTGAAGATTTTCCGCAGTGACAAAACGTAAACAATGACTCTCCTTTCATTATTCCATTTTTCTATTATTATATTATATTATTACAGCTGCGAAATCTTCGGAGAAATTTTCTAAGACTCTGACTTTTGGCAAGTCAGCGGGTAATTTCTCGGTTCAGTTACCGTCGATTCTGGAAATCCATGTCCTGCTTGATTGTGTGCCGAATTTTTCATTGAATTTTACTTCTTACCTTATATACAGACGACCCTCCATAATGCTTACCATGTTCTAATAAGCTAAAACGTCTTTTCACTACTCTAACAAAACATACAATAGAGATAAACAATCTGGGTGGTAATGGTTAGAGTTTTTGCATTAAGGGTAAAAGTGAAATCTTCAATACCAAAATACAGTAACTAAAGATAATAATCGGTTAAAAATTACACATGAAAGATTGCATGTTGTCACAAACCATGATTACAATTAACAACTACGATAATAGCTTACTATTGATGAACCTATGTGGCAATATGTGCAATGGTTTGGTTAAGTTTTTGTTAGTCCCAATACATTGTGAACTTTAATTTGAAGACTGATGAGACTCAACTTACTGAAAAATAATATTCTGATTACTTGTTTTCTCACAACTGAAAAGGAACGGAGTTCGTTGGATTTTGGAAAGAAATCTATTTTAAAGGCTAATGGCGCGCCAGCCGGGCCACCTCCTGTGATTTTCATTGTCAACGGGTTCAATCGGTTCACAAGGTAAACATATAAAACTCTCCCCGCTCGTTTCATTCTGCAGCTCGTCGATCAGCCTTCAACTTGGGTACAACTTGTATTCATGAGCTGATTTCGACGATAGATCACCATTCTTCGATCGCGTGTCAATTTTGAACAAAGTGTTTGTTTTCGAGTAGCTTGCACAGATCGACTTTGACAAGCTGATCGATCAAAATGAAGCTCTTGAGTTTCCACGTCCTTGTGCTGGCTGCCCTCGTGTGGGCGAGCCTGGGATCTGTAGCGCTAGCGTTCACGACAAAAGACTATGCCAGTGCTTTGGACAAGTCCATCCTCTTCTTCGACCTTCAGCGATCTGGGCGGCTCCCCAGTTGGCAACGGCTCACGTGGAGAGGCAACTCCGGACTCAGCGATGGCCGCTCCCGCAATGTAAGTCCTGCGAAATCCGATCCTCAACTTACTGATTTCGAAGAACTCGATCACACGCTGATATTATTTTCTGATGATGACTCTGTTGCAGTCCTGTCCTGTAAGCTAAAATCTTCATTTCGCACACGATTAGCATTCTTTTTAAACGATACGAAGAACTGTCTGTCCTTTCAATTAGGAGCTAGCTCACTGGAGACTGATAGAGATCACTCCGAGCGCAAGAGCCAATTGCAAACTCCCTTGCGGCGATCAAATACTGATCGCAGTGATAAAAATGTGTGACAAGTTAATTTGTATGAACTCTTATGCAATCTTTCAACGCGCGCTGGAGGTTCCAGCTAGAGGATGAGTCGGTATACTGAAGATTGTGATGAGATCTGGCTCCTGACGGGTTTTATTAGTATCCATACTGATTCAGGACTCTGATTTTGCGACGATGTCTGCAGGTGGATTTGACCGGGGGATACTACGATGCCGGAGACAATGTGAAGTTCGGCTTGCCCATGGCATTCAGTATCGCCGTGCTTGCATGGGACGTGGTGGAGTTTCGACAATCTTTGCAACAGACTGGGCAGTTGGGAAATACCTTGAACGCCCTCCGCTGGGGCACAGACTACCTCTTGAAGGCCAACACTGGTCCCACGGAACTCTGGGTGCAAGTGAGCACCTCTACTCGATCGATCGAAATAGTGCTTATCGAAGGACTTCGTCGAAGCTTTTATTTTCAATTTGAAACTTGAAGATATGCACTGGCTTCAGGATGCGACCATCGCTAGCAAAATGTTAATGGTTATGAAATTTATTTTTCAGGTGGGCGATCCGAACAATGATCACCAGTGTTGGGAAAGACCGGAGGACATGGACACGGCTCGAACTGCGTACAAAGTGGATGCTGGTCATCCGGGCTCCGATGTCGCTGGCGATACGGCTGCTGCGCTTGCGGCTGCTTCCATTGCGTTTCGCGGCGTTGATAACGCTTACTCCGCTCGGCTACTCACCGGCGCCAGACGGGTAAGACGGATCACATTCCTTACAAATTGAAGGAATGCATCTTGCTCATGTGGGCAATTCCAAGAATGAATGGCTACTTTTATGTCAGGTGTCTCACTCTCATCGGAGCCCCTTTTTCTTGTTAAACTCTGATTTATTTCTGATAACAAAGAAGTGCATCTTATTATGCTGTTTCACAAGGGAGTCTTAAGAGTTTACAATGATGGTAATGAAAAGGAGTTTTGCATAATTAAGGAGGTGGTAATGGTTCAATTGAGATGGTAAACTCCGTTTCATTTTCTTCATGTTAAACTCTCAGAACTCCCATGTGTTTGAAATGGGGATTCATCTGGAGTTCATTTTGTATCAAGTGGATTAATACACCAAAAATAATTGACTGATCACACTAAAAATAATTGAAGATCACTGACAGACTTTTAGTGACACAAAAGTAGTCAGTCATTAGAATTGGAACTGCCGATTTCCGCACACGGGTTCAAGCCAGATCCTGTGAAGGTTTTTAAGAGATTTCCCGAGAAATTTGGGATGTTGTATATTTACCAGACATTTGTAATATTGGCAGGTCTTCGCCTTCGCCGATCGCTACCGAGGCAAATACAGTGATCAGCTTGGAGGAGTGGTGTGCCCGTTCTACTGCTCGTACTCGGGCTATAACGTAAGTTCAACAATTCGATCTCCACACTTATGGTCGAATTTGTTAAGAATATAGTGTGCTTTAAGTTGACATTCAAGAGCACTGGTGTAGATCATATGAGGTTGAAGATCGACAACTTGCGGCTGGAAAAGCTTAACTTGAAATTTTGCAAGTTAAATGAACATGACAAGGTCATATTGTTGCATTTCATGTCGTGATGACTCGTCAGATTCAACTGCCTTACTTTAATGGTTCAAACAATTTTGGCAGTTCTTCGATTGTAAAAAATGAGATGCGCAATCCGACTTTTTCTTAGTTTTGATAACTAGGACAGATCCAGATGCAAGTAGTTCGGAATTGTACACTACTTTGGCCAAATATGTCCGAAAAGTCCCCAATTTTATGCAAGTTACCCTGTTGACGGTGTTTGGTGCACTCAATCTCAGGACGAATTGGTGTGGGGAGCCACATGGTTGTACAAGGCGACCAAAGAGAACGGATACCTGCAGTACCTCATTCGAAACGGCAACAGCCTCGGGGGCGCAACGCAGAGCATGAACGTGTTCAGCTGGGACAACAAATTCGCTGGAGCGCAATTGCTTCTCGCTCAGTCGGTGATGCAAGGCGTCGGTGGGATCCAAGCTTACAAAGATCGCGCCGACAACTTCGTGTGTGCGGTCTTGCCGCGGAGCATCAGCCCCAACAGCCAACTGCAGTACACGAAAGGTACTAACGCCGCATGTGATCGATCACAAATGCCTATACATTGCAGAAATTAAATTCTTTCTCGATCAAGAGATCAAAATGCTTGGATGAAGCTCTATCAATTGTTCAATCATGCTCAATGAAGCTCTAAAAACGACACCGATCGAAAGGCTAAAGAAGTTCACAATTGTGAAATATATAATCATGTTCTCCAAATCCGATACTTTGGTTGCCAACTCTACAGAACTAGGATCAATTGAGATTGTGAACAACGTTTTTGTTAGTTAACTAGTTTTGCGTTATACTCTGTTCTTTTTCACCACCCTGTGTTACGTTCTTGAGATGAAATCTCTCCGATGTAACCCAGGTGTGATTGAAAAACGTTCGACTTCACGCTGAGCTAGAAAGCGAGAACATTCTCGAATTTCGTTCTTCACAACTGAGTTATGCCCTCTCTAAGCCTGTCAATTCTATGAAATTGTGCCCATTTAACGAAGATGGAGTTGTGCGCAGGTGGGATGTTGTGGTACATGGGGCAACTGAACCTGCAGTACGTCACCTCGTCCAGCTTCCTGCTCACAACCTACGCCAAGTACCTCGCAGCCTCCCGAAAAACAGTGAACTGCGGAGGCCGCCAGGTGACTCCAGCACAGCTCCTGGGCGCCGCGCAACGTCAGATCGACTATATCTTGGGGCAGAATCCGAAGGGCATGTCGTACATGGTGGGCTTTGGGCGGAACCCCACGCGCGTGCACCACCGCGCTGCTTCTCTGCCGTCCCTGCGCGCCCACCCTGCGAAGATCGCCTGCAACCAAGGCTTCACGTGGTACAATTCCGGGAATGCGAATCCCAACCTCGCCATGGGCGCAGTGCTCGGAGGTCCTGACCAGGGAGACAACATCAACGACAGCCGCGGGAACTATGCGCAGATGGAGCCCGCGACGTACATGAACGCGCCCATTGTGGGCACCTTGAGCGAGCTGGCTGTTGGGCGCCGCTACTAGCTGGGCACCATTTCCAAACCCTAAACCCTAAACTCAGGCTGGAATGGAAATCAGAGGAGGACCACTTGGTACATGATTGCAATCAGCTCCCGGTTTCCTAACCAGACTGCCTTCAAGTTGCTGCAGAATTGGGGTTTCTGTCCGTTGCATAGAAATGTTTGTGGAGAACATCAGAGGAGGACTACTTAGATCATTTGTAATCTGCTCCCGGGTTTTCCACTTCACTCTTGTGACGGTGACGTTTCAGTGCACAAGTAAGTACTAGAGTTTCCGAGACATCTTTGTGTTTGTTCTAGCTGTGAACAACCCCCGGCCACAAAGGTTAGTGCGGGAAGTAGTTCTGAGTAAGTAGGTACTAAATTAGGGCTTCTGTCATGTCTGTGGCATGATCGTGTTTGTGGAGATCATCAGAGGAGGACTCTTGCTCTAGGATTTTGAAATGCCTGGATCATTTGTAATTTGCTCCCGGGTTTTCCACTTCGATTCACTCTTGCGACTGACGTAACACTTCTCTTGAGCTAGTTTAGCGTCTCCGAATCATCCTACAGTGTGTGTTCCGTGAACACTCCGGCTAGAAAGGTTAGCATGTGAGCTAGTTCCGCGCATTCCATTGTAAGTCTCTCGATCGATCACGTTTTCTGGGCTGATCGAATCTATGATAGAGAACATCGAATTCGGGTTAACCTGGATTCAGATCTTTCTCATTTTGAAACTGATGATACGTAATGGTTACGCTCAGTCTGGCTAAAGTTTAGTTCTTCTAGGATGGGGATTGCTGTCAAGAAGCTTCTGACAATGGTCACTGGCATGCAGTCCATCACTTTGTTTTTTGTTTTTTGCATTCAATTGCTGGAATCTGTGAAGGTGATAAATCTTTGACAAGTGAATGTGGGTAATTTGAGTTTGTTGTCCTCTCTTTGCTGTTGTGGTTGCCTGGTTTCCAGTTCACTCCGTTGGAGAATAAATCACAACTGAATTCGGTTAAACTGAAGCTGTCAAATTCGAACATGGAGGATGCTTCCTATTGATTCTTCCTAGTATTGACACAAGTTTCCTCGTTTTCAACATCTTGGGCCTGTTTGCTAAGGATTCGAGATGTGTTGATCTTTAACATCTTTTCTTGACACGTCCTCTTGCATCTTGAGTTACAGAATTTGGGAGGAAAAGCCCTCTGACTCATCAGTTATTTCAATAGCTTTTGAGGGTGGCTTACTTGGGAGCAAACAAAAGTTGCATGTTGTTGTGCATAAGGTAGAACAGCCCATCATGGACAGAATTAGGAGTTTGCCCTCATTCCATTGCTGATTTTTTTTTACAAATTTCCACATAAATTGACAAGGGTGAGAAATGGTGAAAGCAGTTGAAATTACATTTTTCTCAACAACATATGAATTTGTTTTGAACTTTTGAAGTATGTTGTCCATCATGGTCCAAACAAGTCTCTAGACTACCCTAAAATCAACAAAAAGGGTATCTATAATGGTCAAGCATAGCAACAACATGAAGACCTAAGAATGCCACTTTTTGCAATGAATTTAAATCAAAAGGTGGAAGTTCTTGTTGTAGTTACTAATTACTTCAGTACCCCCACCTAAGGCAGTGATTGTGGTCCAAATCTCATTTATTGAAAAAAACCCTGTAGTGATGGATCATTCTCTAGGTGTCTGGAATGGGATTTTTGTCCATTATGAATTGTTCTAACTTATGGTAGAACCACCCATAGCCAATCACTTAATTAAGCGATTCCACCCATGTTCTGGAGCAGTTGAAGGAATGTACATTTTTTGCCGTGTAGAAAAGATAAAAATCATGGGGATTGCAAAAAAATTGGTAATTTTTATGCCTTGAATTGAAATTACTATATTCCTAGTTGGCAATGGGTGATTCTTCCATACCTTACACCATTATTAACCTTTAAAGGACAAGCTAGTCACCGTGAAAATCATCTATTTTGGTACAGTGCGAATTGTTGGCTTAAACAAATGAGAAAGCACTCATTAGAAGTCAAACTATTGTAGAAGACCTTCACTTTTCACACACAAATTTTGGAAGATGAATAGTTGCACTTGTCCTGCATGGAGAGATTCTTTGTCATTCATCCGCCGGCCGGAAAACGTCCTCAACATCGTTTACGGGTTAGTCATATTGACTGATTCAAGCCAAAACATATCCTGTTTTTGTTTGTTTTTGTTTTCTTAGAACTAATGACACATCATATCTTGTTTTTGCTATGTTGTCAGATGTGGATAGAACAACTGGAATTGTACAAAGTAGTGCATGTCATACAGTGAGTGACAGCACCTTTCCTGCACGGGCAAACTTGTGGCATTCCTGAGTGGGCGTTTGCAATCGGCTAAACATGAAAAATGTGAGCACGCATCAACTATGGTGAGGCTCACGCAATTCATGTGACTGTCCCGGTGTCAATGTAGAAAGGGCCAGACAACAACAGTCATGGAGAAAAACCACAAATATAAACACTGTCAATCCTCACATCTGTTCACCCAGCGATTATCGATCACTGCGTGCTCTTGAGTTCGATCAGCTTCAATTCAATTCAATTCACTTCAATTCTCTCGGAGTGGGTAACTACTGCTGTGTGCGACCAATTGTGAAGTATGGTTCAATTCCGATTGCTTGGCCTCAACGACCCGATTCCCTCGGGGTATCGTCTGGCAACGACACAAGATGTGGGAAACAACAAGCAGGATTTGTTCCAGGCAATGCCTGGCTGGGAGCTCGCCAATCTTGCCAATGGTTCAGTAGATGGGGCTTCTTATGGCGGTAATGTCAGGTACGGCGACACTGTGGCCTTGATTCGCACTTTGTTACACAGAATGTTGAGTTGATTTGACTATGTAAATTATGTTCCAAGTTTTTTGATGGATGGGGATCCGTCAGAGATCCGTAATTGTGCATTCAATTTGAGCCCTTTGATGAATCAGAAATTACAACTTTCTTGTGTCCAGAGTACAAATTTGCAGTATATCCTGCATGTCAGCTTTTCGACCCACCTAGCACTTGAAGGTTGTCAATTCCATATTATAGTTTTGGGTTGAGTTACCGAATTCCCAAGTTCACGTTTTATGCCGCTGGGATGACTCTATTTTCGTGGTCTAGATGTGATCAAACTGTAACAAGTGAGTCGATGAATCTCATGATTCCTAGGTGCACGGAATCTGCTTAAGTGTAAGTCTAAGAATTTCTTTAAATTGTTGCCTCTTTACTCTTAGTTAGCTATGGATCTTTTCTGAATTCTGACAAAGAAATGGTCGAAAAGCAGGGGTGACATTCGCAACGATGTCACTCAAAAGCTGACCGTTTATGACCCCAACTGCGTCTCCCAGCAGCCAACGACCTTCCAATTGTTCAACGTCAATGACTGTTTACCTCAAGGGTACCGCCTGGCCACTGTACAAGACGTACAAGCCAACCCACAGGCATTGCGTGCCGCAATGCCCGGATGGGAGATTGCTAATCTGGCCAATGGATCCGTGGAAGGGGCTTCTTATGGATGTAACATCAGGTACTGAACCACTCGTATTTTGTGAATGTTGGAATCCCATTTAATGAGATTTGTACCTCATAATATGTGCTCTGGAACTACTTCTTCTAAAACAGATTGAGAAATATGATTCAATGTTCAGAGTTACGTTTGCTCTTTCTCGGCCTATGATCTCTAATTTTGCAGATAAGATCTGGAGCTTGACCCTCATTGCCCAAATTGGTTTACTGCAGATACGAAACGCGCAATGATGTCTCTCACAAGCTAGCTACGCGTGGGAACGCGTCAGGGCCTTTGAAATTCCAATTGTTCAACGTTTGCGACCAGTTACCACCGTCGTATCATTTGGCAACAAGATATGAGGTCGAATCCAACAAACAGACGCTGTTTCAAGCTATGCCAGGGTGGGAGATTGCGAATCTGGCGGATGGTTCTGTGGATGGGGCTTCGTATGGAGGCCGCACAAGGTACGTAAGCCATTCTTTTGTGTGCATGTTGTAGTGCACTAAAAACGGAATCGTAGTGTAGATACTACACTATTTCATTTATGAATCCGTTTTCATTTATGGCTACAACAACAGCTTCTACACTTTTAGATCTCAAATTTATGCAGCTTTGCTCTTGTGATTCTTCCCTCATCATGCTGTTCTATTGACCATTTGCAGTACGGTACAACGCAACGATGTGACTCACAAGCTAGCTGTAAGGGATGTGAATATCAGGAGCACTTTCAGTGCTCCGCGATCAGCTCCAGTATAGGTTTTTTAAATGGGTGTAATCTTCAGGAGCGTCTCTTAAAACTAAATGCTAAAATAAACTTGATAGAAGGGCTACTGTTTTGTTGAGCAATTGGATTTTCTAGCAGCTTGACACAAAAAGGATACATGGTACTGCTGATGAAATCGCACTCATGTCAGTGTTCTGTTTCATCTCGTGTGTTTTAGTACTTAGCTAAGTATTGTTCCACATATTCCGAGCTCATCAGCTATAACTGAACAATTCAGTATATGCAACACCTGAGCATGTTGTGTGATCAGGATCTTGCTGTTCAAGTAGCTCACATTTCCAATTGCAATAAAAGAGTTCTGTGTGCGTACTCGATAAAAAAGCCATAGGGATTTATCAATCTCCTTTGGAGGTCAAACGAACCGACTCTGAAGGTTGCAAGGCTGTTAATTTCTCTTCTTCATCTCTCACACCCCGGAGCAAGCAATAATCATAGGACCCTCAATAAATGCGGGGATTGAATCAAACAAGCAACGTGATGAGCCTCGGAATGAAATATATGTTGAGCTTCAGTAAGCAATCAATTCGGTAGCCAATGTGGCTTTATTTCAAAAATTGAACTAAAACAAGACCGCTCCAATTGGGAAGTAGATTCAACACTACATCCGAATGAAGAGACTACATATGGACTACGTCGACTCTTGCTCGGCACTTTACCTTTCCTCGATCTATTTGTGACAAATCTAAGCGTCTTATTCATTTTGATTATGAACTCTTAATGGTGACACATTTAACTGTTACAATTTGGTCAGCACCGCAATTAGGCACTCCAACCTTAAACACAATAAATGTGCAAATGTAAAAGCAATCCACTTCTTCACTACAAGAAGGGCAATTGCAATATCACAGTTGAACACGACGACGGTAACCAACAACTCATCACCCACAAATTAGCAGTGAGGAGGTTGCAATCTAATGCAGAAATTAAAACTGAGGATTGCAGCTGCGCGTTGAGTACTTTTCTGCATGCTCCATAATGTAAAAACCTGCAACCTACTTTGTGCTTGTGTAAGGTAGCTCTCCCTGCTCCCAATGGCACACAAACTAACAAAAAAATGTTCATAAGATAACGTCCTTAAAAATGGTCAAAATCAAACAAGCATGGCTTCCATGGAACGCATTGGCCGGGGTCATGAAAGGAGAGTTAGGATTTGTCTCAACTAGTGGAAGGTTAAAGGGCCTGCGTCTTTGGTGATAGCAGGGACGAGATGTGCAGGGCGTGGCGAAGTACTGTAAGCTGTGGCGTACTTGTCAACTCGGAGTGCATTGTATCCGGAGCCAGTGAAGTAAGAGCCGTCAAGGAAAATGTCGCCACTCGAAGCCCAGTTCCACCGTTTCCAGCCTCCGAAAGTAGGACCACCGTCATCAATATGTTTTGTCACCTGAAATACAATATATTTAAAGTCAGAAAAAAAAAAAAAAAGAAGAGCAAACCGAACCAATTTTTGTTAAAATGGCATGTTTCAGAGTGTGCCAAAGTGTGTGACGCTCATCAAGTGTCGTTAAGTCCAAAAAAGTAGGACTTTCAAGTGCCCAGAGTCTTGAAATCGACACATCCGAGGTTTCAATTGGACGACTGAAACTAAACCCTAAACCCTAAACTGCAACTGCGCAAATTTCACTAAAATCCACCATCTTAAGAACGAAGAACAAATTCTAAGTGCCCAGAGATCTGGAAATTAGGACTGTGAAGTGTCCAGAAATTTAAATCGAGGATTTTCACGTGCACAGAGTCATACAATCTTACCAGAACAAAATTAGAGCAGAGTTTACAGTTAAGCTACTAAGCTTGCGCCAACTTCACTGTTTATAAACACACGATTTTAACCAATATGAGGTTCTGCGGAATTTTCTATGTTTGTTTCTGTTTTGTTTTGTTTTTTCTGATGATGCAGGACACAAACAAAAAGAGGGACTCACCTCCGTCCTGTCACGGGGATTAAAAAGGTTTCCTTGGCTAAGAATCTGAGGGTCCTCGCTTCCTCCGATCGCATACAAGTCCCAGCCGTGTGAGTAGTGGTTGTTCACAACATGAAACGTGCCGTAGCGGCATCTGCATCACACAGTCCCAGTCATCACTCCGCCATACTAAAATCTGGTTCACTAGAATCGTCACATTTGTTAAAATGGCGGGTTTTCAAATAATTGACACTCTTCAAACAGCTTGTCGAGAACCTCAGATCTAACCGCTCCAAGTCTTTAAAGCTCCACGCATTATAATGTTAAGATTTAGCCAATTCGAAACACGCCATTTTAATGAGTACGATCCATTAGATAAATTCAAGTACCGTGGCAATCTTTGAACGAGGCCGCGTCCAAATCTGTTGTAAGCCACGGTCGCCCTCATGCCCCTGTCTGCAGACCAGGCAGGGCTCGATCCAAACAACATCACCTGCAATCAGCCCCATATTTGTTAAAATGACTGAACTTCACTGAATTTTCAAAGATCTAGGCGCTTGAAACGACTAGTATTCAGAGGCTGGACCACTTGAATGTCACATTTTCGGTGCTCTGAAATCTGCCATTCAACGAATACAGTATCGCACACAAAACCAACCATACCACAAACACGAGAGAACAAGCTCCGCAAGGGTCAGAACCCTAATTTGTCACACCAGATCTGGAAAGTCATTTCACCTTGTTGTGGTATTCAAACACGTTGTTGGAGACGGTGATCCGGGTGGATCCACGAGTGGCATCCAGCAAGCCATCCTTGGCTCTGGCCAAGTAGCAGTGATCCACCCAGACGTTTTGAGAATTCAAAATGTGAAGAGCATCTCCATCGGATTTCACGCGAATCACCACTCCCGATTCATTTACACGGACAGCCGTCGGACCTAGAAATCGTCACAGTCGTTAAATCAAAATGGCAGAAATTCCAAACAAACTGACACTTTTTCAGACACCCATCTGGAGCCTCAGATCTAAAGCAGTTCTTCTGCTTAGAGCTCGGTGCAACTTGAATCTCAATTTGCAACACATTTGAATGCCAGTTCGGAACACATTGAATCTCAATTTGGAACACGTTCGAATGTCAATTTGGAACACATTCGAATGTCAACTCGCAACACATTTGAATCTCAAAATGGCAACACGTTTGAATCTCGATTCGCACCATATTTAAATCTCAATTCGCAGCACATTTAAATGTCAATTTGCAACCCGTTTGAATGCCAATTCGCAACACAGTTGGATGTCTATTTGGAACACATCTGAATCTCAATTCGCAACTTACTTTTTTAAAACCCAATTCGCAACACATTCGAATGTGAATTTGCAACACATTTGAATCTCGATTCACAATACTTTTGTTTGCCAATTCGAAACGCAAATTTTTTGAAACCCGCCAATGTGAGGAAGCTGTGCAAACCTGTAATTTCGACATCGTGGATGTAAATCCCGTGCACGATCACGTCGCTGGCGTTTTGTATGGTGGTCTGCGCTCCCACAATGTGCACGCGTGCTCCCCGTCCGTCGATGGTCTTTCTCGAGTTCACCCAGAGCTCGCCCTTGAGCGCGATGGTCATGTCCTCCTGGAAGATGATCCACAGCGGCGCCGTTCGCGTCACTCCGTAGCGCAGCGTGCCCGGGGTGGGATTCTCCGCGTCGTCGGAGCTGTTGGTGACGGTGTAGAACCGGCCGCTCTTCCCGCCTTTGGTGTTCCGACCGAATCCCGTGACGCACGACGCCAGCGCCTTGCGATGGCTGCGCCAGTGGGGGTCGCAGCGCCAGCAGTCGTCGATCGGGTTGCCCGTGCCGCACCCGCCTAGGTCGGACGCTAGGGAAGCCAGCATGTCGTCCACGGTGGTCGGGTCGGTCAGGAAGGCGGACGCGGAAAGGCTCAAGCCACTGCCGCAAACGCAAAACTAGGTCAATACTTCAGGATTCTCATCTCACAACACTCAAAGCACTCACAACAGTCACAACACGCACAACATTCACAGCACTCACAATAATCCCAAAACTCGCAACATTAACACCACTCACCACACTCACCACACTTGCAACACTCACAACACCCACCAGTAGAAGCAGGTGTTGAGGACGACACAGTTCTACATTGCTACTGACTGCGTCACAACAACAGACTATAGAATGTCGTTCTAATGCATTACAACGACATTGATGGCGTCTCAACATGTTGCAATCACACGGTTCTTATGACATCCCAATGTTGTTCGGAATGTCGTTCTAAGTTGCATTGCTCTCCCCACTTGCGTTTTCCAGATCAAACTGCCATGCTAGTATTTTACAGACAGAGCTCTTCTGGTCGGTTTCAAACTTACCCGCTCATCGAATTCAAATATAGGATAAAATTGGGCATCTGAATTTCATTGAAATTGGAGCTTGACATCAGATCTACACCCAATCCTACTTTTCAAGACTGTGGGCAATTCAAATGGTCTAGTTTTTACAATATTCAACTTGAACGTTACCAAGTTGACGCTCTGAAACACGCCATCGTTACTAATTAGTAGCGAATATAACCGTTCAGGATCTGAAACAACGGATGCAAGAAATCGAAGCTTACTCATCACGAGGAGCCTTGTAGATTATCTTTGCATCGGAGGTGTCGAAGTAGTCCTCCTCGTCTTCGTGAACTGCATCGCTGTGACTGTAGAGTTCAATACTACCGCTGCTAATCTCATCTTCGGTGGTGATTCCAGAGTCTGAGTAAGGGAGCTCGCTCTCATCTACGGATGCGAACATGCTGTACTGCGGCTCTCGTTCAGCGGAAAATGGTGCATTCTCCTGGATGGGGTCCCAGCCATTCGCCTCATTGCCATTCAATGTGGAGAAGCTCGCCATGTCGGATCGGGGGTTCCATGATCGACCAGGGTCCAAATACACGGGCGTGTGAGAAAATTTCAGACCGGTCTGGTAATCTTGTGGCAGGGAGAATTGATCCTCATACTCTCCCGGCGTGGACCTCGCGTGGAGGGGAGAGCATTGGAAAGCAAGCGCCAGAAACAGCAAATGCTGAAGCACGGCGATTGCCATCTCAGTGCCCAGTGCCCAGTGGAGCTCAATGCAAGGCGGCTCCACGCACTTTGAACCCTAAAAATTGCATCCAATCTATGCTCACTAGTACTAAGAAATCAAGAGGAGGGAAACTAGCTATACTTCTCTATCCTCACAACTGACAATTGTTATAAACACGAAGAGCCTGGGAATGCTCGAAACCAAAACTGCGTCCTAGAATGCAAACCGGAGCATGATGAGAAAAGCAGCTCCATGACAAGATCGAGAACCTGCAGGCCTTGGAGAGTTTGATGATGCTATTTTCAAAGAACTTCCGTGACCTTGCCACAGGAAATCTCGAAAATCCTCGAATTCGCGGCCTCGCGGGAAGACTGGCTTCGTTTTCGGCTTCAAGCTAGAGTTTTGGCACTTCCCTTTTGACACAAATAGAGAACCCTGAGGTACCGGCACTTTCCATTACTGGCTATTTGCGTGTCAGCAACTAATTGTTCGGAGGACACCATGATCCAGAATCCCCGGTGGCGTGCGCCAAGGAGGAAACAGCTGCAGTGGTGGGGGGAACTTTTTCTAGTTCGTATCTGGATGATCACTTTCGTCAAATTTGCACGATTGGGATTTGGATGCCAAAATTCTGACACACACATATAGAAAAAGCATGGATTTCATGTTTTAGTAAGCGCGTTCTGAAAGGTGCCAATGCAACAAAATTGACGTTCTAGGCATAGGGTACATTCTGGATAACCCATTGGTTAAAACAAAGTGAGCCAGTTTGGAAATGGGAAAATATCAGTTTGGATTTTGAACAATCAAAATTGTTCAAACTTGAATCAAGATTATAGCTTCGAAGAGGGACAATTAGTGACCGAAGTAGAGAAGGTACTTGAAAAACCAGTTGAATTAACATGGGAATTGAAGGATCATGAAAACTCAAAAAAAATGCCGCAAACGCAACTTGTGGTTATAATTTTGGCACGCATTCAGTCGATCAGAGAGCCAAAATTGTGGTGATGTTCAGCCATGCAAAGCTGTCGAACCTAAGTAGGACTTGTATTGATTTCAGTCCGTTTCCGTCACTCGCATATCGACATGGACTCGAACAGTGTCAATGCCGGTTGTGGTGTATTTCGTGGAATGTAACGAAACAGACTTCTTTTCTATGATCAGCTCAGTTTTTAAGTCACTGTCACTGTGGTAGTAAAAGCTCTGTGGAAAACAGTAGAGTGCACATTGTAAACGAACATCAGGATTGTGGTCAAGCAGGCAACGAAGCCGAAAGCTGGTGTAGAAGTGACACCGGTAGCAGTTTGTAAAAGCAGTTCAAAATTACAGGCTGGACAAAACATGTGCTACTTATATCCTAATTTTAGGGGTTTTGCATTGGTACTGTGACTACTGTCAGGCGGGCAATCGGCGAACCGCGTCTGGAAACAAGATAAACTTAGCATGAACATCCCTTGAAATAAGCTTACTGTGCAGGTGGTTGTTATTGAGTGTGATGTCCAGATATGGCCCGAGATTGTTGCAGATACATTGCTGCCAAGCAACGGCTGCAACGCAGCAGAAATCAGTCAGGTTTTCATGGAAAAGTCAGGTCCTCCTGTCCTGCCATCACCGGCATTCTATTGAGATCTGGCAGTGGAAGAGCGGGTAAAAACACCGACTAAGGTAGAAGGCTCAGAAACTGCTCATGTAAGGGCTGGTTCGCCTTTTTCATGTATTTCCTTGGATGGGAATATTTTTAACTCATTTTTTCAGACAAAGAGAAATAGATGAGGAATCTAACACAAGTGGTTTCATATTTTTTGAAGCATTTTTGAATTACTTATGATTTTTCAAACAAGTTGTATAATTGTGGACCCCTATTTATGTCCCTAGGTCTTCCATGAACCGTTCACTTGCAACTTGTAAAGAAAGATGGAGAAAGCAAAGCCAATGATTGGCTCTTGCAATTAATAATGCGTTTTCCCTCGATTCATTCAAATGACTACAATTGTCAATTTAAGAACCACCTCATGTCCATTTTACAACTATTTATAAGCATGATTCTTAATACCCGTGCAATTTTAGAGCCTCCTACCTTATTGTGTATAGCATTTAATTGTGAAAGGTAATTGAAATTATGTTTCATTTGTTGTTGTTTTTTAAATTGTGAAAGATAATCGTAATCATAATCAATACATAGTTCTTTTCCATATTTATACTCCATTGTATAACTAGCAACAAATAGAGCCAAGTGAACTCCACAAGAACTAGATGACACTTGGAGAAGGAAGTAAACTCATTACCGAGGTAGCATTGCGTCAAATATTTGAATATAATGGTGATGATTGCAATGGTTGAGGAACATGGTGAAAAATCTAGCCAAGGTGCCAATAATATTTTTAATGACATAGAGGTGATGAATTATTTGAACTTTTGAAGCGTGATGAAGTGATGATCATGTGTCCACCAAGGAGAAAGGTAGGATTCTACAACAAATCAAAAAGTTTATGTGGAGGGGATTCACTTGCTTCAAGTATTTTCAAGTAGTGCAAAAAAAATAGTACCATTACTTCATGAAAAGGTGAAGGTACTAACTTACACATGCACATAATAAATTGGGACGTTTTGGAGAGCAAAAGAATCATAGTTTGTTGCAGATTCACTATTGGTAGAGACGCATGCAAGTGCAAGTTCAACAATTGATAGCCAAATGCATGGTAATTATGTGGACAAGTGCACACAACATTAATGCCCTAATATTTCAAATGCAAACGTTGTCAATCATGGAATTGAACTATAGGTGGAGTTTGAACTTTACAAGACCACTATTGGTGAAACCATGCCACAACAAATATGTATTGGTGATGATTCAATACTTCTTGAAGTGGATTGAATTTGTGGCCTTACTAGACATGCAAGTTCAACAAAGGAGCAACTTATCCATTTTTTGAATTGATTGTTGAATTGCTTTGAAAGCTCAATTGAGGTGTTGATAGACCTAAGACGTGAGTTTCTTGATGACTTTCAAATCAAGCCTCATGTGAGCAAACAATGATTGAAGGTTGTTGCATGAAAGACTGATTGTTTTTTGTAGCTTTTTGCCAAAACTACAATTTTTTCGCTCAGTACTAGACTACTAGACGTATTATGAAACAAAACAATCTTAGCCATTGATTAAAAAAATTGATAGCTAAAGAACTGTTGTGAGTACTATAACTACTTGCAAGTATTGAAACAATATTGTTTGAAAAAAAGATAGTTTATTATAAAAAATAGATACATCAAGGTATAAATTAATAATAAATAGAATATCATTAAAAAATTAAAAAATTAAAAAATTAAAAAATTAAAAGATGGCAATTTGTAAGGACTTGATAATGATCAGGTTTCACCAAAAAAAATGAAGTCAAAACCATTTTCAATATCCAGAAGTGCATGTACAAGGGAACCTAATTCGTACATATATAGAGGCCATAATATTATGTATTTTTAGATTCCCTTTGGTAGTCACATGTTCCCCTACTATCACTACTACAAAATTTAGTGACCAAAACAACTAAAATTTGTTGATTGCAAATGTTGTTTCGGACGCGTTGTATTGAACAAAAATCAGCTAAAATCTCTTGATTTTTTCTATTGTTTTGGACAAATATGGAAAAAAAATTAAACGTAAACTTTAAAAAGAATTAAATTTAAACATAAAAAAAATTAGTTTGGGAGAATAGGCCACAAAAATTTCAACTCTATATTATAATTTTGGATATCATAAACCTCAAAATGTGACAAATTAGCAAAATTGACTTTTAAATATAAAACAATTTTTTTTTTCCAAAAATTAAGGGATATAATTACAATCAAGTTAACAACCTCTAATTAAAATTTGAAATTCATCAGGTTCTACCTTCAAATAACTTTGTCACTTTGAATGTGATGCAAAATAGAACCAATCTTTCTTACAATCACCCTTGATTGCAGCATTGCATCACGAGATCACCCCGAAGTGACTAAATAGTTTGGCAAAACACATGGCACAAAATGTCAAAAAGTAGCTTTGGAAGTATGTTTTGAAGAATGGGCAATTGGACATTGTGGCGATTGAGACTTGCAATTGTCATAGATAGCTACTGGTTCAACAAGCAACCAAGCATCTATGGCTTCTTTTCACCTTATTATCTCATGAATAAACAACATCCATATTTACTGATGGTCATAAAGCAAGATGATGACACCATGATTGTTGACATGGATGATTTGGAGACATAGGTGCATGTCTGAGAAGAAAATGGACTTTTCTCGAAGGATGATGCCAATTGTGTTGCAGAACCTCTCTATTGCGCAATATAGAGACACTTTCTATTATTATACCACTATTCGTAGAGGATAGTATAGGCCTCAAGTATGTCGTTTCTTGCCAAAGGATTATAACTACTTACAACAAATGGAGGCTACAATGTTTGATGTGACAACATAACATATTATTCTTTAAGTGTGCCATGTATTTTGGTGAGGAGTGTTAGTCTTGGAAGGTTGTGATGACAAGGTCTAGATGGACAACATGCATAATTGTGCATTATGTTATTTGCCACACATTGATGGTGAAATTGATGCTTGTCAATCATGTATATCAATTCAATTGAAATATGTATTGTATAGAAGTATCAAACACAACGGACTTTCTTGGAATTCCCTCCAACTAATTTGGAGATTCTGCAGTTTTTCCCTGCAAGTTTTCCCTAGTTTTCATGTTTCCTTGTGTTCTAATGTCACCATGGAGGGATCTTCAAAGAATTCCTATACAAGAAAAAACCATGGATTTTCTTTGCAAGTATTTCATAAATTCTCTCCAAATTCCTTGTGTAAAATTCAAATTGGTAGACTTTGTATACATTTTACATTTTAATGTTTTTTCCACCTGATATTTGGTAGATTTTAGAAGATGCAATTGTCCCATATCAATTGTCAAGGGTACGGTGAGGTTGGACACATAAGACTTGTAAATTGTCATGTAATCTCCAAAGCAATGAATTCCATTGATTTTACAATAATCTAACTTTTCTCTAGAGTTTGTACAATCTAAGAAATTTTGAAATGTGCAAATCTGAAATGTACAAATCAATAAGATTGGAAATTCAATATCTACATTTCCGTCAGATTTCAGCTTTCAAAATCTATAAATTGTATTGATTATGCAAGCTAAAATCTACATCAAGCTTAGATTTTGGAGGCATAAATCTACATTTTGAAATATTAAATTTCACAAATTCAATAGATTTGGAGGGGGGACATCACTGAAAAATGCACAAAATTCCCTGTCTCACATTTCCATGTGAGAGCTACATTCCCTGTGTACCTGAAAAAAGGCCAAAAAAAGCAAATTCTTGGAGGGGATTTTTGTTATAGTGCCTACAGGGAACGTTGAAAATGTTTCTTGTGAGAACCATTACCACTACGGGTTTGTGTAATGTATATTCCAAAGGGTGGCATTTATAGTATTTAAGTCCACTTGTACAAAAAATCCTTATCTGTTAGTGGTCATATCCACATTGTATCTCAAAAGGCACCTAGTCAATCATCATAGTTTTGTGTTGAGTTTTCATAGCTAGTGTTTTCAAGGTCTTATAGAAGGGATATTATTTTTGCTAGAAAAAAAGGTATTGCTATGCCACTTGCTACATTGGTATATCTGTCATATGTGGGCATTTATTTCTTTTAATTGCTATTGAATTTGTCAATATTTAGTGTTAAAATAATGTAGGAGTTTTTCACATTTGTGTCATTGCTTTTAAAGTCACTTGGTGGTTGTACCAAATGTCACAAATCGCGTAGCGTGGTCCCACTGACTTATGGTATTCACCACAAGTCGAGAGCTATTAAAGTGTGGCATAGGTTAGTATTTGGGCCATTGTTGTACTAAAGGATGTGCATTGTTTTGCCAACCACTCAATAGATTTTTGTGCAAAGTGTTCACATCTTGTCAAATTGGTGTTGATTGGAGGTGAGTTTCACTTCATTCATTTGCTTGGATGTAAGAATAATAGTGCTTAATTAGGCATTCACAAAATCACTATTGCATCATTATTATTGTTATTTACGCTTGTCAAATGTTGACAAAATGATCTTGGGTACAATGTGCTTGTGCACAACAATAGGGGTTGTCACATCTTCTCCAAGGATGAAACTTCTATGAAGAATGAGAAGGTATAGAGTGAAAAGAGGAGCCAATAGGAACTATTCTCGAGGAAGAAAGGGGTGACACATCTTTTGTGTCGTGGAGAATGAGAATGACAATGGAGAGTGATCATTCAATGGGCACACAATGAAAATGGCAATGAGCATGCAATGGAATTAGACAATAAACACACAATGAAATTGACAATGAGCATGCAATGAAATCCACCAATGAACACACAATGAAATCAACAAATAGAGTGAAAAAAATTTGCATGAAAATTTTTTTACACCCATTCTTCACTTCTAAAGGAGAAGTAAAAAATTCTCAATCTTTAGAGAATGGTCCATCTATAAATTAAGGAGTGTGCCACGTCCTCAGTCTTTGAAGATTGAAAATGGGAAGAAGGTGTGACAACTCCTACTATTAATGGTCCAATTGCATAAGTTTATGTGCAATCATGACCACATGATTCATGGTTCAAAATTACAATCACTCCCAAACTATACACCTAAATCACAAATGAAAGTACTCAATTCCACCCTTTTCTCCAAAGGCTTAAATTCATTCAATATTTCAGAAAAGATGGCCTTCTTTGAGGATCTAATTGCCAGCAACTACATATCATCTTTTGAATCAACATACTTGAATCCACTGGCAAAGCTAATTGGTTTCCATTCAAGACATGATCATAATTTTGCCATGGCAAAACTTCAAACAAAGTGCACCCGGTCATAATCTCGTAGCATGTCATCCCAAAACTATACACATTTGCTTTGGTTGTGAACACTACTTTTGACATTGAAACTCCATTCTTCAATTATTGTAGAATTTCGGGTGCCCTCCAAAACCTCGAACCCACCACGCCCATGAAGCATTCAAAATCAGCCACCCTTCCATGGAATTGTCCTACTTCACAAAATATGGAATCCATCCAAATCAACACATTGGAAGCTTTGAGATCTCGATGTAGGATCCCTTGCTCATGCAACCAAGCCATGTCATGTACAATCCTCCACATTAGGCTTACGGCTTTGTCGGTGGAGTAGGATGCGCCTCCTCGCTTGTGCAGCTTGCGATTGAGCATTTGCAGATCAATGTGCTTGCGGAGATCACCCCACGCTCGCCGCATCACGAATGCAAATCGGTTGCTGAACCTTTCGTCGTTCAGCAAGATCGCCCCTTCGATGAGAAGCAGGGGATTCCGGAAAATGGAGAAGGTGCCTTTGTTGCGCTAGCATTTCGGGAGGCCATTGTCATTGTAAAGATCGAACCGAGGAGCCTTCCTTGAACACCTTCACCACCAAAGATCTTCCAAACCCCACTAGTGTGGCTTCATAGATCTCGGCCTGTCCTCCTTCTGCGAGTTTCTTGCCCACCACCAAATCGTGCTTCTCGAAATAGGTGCGGTCGCGACGACCCCAACGGTAGTCCAGCTGGAGCGACTCGAAGTGCTGGAGGTTGTCCTCGAGGGAACAGTCTGTCCCGTCGCCGTCGGAGTCCCAGTCCGTCCAGTGCGACTTCGACGCCGCAATCTCAAACTCGACGGCGCTCCCGTACGCACTCCTGCTCTCCCCACAAGCTGTCGATGCGTGAAGATTGATACGTGGAACAAGAGGAAGATGGCGTGGAGTTCGTGGCAGAAGAAGCGCTCATAGTCGGTGTGTAGAATTCTGAACTCTCGATTCCTGAGGTCGGCTCCTCATCCTCTCTTGGCAATTCACCATCGATCCCTTCGCTCATGCAGTTCGCCATGGAGACTAAATCTAAATAATTAATTCTCCCTGACTGCACGCACCGATCGGGAGGATCCGTAGATTAGCCTCAAAATCGCGGCTCACAACTTTGCAAGGCGAAGTAGGAATTAAGGCAAACTTATTACCCTAGACCCCAATCCTAAGGGACAGGAGCGGGCTGGTTATTGCCATCTCGCTCGAAAACGTAACAACGGAAACATCCGAGGACACAATCAATTCAGAAAGCAAGCAAGAGACAGTCGTCATGCCAAGCTAGTCGGTACAGATTCCGCAGACCGCTCAAGATCAGGAGTGCACGATTCAAACAGAGATGAATCGAGTCAGAGCCTTACCTCAAACCTCAAGCCCTGCTTCAAGCTGGATCTCCTTCACATGCACCTGCGAGACCGCCCATCTACAGCAAGTCCGCTTCTCCAAATCCAACCCCAAACTCGATCATTCACACAAAGCACTTGCTCAGACCATAATGGCAGGTTCAGTTTTCGAGGTAGATTTGTCATCATCCCATTGGAGAGTCAGAGAAAGTCAGAGAAGGATTATAACTGATAATTCATCCCCTCTTTCTACACCCTCCGATTTGCAAACAGTCCACATATAGACGTCTCTGATGAAGTTCAAGACTTGCCATTATGTCCGGTAATGCTCTTGAGCCTCCCGGCTCTCGAGCATTACCTAGTCCATAATTGTGCAGAAGCTTCGATGGAGAGCCTCTCCATCTGCCTCATCTCCAGCCGGGTTTTTTTATGATGTTTTCAAATTGCAACACGGGAGGATTCAGTGCTAAGCTCGTAGCCTGGGCTCTTCTATTCTGTTGGCAAGTCAACAATGTCGTAGAGAGGAGTAGCCCTGAAAATTTGCTCCTTGGCGGCTCCCTGTTGGTAGAATATACTCCTCTCTACTACATTGAGCCTCTGGTCCTTCAAAGAGAAACTCAGTCTACCTTACGTGTAAAATTCAACGTTAGGGCTAGCTAGTACTTCTAAAGATAGTTGGCATGGTTTAAACTTAAATGACGAGCTGGTCACTGTGGAAATGATCTGTTTTGGTACCGTGTGAATTGTTGGTTTAACTCCTATTAACCCATTAAGGACCGTGGTTGATTTGGGGGGTGGGGAAGAAGTTTTTTGGTTTTAAACTAAACATGAAAAAAATACCAAACCACGATGCATTCCGTAGATTTGACCTAGCCAATGGATTTTGCATGAATGTTTGGAGCTTTGCAATAAATGGATGACAAATCTTGCATCAATTTTTGTATTTTCAACCAATATTTCATTAGTGTTTTTAACCCCAAAATTGCATACTAGCACAGATTGTCATGATTCTTGTCTTGTTGCATTTGGTTTGCAATTCCCTACAACCCGTCCTCTTTTGTCCGTATCCAAATTCATTGTAAAACTTTGGCTACCATTGAATAAGTGTCAATTTCGACCAAAAAGTGGTCAACCATTCCTTAATGGGTTAAGTGCCTAAGCCTTTCCAAGGGTGTTTTCCATATGAAAAAAGAGCATGGGCTTATAGTTATCCCCAATGAAGCAAATTATTTTTTTCTTCAAAATCTGACCATATAGATGTTTAAAGAGCTTGCTTATTAGTATGCTTACCAATTTTGAGTATGAAATTGCATAGGAGTTTTGAGAATATAACAAGAGGAAGTGTATGCATTCTATTTTTAGTATGTTGCCCCTCTCCACAATGTTTCAAAAATTTGCATTTAAATGTTTTTTGGGATGGGAGGTGACACAAACAACTACAAATAGTGTTTGTACACTAAAATGCACTTTCAAAAAACTTAATTTTACATAAAGAGCTATCAAACTCATTATACAATCCACCTTGCAATTGTTGAAATGCAATTCTTTTATAAGTAGAAATCATAAATAAATCCAAATCAACACTTGCAAGTTTAAATTTTCAGTGATGAAAATCAATAAAATAATTTACTCTTTCCATTGGGACCATTTTCAAAGCAAATGGATAAGTACAATTTCTTAGATCTCAAATCAAGTGAAATTAGAAAGCTTTGCTCAAAGCCGGGAAATTGAGTAAAATTTGCAAGTTTTACTCTTCCACTAATGATACTTGTATGCCTTGAGAACCTCTCACAGGCAAACATTTATTTTTTTTAGTGAAAAATAAAAGTTTCCAATAGTTAACCTTCAATATTGCTTGCAAATTTTTTTTCACCATTTAAAGGAATCTAATTGCCCATACCAAAACGAGCCAAAATTTTTGGAGCAACCATATATGGTAGCTTAGGCATTTAGGGGTTTAAAAAAATGCAAAAGCACTCATTGGCAATCAAACTATTGTAGAAGACCTTCCTTTTCAAACAAAATTTGGAAGATGAATAGCTGCACTTCTATCTTGTACTAAGAGATTCATCAGCTAAAAAATGTCCTTAGTGTTGCATATGGATTAAAAGTGGAAATAAGAAGAGAAACGTGTAATTGAGTTGTGCGCACTGGTTCATAAATTGAAATTTAAAATGTAAAAAGCTTGACTTCATTCTACAGCTAGCACATAGTCCATTCATTCAAAATTTGAAACATCGTCCCCTTAATTGCCCTTTGTACCTGAATCCTTTCTAAAAAATTTGCATATTTTTATTTATATCTTTATAAATATTTCAATTACATACCTCAATTTCATCAAATTCATCATACAAAAAGTGTAGTTTTTAAAAAGACAAGCATTGATTTGGATGAATGAGAAGTTTTAGTGGTCAAAAAAGCCTCTAGAACTTCTATGTTCATCATCTAGAATTTGAACGTTAGAGGGCCAAGGAGTGTTAAATCATTCGAGAGCAAAATCATCATAGACTTTTAATTTGCAGTAAACTAAAATTTTAAACATTTATATTTTCCTTGATGAACATTATAGTATGGTAGAACTACCCATAGTCAACCACTTAAGCAATTATGTGCATGTTCTAGAGCAATATGAGGCAATGCAAATTTTCTACCATGTAAGAAGATAGAAATCACATGGATTGCAAATTTTTTGGTCATTTTATGCCTTGAATTGAATTACTATGAGTTTTGGAATCCCAAAGTTAGTCTAAATCCATACCACATATAGACTCTTTCAATTCCGATCATTCAAGAATTACTTTCTTGCTCACCACTTTCTATTTTCTTGTTCACTGGTTTGGAATATGTGTCATGATCTTATTAGTCCTAACCTTGAAAAGGAAAAAAAAAAATCCAAACTTTGGTTGGGAATCTGTTCCAACCTTGGTTGGAAATAATTGTGCCTTACAAGTTGGGTATGGGTCCTTGGTTGGGAATGAATGGTTTTACTATATCTCCATCTAAGGTAGCAGCACCTATAACCGTCACTTCTAAAATTTTAGAAAATCTTAGGAAGTGAATAGATGTGATTATAAGGATGTACTACATCTCAATATCAAACTGATCCTAGTAGTGGTATTAGGTGCACGTACTGCCATTTGGAAGGGCGATATCAAGTTGAAGTTTCTTGCTACTGAGGCTTTAGAGGCAACTAAAGTAGAATTACCCATTACCACCTTGATTCACAATCTAACTATATTGGGGCCAACTCTAAGAAAGACACATATTTTTCAGAGGTGTGCTTTTGTTTCAGGAGTCAAACCCAAGTGGAATTATAATTTTTTGATAAAAATTGTAATTTCTGTGAATTTCTGAAGTGAAATTGCACAACCGCTACTAGACTAGATTCATAAACGTTCTCTTACAACTCAATACCGCTTTCCAATGTATCTAATAGCACGTGATGATCCACCAATCATTAATTGACACATTATCTTTTAATAGCATTAATAAACTACTGTTGTCAAAATCTGAAGCAGATTTGCATGTTTTTTTGACGGAATTGGGACAAAGTTGTAGACCACGGATTTGAATCACTCACAGAATTGGGTAGTTCTACCTTAAGTAAACGCACAAAGACACTCTAAAAACTTCAGTGATACAAACAAATGATATTCAGAAGATGAAGGGAACAACGTACCAGTGATTTCTTACCAAATTGGAGTGTTTCACGATTAAAGGCTAAACAAAAATATACCATGTCTATGTCAATCAGCTGCTTAGTATAAGGTAAACTACCCCATCCCACATAAGATGGGAGTAAGCCCATTGTGGACCTAATTATATTACTGGTGTCCATTCAAGTTCTGAAATGTACACCAGTAATACAATTTTGCTCACAATGGGCTTGCTCCCATTTGACGTGGGATGGGGTAGTTTACCTTATTTGCGATGCCTTCAGGCATAACTCCATGGAATGATAGAGTTTGTTTAACTTTATAAGGAATTATTTTGTTAGAAAGGAACATTCAACACTTTATAGGAAATGGTTTTGTTAAAAAGGCGATATTCCATATGCCATTATCAGACCGCATGGTCTAAACCGCAAAAGTGACATCTAGGGTAGTTACAGATTTCAAACATCTAAACTGGTATAGATTGTAGACATCTAAGATAAGGTAAACCAGCCTATGACAGGCCAAGTGCCTAATACAGACATCTATAAAATGACCCATTACAGTTTTCCATCAATCTGTGCCAGATTTTTTCCAATTAATGTAAGCAAAACTTTATTAGGTAGGTTGATGGCTGAAATCAATGTTTTGTATGATGGTGATGGAGATGTTAGAGACTGTTTTAGGAGCTCGTCCCTTTCTAGTGTAATTCATTACATGAACTAACTTTTTTTATTCCTTTATGTCATGTCCATGTTAGAAAATATTTCAACCATGTTAGGAAATATTGTAACTGCATTGGGTGATTTGATGACCACCATGGGTATAGTTTTTGATGGTTGTGGGATAGTCTACAGACTGTTTTGAGCCATCTGGCCAATTCACTTCAAAAATCTGTAACAAATTCATACTTTGTCAAAAAAATAAAATTTCAATTGTTCTACCAATTTTTCATGTTTGCCTTTATATGAAGAAAAAAAATTCAAAATTTCAAATATGTCAACAAGGCAAACCAGGCAATCTGCCTGTCATAGGCTGGTTTACCTTAGATATAAATTTCTGATCTAGTGGTGTAAACTATAAAAATGCCAAAATTACGGAATGACTGCCACTTTAACAAAACTCTCCATCTTTTGAACCCGCAACGCTTGATGAAGCCTTGTTCTGAGTAAGTTGTCAAATTTGGCAACTGAATTCTGTGAATTTCACAATATATATGCATGATGAGTTGGATTAGTTCGTCTTTAATTAAGCCATGAATTCTTGATGAATCCTTGAGTTTAAAAGCATGATCATAACTTTAATTATCTTAACCTGCTCTTCCTGGCCAGGCAAGGAATGGATTCATGGCCATGGCGTTACCTTAACCCCTAAAGGTCAGAGACTATGTTTTCACCAAAATCACTCCAAAACTGCTATTTCTAATACAAGTACCAAATTTTTGAAAAAAAACATTTTTGAAAAAATGTAAACATAGGATCTTGTGATTTTTGATTGCAAGATATTAGCATTTTTGTCCCTACAAAAATCCGGGCAGCTGCACTTCACAAGGTCACATTGGTATGAAAAAATGTCCAAAATGGTGGTTCCTCTTTAAATCCATTCTTCAAGGCAACTTGGCTACATGCTTGAAAATTTTCAGATCATTTGGAATTGTAAAACATATAGGAAAAAAATAGTAAGTAGAAAGAAGCAAAGAATGTTCAAAACACTAAATTGTTGAGAATTTGAATACGGAATTGAAAAATGACAATCCCAACAATTATAATGTTGTAATAAACAATCTACATCCAACATTTTTGTTTTTTTTCAAAAATATTGAAAATTGAGTTAAATTAAGGACTTCAAAGTTTATTTTAGAGTAGAGACTACATAACTACCCTCAAACTAAAACTCCTCATAACTTTCATTCCATTAATCAAAATGGCATGATTCAAAGCTTCCCATGTATATATAAATCTAAAGAACCAATTTCAAATTTTTATTTTTAAAAAAAGTGATTTTTAAAGAAGTTTTTTCAGTGGTCCGAGTTGCCCTCCAAATAATGAAAATGACATATTATGCAATAACTTTTTAACCATGTAGTCAAATGTTATGAAAATTGTTGGGCCTTAAAGATACTCTTTGGGCACATCTTGTGTGAAAATTTCAAAGGAAAAAAATAAAAATTCAGGTTGTAGTGAGCTGCCCAAAATCGCTATGTTGTCAAAAAACGGTGTTTGGTCCTTTAGGGGTTAAGCTTCTTGTGCAGGAAAACAACCTCCAAAGCTTTCTCTATATAGCTGTTGTTGTAGCCTTGAAATCTCATGTTCAATTTCCATTTGTACTCACAAATAATTTCATATGTATTTGTTGAGAATTTTTGAGTTGGTCTTGGTCTCAAAAATTCAATTCTACTTTACGAATTTTCAAGTTGAGAACAATAGGTAACCTATGCATAGCACTAGACTCACACTAAACAAATACCCTCATTGGCTGGTTTTAAGAGTTGGTGTGGTTTTGAGCCCATCAAAGTGTTCATTTAAGTCCACTTTTAAGTGTTGGACATCTAAAAATGTTGCAATTAGGTGCTTTCACCTTATCCTAGTTTATCATTTACATTACATGGTTATGGTATATAAGAGACACAATTTTTTATCATGATAAAGATTGACTTCACTACAATAAAATTGGTAAATATTATTGGGTGATAATTAGTGTTGTTTCCTGTTTTTTTACCCCCAACACTATTTTTCAACTTATGTGTAAATAGTGTAAGGACACTTAATTCCCGCTGTCAAATTCTGGCCCTTCCTTGG